>JAWZYV010018873.1:0-420482 GCA_038373885.1 Cheiracanthium punctorium | reverse complement strand
TCTGTTCATCACTAGATTGAAACACACTAAACATAACGAATCGTAGAACATTATTGGAGCACCTGAGGCGAAGCCTCTTATCTCCGGTATATCAGTAAGTGGAAATCAAAATTGTCACCTCATAGAAAATATCACTGCTACATTACAGGTTAAGTACAGTTATAAAACAGGGAAAACATTTTTAAAATGGGAGGGGCGTGGTCGTAGTTTCCTATTGTCCGCAGTTTCGTCTGGACCAGTGTGAAGACCGCAGGCAGCCATGTCACTTCAGAGGGAGCCGATCGAAAATTAAGTTGTTTGTTGGGGAATGGGTGAGGGGACACATTATCTGGATTAAAATTGATTAGGGATCGACTGATAGTATCGGCAACCGATAGTATCGGCGCCGATACCTCCAATTTTTTTAGGTATCGGTATCGGCTCTTTCGATTCTAAAAGTATCGGGAAAGTATCGGTTTCTGTTGCTTTCATCCATTTTCACCGATACTTTTCGACCGATACTTCGCTTTTCAGAAAAAAACCACGCAGGCGCAACACCATTCTAGAATCTTTATTTTGGTAATAAGATGAGAGGCGTCGTTTCATTGGCACATTTGTTTGTGCGAGTGTTTTCGAACTGTTTTTTTTTTTTTTTTTTTTTTTTTTTTTTTTTTTTTTTTTTAAATTCTAACCATCGCTAAATGGATGTCGTATCACCAAGTGTGGTCGAAATTATGGATGAAGAATCGTTAGATGACAGTTTTACAGGACAATCGACTATTCTTCTAAATTATTTTGAATTGGTGCCCAACACTAAATACGCTATCTGTAAGGATTGCAAAAAAAAAAAAAAAAAAAAAATGTCGAGAGGTAGGCTATGTCGAGAGGTAGGTTATAATTTTACTTCAGTTTCATAAACGTCTATTTTATCACTGTGTTGACTCGAAAAAGAGTTCATTCATATATATATATATATATATACACACACACACACAATTGAATCTCCCTATAACGAACTCGCTCGGTTCCAGTTGAAAAATTCGCTATAGAGAAAATTTTGCTGTACAGAGATCAGAGATTTTTGCAGTTATTTCAGAAAATATTACAAACTCTTTAGTTAATTCGATGTTTAAGAGTATTAAATTATGACTTTCAATTAAAAATAAATTGGTATTTATTATAAATTTGTTAAACTTACGGTTTCTTACTTTTCATTGTATAAATGGAATGTTCAAAAGGAAGGACAATCCAAGAATTTAGAGAATAAAATATGTATTGCACTTACGTTTATTTTACTTCAAAATTACGTTATTTTACATTGTTTTGCATTCTGTGATTTTAAAATTTTTTAAAAATGTTCACATTTTAAAAGTCCGCTGAAAATAGAATGAGGAACATTTTATTCCATTTGGAAACCTCTTTTTAATGGTTTTGAAAGGTTGAAGCATTAAAGTTTGATGTGGTTTTGGTCGTGAAGCGCAGGGCCTTGTTATTATATGGGGAAATCGGGACTTTGCCCAGGACCCACGACTTGAAAGTGCCCCCAATTTTAAATGTTTTTTCTGAAATATTCTTTTTTATATCAAAATTTTATGAAAAATGTAACAAATTTCATAGTTTGGGGCCCAAAATCTATCAATGCCCGTTGCACCCAGTTGGTCATAATCGGGCGCTGTTGAAGTGTCTTCATTATCGGAGTCAGTTTCAATTTCCTGGTCTCCATTTTTATCATGTATTACTCTTCCACTAAGTGGTCTGTTCAAGAATTAAAATTTTCTTCAAAACTAAAAAAAAAAAAAAAACAATCAAAGGTAAATCTGAAATATTCGCTATGGGAAGATAAGCTCTTCGTTATATGGAGAATGTTTATAGTGTTATTTAAGCCTTAAAGTTACGTTTCCATGAAAAATTTCGTTATAGGGAGAAATTCGTTGTAAGGAGACTTCGTTATAGGGAGATTCTACTGTATATATAGGCTTTTGATATCGTTGGAGAATGCCTAGCTTTTGATATAGATTTCCCGCTTAAGAGACATGCTTTAAATTTTTATTTAAAAAAACTGGCGCAAGGAGATCTGATTCGGCTTGGGTATAGATATCAAAATTGATGGTGGAGACGGTCCCTGACATCGTTTGATATTTCAGGGGATGACGAACTTTAAAGTGTTAAAGCAGGTATGGGCAACCTTTGAAAAGTTGTGGACCGAACTTTAGGATATTAGCGAAGTCACGGGCCAAACTTGCGGATTTTAGCGAAGTGGCGGGCCGTATAATTGAGATTTATATGGGATATTGAATGGCTTATATGGAGTTTTCAAGTGTTCCGCGGACCGGCGGTTGCCCATATGTGCGTTAAAGTGTAATATTTCGGCCTTCGAAGTACGTTTGAGGAATTTGTTTCTATTTAGCTTATAGAACTTCAGAATGTGGTGGGAAAAATTAAATTTTAGTATTTTATATATATATAGTAAACTATAGTATTTTATATAGCCTGTATTGGTTATCGTTATGTAATAGTGGGCCGCGAAAAAAAAGTCTAGTTGAAGATTTTTTGAAGAGAAGGACAAAAAAGTTTGGGAACCACTGCTCTAGATCAAGATTTTCTCAGTTTTAGTTCGAAATGGCCCCCCTTTCGACGATGGCGCCCAGACCTTACTTACCGTGCCACGCCGTCCCTGCTCAGAGCTTAGAATTAAAGCAGATAAAATTTGTTCATATCAATCACAGAAAACCATGTTAACAATGATCATAAAAACAAAACCACTGAAGATCAATTTTATTAAATATGGATTCTTTAAGTAGCAACTTTTTTTTAAGGCTTGAAAATTGAATTTACTTTATCAATTTTGGATTTTTCTTTAACCTTGATTTAATCTCCTCATTTTTAAGCATCTTTTATTTAGACCCTCCAAGGTGCAGCTTGAAAACGAGCAAAAATATTTTTCTTCATATTGTAGCTGTGTCAATGACAAAATTAATGATACTAAAATTATAAACGAAACCTATATGTAAAAACAATTTGTTTCTTTTTTTGTGTCGCAAAGAAGTTAACTTATTGGCAGTGACTTGAAAACTGGCGTCTCTCGTGAACATTTATTATGTTGGTCCAGAAGTTAAATGATTCATTTTTAAAACATTACAAAATATCATAAGTACGAATTATCAAACATTTAATGATTTTATTATCTATCAGATTAATGAGAGAACGTAGGATTTGTGTATCATTCTGTTTTGAGAAGTGTAATAATTTTCAATATCTAGTAATTATTTATATTGTTAATTTAAAAAGTTAAAGCTGTATTAGTATAATTAGTAATACTAATTATTATATTGTTTATTTCAATTTTGGGGTGAATAGTATTTGGTTTATATGTAAGGAAAACACAGGAATAATCGGTGTGTACCTGTTATTCGTACGGTAAAGATCAAATACATGGATCATCCGGATTAATTGTGACTTAACCCTGTCCGGTGAATCAAAATATTCGGATTTTCAAAAAGAACTTAAAAAGGATCTCATGAGTTCATATTTAACAGAAATCTTGCTAAAACATTTAATAATTCACTTAGTGGTTAAATAATTGGAGCAGATAAATAAAATCAATAATTAATGTGAACTTATTATGAATTTTAAGGGAAGAATTTACATAGGTATTTAATGAACAATATCTAAATACATATGTACTTACATAATATTGCACAGTTTATACAATATACCAATTTAATGCAGTTTAAGTAATCTAAAAAATATTTTCATATGTGAAAGAATTATAATTAAAAAAAATCTAAAAAAAGCAATTTTTATTTACATACAGTATACATACAGTAAGAGCAAGCAGGAAGCTGTTTTGGGTCTAATATGGAAACCTTTTATCTGGCTCATAGTAACGATTAGGCGACAAAATAGAGGTTGAGAAAAATTGATTTTAATATTTGCACCAGTCGGCACTGGAAATGAAATGGATTATCTTATTAATATATCCCTTTACCCCCCCTCCCCCGTGTTTGTGTTCTTTCAAGCCTAAATGAGGGGAATCTACCTATAAGGGGAGGGGCTTGGGCGGAGGACTTTTTAAGGGAGTCTAACTCATATTCACGTAACATCTGGAGAAAATCGCTGGAAACTCTAGATCGCTAGATCGACAGCCACGCGAGGAGAAAGAATTCCGAACCTGCACAGTAAGACGCTTCCCAGTGCTCAGCTTTTTATAAATTCAGCCATTCGTCGGCATGATTTGAATAGAAAAGAAAGACTACTGTAAAACTAGAACTACTGTAAATTCATATTTCAATGTATCCACTACTTTTTCTTTTTAATGCTTTCCACTGGGATCAAATTTCATAATTCTGTTATTCATTTTAACGAGAACTACCCTCTCGTTACAAAAACTATCCAACAGATGTAGGTTTAAATGACATTAAATTATGTAAAGTATCGGCATCGTTTAAGTATCGGTATCGGCCGATAACATAACTTAAAAGAATCGGTATCGGCTATTTCTGAAAATGAATTTATAGGTAAAGTATCGGTATCGGTCATCGCCGAAAATGTGGTATCGGTCGATCCCTAAAATTGATTGAAAACTGTAGGACTTTCCACTGTATTTAAGCAATAAAAGAAATGAGAAACTCAATAATTTTTAAGATAATATTATTATGGCTGTATAATAATTGAACTCTGTGGCAAAAATTACTTCTAACTGGAGTTTAACTAACTGTAAACCCTCATTTACGCTCAGCCCACTTTTACGGCAGTGAGCGGGAGGCATATTACCAAACCTTACATTGATTCGGAACCGCATTTTCGGAACCCTGAGTGGAGATCCCTGATTGGTTAGCTCACTGACGTCATGCCTGCCCACCGAATTTGAAAACTGGCGAGTCTGTACGGAAAAATACTTATGTATTAAAATGTTTAATTATTATGAGATGAAATACCAGCGAAATAAACATATAGGCAGTTTGAAGTAGTTTTAGATGATACGCAATAAAAGAATATACGATTTAAATTACGAGTGCATTACGAATCTTATTTTAAACCTTATTTTCCACTGGTGCTGACATCTGTTATTATATAAGTACACTTTTCATAGACGATTTTTCAGAAATTTAAAAAAATCTCTAGTCTGTTTTGAATGTGTGTCTATAAAGTTTAATTAAATTAAAATTATTATAAACTGAAATGATTCACATAATACAATTATTCAAAATTTATTTAGTAGAATTTTTTTTCCATAAAAGTAGAAGGAAATATTTTTTGAAAAATTATGAATATTGTTGCGGAATTACTCTGCTACTCCTTGGGTTCGTCGTTCTAAAGTCCTGTTGGTGTAAAAAGTTCAAGTAAAAAGTCACTTGTCAGGATGGAACACAAACTTTATTGCTTCTAGATCTTCGTAGTACAATCAGCTGTACACAATTCACAAGCACAATCTAGCAATAACGTGCTTTTAACAATCCGCTTGGATCAGAAGCTCTCACAAATGCTGTATTTCTCACACCAAAATAAGTCACTTACACAGGCAAAAGTTCCGTAGAAATATTCAAGGGATATAGTACACAATCCCTTAAGACACAGCAATGAAGAATTTACACACAGCACTTTGAAAACAGCTTCACAAAACAAGCTAAAACACAGCTTCTATAGCACTATCAATTCACACAAAACAAACGTACCGAGAGCTATTCACACATCGAGCGTTCAGCTCGCACTGACTCTCGGGGCGACGCGCTCTTCTATAAATAGCCGGCGCAGGAGGTACAAGAGGTTTCCAGAAAAGTCAATTTCTCGAGGGTTCTACATAAAGCGTGAATTTTGATTACGTCATAGAAGATAAATGTTAGGTTATTATGCGTTTTTAATGCAGGAAAAACAACTTCCAGGCCCCATTGGGAAAATCGCGCCAAATGACCTAAAAGTCGCCAAGCTTGGCGACTTTTGGCGAAATATCGCCAAATTTGGCGCCAAAAATAAGTCCTCAAAAGTGAAGAGATCTAAGCTCTAGGACTAATATTTCTCGAGATTTCTAGAAGCCCATAGAAAAACATATGGGAAAGCGAAACCTCCGTATCTCCGGTTCTAATTGGCCGATTTTGATGCAACAAAAAGCAAAATGTATCTATTTGAAGCGTAGAATACGACTTTTAAACCATTTTAAGCCCCAGAGCAGCGGGTTGCCCCGAAAATTCGTAACATTATCATTTCTTGAATAATGGTATGTACTCTAAATATTAATAAATGACTAAACTAGATGCATGAAGTTTAATTAATTAATAAAAAAGGAATTTAAATAATTCAATGATTATTTAATTTTGTATTTTTTCAATGATTATTTAATTTTGTGTAATAATTGTATTTTTTTGTTTGCAGTTATTTAGTTGTAGTGTGGATATTTTAAAATTTTTACGATTTAAAAAACATTTAACCACTGTGTGTGTATTAAGTATGATGTTGGATTTCAAGTATATTTCACTGATTGAATTTTTTTAATTTACATTACGACTTTTTAAAAATTTACATTGAGGTATGTGGTTTTCATTTAATGAGGTTCTTAACATAATTTCATATATTCCAAGATGTTTTTATTTTTTCATTAAATGATATGTTGATTCTAGTACATAAATTATCTATCTATCTATCTATCTATCTATCTATCTATCTATCTATCTATATATATATATACAGTAAAAAGGTCTCTGAGATATCAACTCTCTTAACGACCCTCATGTTTTGTGGAAAAGCATTTTCTGCCATAGACCAAATCAAAAAGAAATTCTAATAATTTCTAAATAAAGTCACGAAGAGAGGAAAACAATTTGGAGAGCTCTTTGTATAAAACTGCAATTTATAATCTAAGTTTAAAACTGTCTATGGCAGAAAATGCTTTTCAACAAAAAATAATGGTGGTTAAGAGAGTTGATATCTCAGAGGCATTTTACTATATATATATATATATATATATACAGGCGCGTAGCCAGGAAAATTTTTCGGGGGGGGGGATATGAACTTATATGTGTATAAATAGACGGAATTTCATCACTAATCCAAACATTTCGGGGGGGGGGATATATCCCGATATCCCCCCCCCTGGCTACGCCCCTGTATATATATAATTTATGAACTAGAATGAACATATCCATCAAAATTATAGAATTATAGAAATACGGACAAATGCACATTAGAAAAATATCAGGAATAATCCCTAATCAACACATGGAGAGAAATCTAATTTGTAAAAAAAATGTTGCGTCATTATTTAGGCAGACAATGAGGCTTAAAGTGCTTTTAAAGTGTTAACCAACACCTTCAGCAATAAATGAAAAAAAAAAAAAAGCAATAAAGCTAAAATGCTTTTTAATAAAATCGTAATTCATGATTCAAAAATAAAGAATTAAAATACATGCCCTCAAGAATTCAAGAAAAAACAAAAACATCTTGGAATATATGAAATTATATTAAGAACTTCATTAAATAAAAATCACAAGCAAAAAGCATGAATATAAATTTTAAAAAAGTCGCAATGTAAATTAAAATAATTCAAACAGTTAAATATACTTGAAATCCAACATTATACTTAATACACACACAGTGGTTAAATGTTTTTTTTAAATTGTAAAATTTTTAAAATATCCACACTACAACTAATTAACTGCAAACAAAAATGCAATGAATCATTTAAATTCCTTTTTTTATTAATTAATTAAATCTGATGCATCTAGTTGTAACTTAAGTCATTTATTAATATTTAGAGTACATACCATTATTCAAGAAATGATATTCATAATTTTTCAAAAAATATTTTCTTTTACTTTTATGGAAAAAAAATCTACTAAATAAATTTTGAATAATTGTATTATGCGAATCATTTCAGTTTATAATAATTTTAATTAAATTAAACTTTATAGACACATATTGAAAACAGCCTTGAGATATATTTTTTTTAATTTTCTGAAAAATCGTCTATGAAAAGTGTACTTAACGTGTCATATAAGTCTACTTATGTAATAACAGATGTCAGCACCAGTGGAAAATAAGGTTTAAAATAAGATTCGTAATTTAAATCGTATATTCTTTTATTGGGTATCATCTAAAACTACTTCAAGCTGCCTATATGTTTATTTCGCTGGTATTTCATCTCATGATAATTAATCATTTTAATATATAAGTGTTTTCCGTATAGACTTGCCAGTTTTCAAATTCGGTGGGCAGGCATGACGTTAGTTAGCTTACCAATCAGGGATCTCCACTCCGTGTTCCGAAAATGCGGTTCCGAATGAATGTAAGGTTTGGTAATATGCAGCCGGGTGTCTGTTGCGAGGTCACAGTCCTTCTTCCCAACTAGTATTACGGCCCGGTAAAGGAAACTTGCTTGCTATCTCGCGTGGCCCCATTTCACAGCGGTAAAGAGTCTAGTGCGCTATTATTCCCCTCTCCCCCTCGACATGTTAGCCTTCAGACCTCATCCTGGCCACTGAAAATTCCCCTGTATTTCGTAACGCTTGATAATCTCTTTGTGTATTTATCGAATGCAATACAGACAACCTTTGAGAATGTAGACATCGAAAAACTTCATCTCCGCCATTTCCAGAATTCTCGATGTTCAGTTTTTACGTTCACTGTAACCGAAGTCATGTTCACTAAAACCGAAAAATGCTAATGCCTAATGTAAGTGAATCGGGACCAACGATTTGCGTTCACTATAGCCGAAAGTTCACTATATCCGGGTTTACTGTAACCGCAGTTAACTGTATTTTAATTTCAGAAAATATAGAACACACAGATATAGCCATGTAGCGGCACTCAGCTATTTTAACCCTTTAACGCGCAGCGTTCCCGTTCTGGGAACGCCAAACTCTGACGTTTTGACTGTTGCCAGTCACGAAAAATAGATTTGATTTCTATAAAAATAGTTGCGGGTGACATAGCTCTACGAGAATCCTTTTCATTTTAGCACGTCATTTCCCGTAAAAAAATTGTCACGATTACTTTTAACAGCCCTGACATCTGCCGAAAAATGGAAGAATGCGAGAACGGCTGGATAGATTTCCCAAAGCTGAAAGAAGGGCAGCCGTTGCCTTCGCTCGACTAAACTACCAGAAAGATGGCGGTCGATCGAAACGTTCATCGCGTGCCAAATCATCGAGCATCATCGAGACCCCTTTTTGACGCAGCTGAACATTTGGATCGACCGCCATCTTTCTGGTAGTTAAGTCGAGCGTTGGCAACGGCTGCCTTTTTTTCAGCATTGGGATAGGGTTGCGCCTCAAAGTTTTAAGTGTTGCAGTTTGGGTAGAAAATTCAGTTTGCTGATTTGCTTTTGGGGTTCAACTTGGTGTTTTGAAATATACACACGTTTTCTCAACCAAAGTTTCAAATTTCCTTCGTTATAAGCACGAGGTGTAGATTTTTCTGCCTCATGATGCTTATTACCCCCTCCCCCCCCATGATCCTCCCCCCCCCCATTAAAAGTCTTTTTTTTTACTTCCTTGTACGTAGTATAAGGAAGTAATGTGATCCCGAAAAATTTTGGGGGCCAAATTTCGACAAAAAACCGATTTTGACTACCTCTAAATTTAATTTAAAAATTTTTTTCGATGCATCTCATCGTAGGCTAGCATGCACGATCATATTAACGCGTCTGCAACTCATTTTGACCAGCGGCGAGTCTACTGTGGCCAGTTTTTCCATGCCGTCTGTACGTACGTATGTATGTAACTCGCATATCTCAAAAACTGTTGGTCGTAGAATGTTGAGTTTTGATATTTAGGATTGTTCTATGATCTAGTTGTGCACCTCCCCTTTTGGTGGCAATCGAATTGATAGTTTATGTACAGGACCGCCCAAAAGATTCGAAATACATTACGCTCTATGGGCCGAAATTCATTAAACTCGCCTAACTCAAAAGCTATTAGGCGTAGAATGTCGAAACTTTATATTTAGGATTGTTGTAACATCTAGTAGTGCACCTCCCCTTTTGGTTCCATTCGACTGGATAGTTTATCTACAGGACTGCCCAAAACATTCGAAATACATTACGCTCTAAGGGCCGAAATTCATCAAAGCGTTTTTTAGAAGTATTGGGCTATTTCAAACGACTCAGAAGTGATATATGCTGTAAAGAGTTAGAAAATGAATTTCTCCATTAAAAAAAGTGTCTTTATCATTTATAGTTCTGCTACAGGAACACTCAAAAGATTTCCAATACATTACGGTCAATGGCAATTTTAGGGGCATTCATCCATTTCAAGCACAATACCGTCCTACCACATAAGTTAGGTAATGGTCCGACCACGGTCACGTGCCTCCCTCAAGAACTATGCCAAAAGTCGAAAAGCTTGGCGACTTTTGGTGTACGTGTGTGCATATTTAACTCTCAAATCTCAAAAACTATTATGAAATTTCATATATAAGAATGTTGTAACATCTTGTTGTGCATCTCGATTTCTGGTTCCAATCTACTGGAGAGTTTATTTACAGGACCACCGGAAAGAATTTCAGTACTTTAATGTCTATGGACATCTTCAATATAATACTACTGTAGATAATCATTGTTTGGTACATGCCCAAAATCTCGCCGTCTGTCCTCGACCTTGGCGAGTTTTGGCGAAATATCGCCAAATTTGGCGATAGTCAGTCATTTGGTCCATGCCCAAAGTATCGCCATTTGTCATCGTTCTTGGCGAGTTTTGGCGAAATATCTCCAAATTTGGCGATAATCTGTCATTGTTTGGTTCATGCTTAAAATCTCGCCAAATGTCGTCGATATTGACGAGTTTCGCCGAAATATCGCCAAATTTGGCGCTAAAAATTATTTCGTATTTTGTATAACTCTAAAACTAACCCGTAGATTTTTTAACTTTTGTATTTAGAACTATTGTAATATCTAACTGTTTTCAATATCTTTTTTGACAGCAATCGACTGAGAATTTATTTACAGGGTGAGCCAAATGACTTTGAATACATTGAGGTGTATGGATGCATTCAATTCATTGAAAGTCTGTGGTCAATGACTACTTTGGCTATCCCCAAAATCTCGCAGACTATCTCAAGTTTGTCGGCTTTTGGTGCAATATCGCCAAATAAAGTGTCAGAAGGAAATATTTCAAATTGAACTCAGCTTGGCGATATCGAAATATTTGGCTGGAAATCGCTAAACCTTACTATTATTGATATTTTATCTCTTTCAAACAAATAAATTTAGAGGAAGTGCGTCGAAAATATTTTTGATCTAATGGAATCATATGAAATTTAACTGTTTTAAAGAATATTACTGACACATATTCAAAAGTATTGTTGTAATGCATATTTTTTCACTGATACTAACTATTACGTCCCTTTGTTGAAAGTCATTTTTAATAAAGGTTTATTTACTGATTCAAATTATTGGGTTGTTCGGAAAGTCATTTCGCTTTTTCGTACGTCAATATTTTACCTAGACAAAACTATTGAAGATAATAATACAAAATTCGGCAAGTATGTGAGTTACTTAGCGTAGGTGCTAGATTGGAAAACATTTTCCAAAATTCTTAACTTATGGGGGATAGGGGAGCGAAACATTCCTTTCACATATCCTGCGTGATCTCAAAGAAGAAAAGAGATATCCATAAAATTCTTGCTGTAAAATACAGCCCTCACGAATGCCTAAAAATTGATTTCAAAAGATTTCGAATATGATTCTTCTTGTGGGGGGTGGACGTGAAAAAAAAGGGGTGGGGTCCATTTTTTTTTTAGAAAAAAATATTATTTATAAAATTATCCCTTTAAAATTTAACAAATATGGGTCCTATGCCTAGGCACAGCATGTTTGTAAATCAGTTCTTGTTGAAAATTTATTTGTTTTAGTTCTATGTAAGGAAACGAAATTACTTTCCGAACAACCCAATATATTATTGAAACATGAACTCAAAGTGTATTGCTGAACAGCGTATTTTTTCATTAATGCTAAATATTATATCCATTTATTGAAAGTTATTTCTAATAAAGGTTTAGTTCACTGATTCAAACTATATTATTGACACATAAACTCAAAGAGTATTGCTATGCTGTGTGTTTTCTCATTAATTCTAACTCTTACGTCTGTCTCCTGTCTGAAAGTTATTCTAAATAAAGGTTTAGTTCACTGTTTCAAAGTGTATTATTGACACACATATATTAGATCACTGTTATACTGCATATTTTTTCATTGATTCTAATAATTACGTCTATTTCTTAAAAGTCATTTTTTATAAATATTTAGTTTACTGTTTCAAAGTACATTACTGAAACATAATCTAAAAAAGTAGTGTTAAACGGTGTATTTTTTCATTAATTCTAAAAGTTACGTCCCTTTATTGAAAGTCATTTTGATGAAGGTTCAGTTCTCTGTTTCAAAGTACATTATTTACACATACATGTTAGATCATAAGTTCCCAACCTTTTTTGAACTGGTGCCCCCTTTTCTAGTGAATATTTCAATACCGCCCCCCCTCCCACTCCAGAGAAATAAGAGCATATATAATGCATGGTGAAAACAGGAATGAAATAAAAAAAAATTACTAATAGATAGAATATTGTTGGAATTGAAACTCTACTGAATTTCTTCTTCATTTAAAAAAGAAGAATAAAAGTTTTAGAGAGGTATATTAGAGAGGTATCTCTTTCTCTCAACAACTCTCGAAATATGTGAATTTTCGCACACGGGATAGAAATGAATTATCAGAGTGATTTTTAAATCTTTTTAGACAATATTTCGTTAATCTTCCCTCTCCCCTCCGTGCCATATCAACGCCTTCTAATTTTCTCTGTGTCTTTTACCGCCCCCCTGAAAGCCTCAAACGTCCACAGGGGGGGGGGGAGGCGTTATCACCCACGTTGGGAACCTATGTGTTAGATCATTGTTGTATTGCATATTTTTCCATTGATACTAAAAATTACTTTAATTTACGAAAAGTTATTTCTAATAAAGTTTTCTTTTACTTTTTGAAAGTATATTATTGACACATAAACTCAAACAGTATTGCTATGCAGCGAATTTTTTATTCTCATATAGCGTGTATTTTTAATTGTTGCTAACAATTTCGCCCATTTATTAAAAGTTATTTTTAATAAAGGTTTAGTCCACTGATTCCAAATATATTATTGACACATAAACTGAAAGAAAATTGCTATGCCGTGTATTTTTTCATTGAATCTAACAATTACGTTAATTCTTGAAAGTTACTCTAAATAAAGGTTTAGTTCACTATTTCAAAGTTTCGTTCAAAAATTGTTTTGAACTTCTTCAGTCCAAGCTCTTCGACGTAAAGAACACAGGGAACTGAAAGGAGAAAAAAAACAAGCAAGATGTTGCCACAAGGGGCAAAGAAAAGTCGAACAAAACCACGGAGAGGGGAGAAAAAATTAAAAAGGGGGATAGAAAGGAAAGGAAAGAAGCACAAAAAATACAGAAATAAAAAAGGAATAAAGAAAAATAATAAAAAAGGGAACACACAAGTACAAACACACACACAAAAAAGAGAAAACAGAACAAACAAACAAAAAACAAATAGCACACTTTTTTTTTTTATTTTATTTAAAAACCACGAACAGGACAGCACAATAAATATATTATATATTAAATTATTATTATATTATATATTTTTTATTATTATTTTTTTTTTTTTTTTTTTTTTTAATAAAAACGAAAAAGAAAGACAGTAACACACGTACATACACATTAAAGAAACAGGGGGGGAAAAGGGGGGGGTTAGACGAAGAAAGTGAAAAGAACCTTACAACAGCAACTTCCAAGCAGAATGAACGAAAGGAACGGAAGAACCATCGTTCACAAGACGATCTAAGTGCTGGGTAATGGAAAAACCTTCCAAAAAATCCAGATGGGACAAAGACTGAGGAGTGCACAAAATCTTAGCCTTAGAAAACTGAAATCGATGATTGGAATTCCAACAATGTGAGGCAATAGAAGATTTGGAAAGATCGTGCTTAGAGACATATCTCTCATGCTCTTTGAGCCTAAATTTGAGAGCTCTTCTGGTCTGACCAATATAGCCCAAATCACAAGATTCACAAGGAATATAATAAACACCCCAACGGTTCTCAGTAGGAATAGGATCTTTAAGGGAAGAAAATTTAAGTTTATTAACAGGTTTAAAAATGACTTTGAAACCGAAATTTTTGAGAAGTTTAGAAATTTTGTAGCATAAAGGTGAAAAGAAAGGTAGTACAATTAATTCGTTGTGAAAATTAATAGTATTAGTAGAAGTATTAGGCTTATTAAATTTAGAAACAGCTTTATCAATAATAGAGGGGCTAAAACCACGAGAAACAGCTAAGGATTTTAAGTAACTAATTTCATTATTAAGAGAAGAAGAATCAGAGCAAATTTTGATAGCACGAAACACATAAGTGTAAAAAGCAGAAAGTTTTTGCTGGTAAGGATGATTAGATAGGGCATGAGGAGGTAAAGATATAGAAAAGGGCTTACTGTTGTTAATTTGTCTTCACATGTTTTAACTGATTCTCAGAGAGATGCTCTTAGTTTAGGTTTGAATTTTTCTCGTGTTAGTAACGTTTCTGTTTCCAAACTTATTGCTCCTATGGAAAACTCCTTTAAAAATAGTAAACTCTCTTCTAACCAACTTGATACTTTGCGACATCTTATTGCTAATACTATCTCTTCAAATAATATGCATGCCAAATCTAACCTCTCTCGTTCTCAAAAAACTGCTCTCAAAGAACTTAATTCTAACCCTAATTTACTCATTACTAAAGCTGATAAAGGCGGCCAGACTGTTTTACTTGATAAATCTTCTTATGTTGATTGTATTAATAACATGCTAACCACTGGTCCATACACTAAATTAAATTCTGATCCTACTAACAGTCACCTTTCTGAAATTAAACACACTGTGAAGTCCTCTGTAATCTTAAATGCTCAAACTAAACGTTATGTTATTCCTTCTATTGCTAACTGTGCTCGTTTCTATGCCCTTCCTAAAATTCATAAACCTTCTCTTGCCTTTCGCCCCATTGTTTCTAACATTGGTACTGCTTCTTATAACCTTGCACGTTTCCTCTCGCATACTCTTTCACCTTTGACTGCTAGTAATACCCACACTGTTAAAAACTCTTATGATTTCGTTAACAAAGTTAAACTTCTTTCTCCTACTAATTGTAAAATGCTTTCTCTTGATGTTAAATCTTTATTCACTAATGTTCCTATCCAAGGTGCGATTGACTGTTTGGAAAAGCGTTTACGCGAGTTTCATTATTCTTCTATTGAGATTAAAGAGTTTATAGCTTTAGTAAGCGTTTGTATTAAACAAACTGCTTTCATTTTTAATGGCTCTTTCTATAAACAAACCGAGGGTCTTGCTATGGGTAATTCTCTCTCACCTCTCTTATGTGATATTTATATGCATTATTTTGAAGAGAAACTCTTCAAGGTCTTTAATTTTCCGTGCTGGGTCAGATATGTTGACGATACTTTCGTTCTAGTGGATTCCAATTGTGATATTTCTAATTTACTTTTGATCGTTAATTCTGTTGATCCGTGTATCCAATTTACTCTAGAAGAGGAGTGCAACAATTCTTTACCTTTTTTGGATGTTCTTGTTTCTAGGAATCCTGACGGTTTCTCTACTTCTGTTTTCCGCAAGCCCTTTTCTATATCTTTACCTCCTCATGCCCTATCTAATCATCCTTACCAGCAAAAACTTTCTGCTTTTTACACTTATGTGTTTCGTGCTATCAAAATTTGCTCTGATTCTTCTTCTCTTAATAATGAAATTAGTTACTTAAAATCCTTAGCTGTTTCTCGTGGTTTTAGCCCCTCTATTATTGATAAAGCTGTTTCTAAATTTAATAAGCCTAATACTTCTACTAATACTATTAATTTTCACAACGAATTAATTGTACTACCTTTCTTTTCACCTTTATGCTACAAAATTTCTAAACTTCTCAAAAATTTCGGTTTCAAAGTCATTTTTAAACCTGTTAATAAACTTAAATTTTCTTCCCTTAAAGATCCTATTCCTACTGAGAACCGTTGGGGTGTTTATTATATTCCTTGTGAATCTTGTGATTTGGGCTATATTGGTCAGACCAGAAGAGCTCTCAAATTTAGGCTCAAAGAGCATGAGAGATATGTCTCTAAGCACGAACTTTCCAAATCTTCTATTGCCTCACATTGTTGGAATTCCAATCATCGATTTCAGTTTTCTAAGGCTAAGATTTTGTGCACTCCTCAGTCTTTGTCCCATCTGGATTTTTTGGAAGGTTTTTCCATTACCCAGCACTTAGATCGTCTTGTGAACGATGGTTCTTCCGTTCCTTTCGTTCATTCTGCTTGGAAGTTGCTGTTGTAAGGTTCTTTTCACTTTCTTCGTCTACCCCCCCTTTTTTCCCCCTGTTTCTTTAATGTGTATGTACGTGTGTTACTGTCTTTCTTTTTCGTTTTTATTTAAAAAAAATAAAAATAAATATATATAAAAAAATAATATATTATATATATATATATTTATTGTGCTGTCCTGTTCGTGGTTTTTATTAATAAAAAAAAAAAAAAAAAGTGTGCTATTTGTTTTTTGTTTGTTTGTTCTGTTTTCTCTTTTTTGTGTGTGTGTTTGTACTTGTGTGTTCCCTTTTTTATTATTTTTCTTTATTCCTTTTTTATTTCTGTATTTTTTGTGCTTCTTTCCTTTCCTTTCTATCCCCCTTTTTAATTTTTTTCTCCCCTCTCCGTGGTTTTGTTCGACTTTTCTTTGCCCCTTGTGGCAACATCTTGCTTGTTTTTTTCTCCTTTCAGTTCCCTGTGTTCTTTACGTCGAAGAGCTTGGACTGAAGAAGTTCAAAACAATTTTTGAACGAAACGCGTATCCTCTTTCCTTTTACTTCTTATGTGTGTTTTTTACAAAGTTTTTTAATTACTTTATCGTTTAACACCAGTATTTTGAGTGTTTTTTCAGAGTAAACTGTTAGTTTGTCTGTCTGTGCCTCGCGTAGCTCGCAGACGGGTGATCGCAGACCTAACAACTTTTGTACGGAAATTCTCCAGCACGGGTCCCGACACACCTCGAAGCGATTTTTTCGAAATTCGAATTAGTTTAGGAGATATTGATAAAAAAACCCGTCAAAAACACCAATTTTTGCTTTTCGCATACCGCAATTGTAACCCCTGCAGTGAAAAAGTGAGAAATAAGCATCGAGGTTGCTATGTTTGGCGAATTTATTAAATGATTTAGACTCTTTAATTAATAATAAAAGAATAATCATTTTTTTCTGCTTAGAATATTTGCTAGGTTATTTTTTAATTAAAATATCGTGTGCATGGGAAACCCGAGCAGGAATGCAACATTTTTTATCTGTAAAAGTATAAGGACTCGGAGATTTCTAAGACTAAAATGTATAACTTTTTTAGTTTGGCGCAAAATAAAATGGCTGATATGGCGATTTTGAGAAAGTAGTTTGTAGCGGTTTGCACAGTTTTAGGCTTGGCGCAATTTACTGCGAGCATAACGAAATATTATTTTTAAAAACGAGTGTAGGTTTTATTAGAATTCGGCATTAAACTTTAATTTTCTGTGCAGAAAAAATGCAGTTATTAAGGCGATTTTAAATGATCTATCTTCAGAATTTACACCAAATTAAATAAATTGATTTAAATTAGGGGAATTCCGCCAAATTTCAGAAAATTGAAATTCTCGGATTTTGACTGTTTGAATGGCGTACTTAATATCGTGTAATACATATTTTATTTTACAAATAAAATGTATGGGGATTCCTACTTTCGTTCTTAGCAAAGTTGGCTGCAAATATTCAAATGTAGTGTTGTTCTGTATTTAATAGCAAGGGCTTTTACGTTTGTATTGCTAATTCCATGCCACGATTGGGATGAGCCGATTTTACGATCGTATGCCTAGATAATTCTTTTTAAATCCCGCCAAACAGGGTGAATAAAATAGGGATTCTGTATAAATATGAATGTTTTTGAAGATGAATAACAATGATTTTTAAGCCCAGAAATGTTAGTGAGTATTGCCTAAAGATTATTGCTTTTATTGTGAAGTTTAATTTGCGATTCATTTTGGCTATTTGCCATCAAATTGCGGCGTTAATTACGCCAATAAAACAGTTCTAGCAAAGTAAACATAAATAACTAATTCATTTAATATTCTATTTTTTAAATTGCTCAAGTTTCCGTAGTTACGCAATCCACTATTGCCACTTAAGTTCTTAAATTTTACAATTAAGTGAAACAAATAAGGCACCACGTCAATGACTCGAACCTGCAATTTTGGTTTTTTTTAACTAAAGGCATTTTTGGGGTGTCTAAAAAATGCTGAGTACTATGCTAAAGTCCCATATCTTAATTCCGATTAGTTTATTAGAATGTAGAATAATCGGCATAAACTGAAGCAATGAAACTTTAGGCATTTCGAAAGTGAAAAGTTTCGTCTGCATACCGTGAAGTTCTCTCTTTTTTTGATCGCCAGTGACACTGACGTGGTTTTTGTGTCGTCATGTTGCAATCATCTCAGATTTGCACTCATGACGTAAACGTTTCGTCACGATTCAAATAAATTTTCATTTTTTGTGATTTCGCATCACTAGGTTTGATTCCATTTATATGTGTAAGGAAAATATTCTTTTTCTACCGTGCGGAGAACGGGTACGCAACTAGTTGACATATAATCCTAAAGAGCATTCATATAGCGTGTGTTTTTTCATTGATTCTGACAATTAGGTCCATTTCTTGAAAGTTATTTTTAATAAATGTTTAGTTCACTGTTTCAAAGTATATTATTCATAAATATTCTTTAAGACCTTTGTCGTACAGAATTTTTTTTTTTAATTGATTGTAAGTCCCAGTTGTCTATCTTTTTATGTAAGGTGAAACTTAAAAAAGTCTGATCTAATTAAATTTTTAAAATCTGAATTATTTAAGAAATCTGATTTAAATTAAAAAAAAAAATCACGATTTCTTTTACATCCTGCACTACGCTGTAGCCTAAAAATTAGACCAATGGTCTTCAAAATAGCGTCACCCTCACGTGCACTCGATCCAATTAACATATTATAATTTCGTGATTGTTTGTCAATTTTTTGTGTGTTCTTTTTTTCAATTCCTGGTAGTGTTTGTTCATACCACTTTTAAATAAAGTTTAATCTGTTCACTCCTGTCCATCTGAAAATATAAACCGTAGACGATACGTATTCCGGAAAGTAACACTGGGTACGAAAGGGAGTCTTTATCTTTTTCTGCAACAATGAGAGTGAACAGGTTAAGCCTAGGTTAGTGGGGATAAACCAAACAACCCCCCCCCCCCCCCGCCCGACTATTCTTACGAATATATGTGCTTGAACTTGAAATGCTGGGAAAACAACTTCACGTTTTTGTCCCTTTTCAAGACATGTAGAACGCTGTTAACCGAATTGTACCACAATAAGATATCTCACGTGTATTAAAAAAAAATTCGCCAATGTTGTAGTCTTTATCCCGAAAATGCAAAAAAGTATTGTTTTCGAAATTACAGTAAAGTGTTTATAATCCTGTTATAGCTAATCTATTTTCTAATGAAACCTCAAAAAGCAATCAGGATGTATTTTCTTTTTCCCTCATCAAGATGATTACGGGGAATTGATGGATCATGCATTTTTACGATGCAGAGCAGCTAGATAAAAACTAACCCATATTTATGATCTTTTGTGTCTCAGAATAATATACTCAAAGCACTTCGCGTTAAAAGTTATAGCATGTAAATATTATGTAAAGAAAAAATCCATATACAGTATACTTCTCAATAAGTTATTTTTCGCGTGTAATGCGTAATTACACAGTCTAATCACTTTCATCTATTTTCTTTTCGTAATAAAATGAAATAATAATGATAAAACATGCTAACGCATTGATTTTAAGACAATGTCTGACGTAATTGTAATTGCGTTTATACTTCTGCGTCATCACATAAAATTAGCTTATTCACTCTCCATACTCAATGGTTGCTTTCTTGCATGAGTTGGGCCGTGGTAAGCTGGTAGGCAGGGATGCGCACTTTGTGTCAAAAGACTCAGGTTCGGATCTTAGCTGACCAAAAGCCACCGTGCACATGCCATGAAAATGCACGTTCAGCGCGCACAGCCAGCTGAGTCAAAAATGGTCTCTAGATCTGTGGCACGCGATGAACTATTCGATCGACTACCATGCTGCTGGTAGTTAAATCGAGAGATGGCAACGGCTGCCCTTTTTTCAGCACTGGGCAATCTGTCCAGTTATTCTTCTGTGTCAATGTATTTCCATCGTATTCTCCAGTTCTCAGCAGATGTCAGTGCGCTGTTAAAAATAATCCTGACAATTTTTACGGGAAATGATGTGCTAATAAGTAAAGGATTAGTATGTAACTCTGTCATCCTCAAGTATTTTTAAAAGCTCGCTGGAAATATCATTTTTTTAAATTGTTCAGGAAATATATGTATTTTTTTAGTCATCAAGTTGGGATGCCATTATGAACCAGATACCTACTTTCTGGCCGCCAAAGCGAGCGCGTCTTTAAAATCAAAATTTCTACTTTGAGCTTAGCTTATCAATCACGAACGCTTCTTTCGGCCATTGGTGTAAATTGCCATATAACATTGGGAGGTGGGCCAAAATGTTTCCTATTGCAGAACTGAGGGGGGGGGTGCAGAATGCTCCCTATTGCAATAAATACTACTTTCAAATAGGAAATATCTCAATTTTCTTGTATTTTAGAGGGGGCAATTGCCTCTCTTGCCCATAGTATGTCACGCCTATGCTTTCAACTATGGTACCCTTTCCATACACAGCGCAAAAGTCAGGAGCCATATTCAACCATGATTACAAGGAAAATTCATTTTCCTTAACGCGACATTTCATTTTAATGAACTGAAAATTAACATAAATTAACTCGAACAAACAAACAAACAAGATTCCGGTAGAACAAAACATCCTTTTCCGAATCTTTTAAAATACTACACTAGAACATTTAATGACATGCGAAATGTTAAAATTAAAAAAAGGCGGGAACTTGTAGCCAACTCATGATATTTTACCTCTAAAATTCAACAGCACGCTTATTAAACAGACCTTTATAGCTAATAGGTCGCTTATTAAACAGACCTTATAGCTAATAAAGGAATCCTTTATAGCTAATTGTATTTTATCAAAATAAATAAATAAATAAATAAAAAGGAATCCTTTATAGCTAATTTTACCTTTCATTTAATTTTCATAATTTATTTACTGTTCAATAACGCACGAACAGAAACTTTAACTAATTTATTTATATCATTAATTGTTCAAAATTAATTTTTAGACTTACATTTATTAAGAAATAATGGAAAAAAACTACAAAAACACGGCTCCGAGAAAAATAAATAAATAAATAAATCGAGCAAGACATCATTCATGCTGATATTTATATAAAACTAGCTGCTACCCGCGACTTCGTCCGCGTCGGCTTTAGAGTTAGGTCCCAAAAGAAATGAAGCATGTGTGAATAACATATATGTTTGCGACAAAAGAAACTGCATTTAAATATTATTTGCTTTTTACTTATTTTATATGAAGTATAATGCGTGGTAGTATACTTCATTTAAAATAAGAGAGTAAGCAGAGTTACTAAATTAAGATTTTTTTCAGGCATTTGGCGAATATATTTACGACAGTATTTGCTAACTGTTTTTGTTGTTCTTGTGAAAGAAATATTTATGCTATAGCATGAATTTTAGCCTACGCTAATCAGGAATAGTGCAGCTTTTTCTTAGCGAAAAAGTTTTAGAATCGGTTCTATAGTTACAGAGATACCCAGAGAGCGTAATGTATTAGAATTATTTTGAGTGTTCCTGTAAAGGAACTATTTGCACTACATGTATGAATTTTAGCCTATAATACTCAAGAATAGTGTAGATTACTAAGAGTGAAAAAAGTTTTGGAATCGGTTCAGTACTTACAGAGATACACATAGAGTGTAATGTAATTCTTATGAGTATCCCTGTAAAAGAACTATTTGTGATATATGCATAAAAGGTAGCCTATAACACTCAGGGTCCCACCAGTGTCTGAGAAGTTCTACTCTCAAAACTGGAAGGCTGGTAGTGCCAGGTTCAACCCCTGGTCGAGCCTGTCGACCTAGCCGCTCGCAGATTTTCGCGGTTTTCTCAAAAACCTCGCATAAACACGGGCTAGGATCCCTTAGAAAGTTCCCCACAGAGGAATAACCCATATAGGCCTAGGACCCTAGTGCAGTCAATCGGTCTTAATCCACAAACAAACAAACAATAATACTCAGGAATAGTGTAACTAAGTTTTAAATTCGGTTTAGTAGCTATAATTCCATAGAGCGCAATGCATTAAAATTATTTTGAATGTTTTTGTAAAAGAATTATTTATGCTATATGCTTGAAAGGTTGCCTGTATGTTAATCCAGGGCATAAGCTATCTTCTTTACGAATTTTTCCAAATCCGTTCAGCAATTTGTGTGTGATTCAGTCAAAAACTAAACACACAAACGTACACATTTTTTAATGACTATGTCATTTTATCTCTCAATACCCTTATTGAAAAATGTGTCCCAAAAATGCAACATAATAAAGCGACATAAAAAAGCGACATAATTTTACATGTATTTAAATACTATTAGTTCACAACAGCTTTAATATCGAGATTAAAGCAGTCTCGATATTGTTACACTATTTCGTAAGCTGTAGAATATGCTCCACATGTATTTTTTACATATATTCAAATATTATTAGTTCACAACAGCTTTAATCTATTGTTACAATATTTCGTAAGCTGTAGAATATGCCCCACATGTATTTTTCTATAAATAGGTTACACTCATAAAAATTTCAACATAGGGTTACCAGGCGAAATAAGCGAAAGATGAGCGATAACATGCCAAGTTAATTAATATAGTTTTAATATGGCAATAATAAAACTAAAAAATTAGGAGGGTTCAGGGGGATCTCCCCCTGACGAGGCTCGAACAGCCGAATTTTTATATTATTGGTAGGATTTGGAAATTTATGAAGTTTAAGAAACACATTTGGACTTATCTTTCTAATGCTTTTTAATTTGGCGTAAAATCAACATAATTTCCATACCATTTCATTTTTTTCAAATGCATGTTTATCTGAAAATTGAATTTCAGCTTTATTTCAAAAGCATAAATCTTTTTGTGCGGGCGATAAAACGGTTTTTAATTAATAATTAGAAAAGTATTTAAAATTTCAACATTCTGAGCCTCAGGTGCACAGTCATGAGCTTCTATGCTCAAATTTTCAAAGCTCTGCTTTCTGTAGATTTGTCTGGAGAACATTCATTTTTATTATTATTGATAGATAGATTTGGCATAAAACTGGCATAATTTCCGTGGAATTTAATGTTTTTCAGATGCACGCACGCGCTTCTTTATTGAAGCAATAGCATTCTTGTTAGCTCAAAACATGAATCATTTGATTGATACGGGCAAAACTCGCCAAGCATGGCAACGTAAAAACGGTTTTTAATTAATAATTAAAAAAGTAATTAAAAATCTAAAATTCTAATTAGCCTATAACCAACTCCAGGGTCCCCTCTATATCTAAACCAAAATGCATCCTAATCGATTCAGCGGTTTAGGCGTGAAAGCGTCATAAATAAACAAACAAACAAACTCACTTTCGCATTTATAATATTAGTTAGGATGACCTGCTGAATCCGAATATAAGCCCCATTTTCCATTGTCACTCTCCGTTTTCTCGACAACCCCCTTCCCCATTTTTATGACTGTTAGGTCATTTTATGGTAATGAATTCAATTTGCAAAGGGGGTCGGGGAGGATTATTTAAACCAAATATGTCTTCTAAGGTTTACATAAGTAAAATGTTCTAAAACAAGAACATTTTTTAGGAAGGGCGCGGGATTTGTTCCCTTAAATTAAAAAACATCGATGAAAGCTACCAGCTTCTTTGTTTTTTTAATCACTTATTCTCAATATATTTCATCTTCCAGTCTCCCTTATGAAACACATCATACATCATTTATGTTTAACACAAATGTAAAAAGAAACGATGAAAAGGAATAAACAGTAATTACAACACATGTTTATTTACGTATAACATGAAAAATATACACATTCAATTTGACAATAATATATATATATAAAGATTTGCATGAACGAAGCCATTTTAACATTGGAAACACATCCCTTTTTGAAGAAACAATGACATTTATATAGGATACATTGTTTGAAAATTGATGCTGTTCAGAAATTGTTTCATTGGGAACTGTATCTATATTTTATTATTGTTAATTTATTTGATGTTATACTTATATCAAACCGGGTCTCATTACAAAATGCTAATGTGTATCAAGATTCATAACTGAGATGTGACAAAATTTTGAAAAAAGACATGCCCAGCATGACTCGCTCGCATTCTTTAGTAGAGTCATGCTTGTCTTGTCGGATTCAGGTACAATTTTGAATCGTTCTTTATAAAGCAATGATAGTAACTACGAGTTTTTTTATGTATATTTAAAAGAAATTAAAAAATCTCCTCTTCTCTCCGTTACATCATACACATACATTTATTTTTTAAACGGAACAATAACTTTACAATTTGGAAATTTAAATAATTTTTGCCCAAAAGTTTAAAAAACATTAAAAAATAAATTCCATTAAATTGTGTTTTATTCAGAATCAAGGCATTTTTTGCTAAAGACAAGTTTATTCTGAAGTATAGCTGTATTCTAGGTACCTGATCTTCATGAAATCAAGGAATATTTCCGTTTAGAAAACTATCCATTAAAATAAGGTTTCATTGTATCTTATTTTAACATGTCAAAATTTACACTTAAAATAGCCTATTTCAGAACATTTTTATTCTAGTATCACTATCAATAATATATATAAAACATCCTACAAATTTTGATATTCTAAAGCAGTGTTCAGTTAATTTCACAAAATGTTCCAAGTTCTTAAAAAGTACAATCGGTGGGAATAATTAACATAAATAGCTAATACTATAACTCACATTTGTATAGTATTTTCTGATCAGCAGCAAGACTACATGACGTCTTAAATTAGTGAGTATTAATTGAATATATCCATAAAACTAGTATTTAAAAAATGAAACAAAAAAAATCTTATTTAAATTTGATCATTTTTTGTGTTTTTGACATCGGTTTCAATTATGAATTGGATCTTAGACAGTCTGAATAATTTAAAATGACAAGTTAAACAGATTAATTTCATTTGTCTTTTGAGGCAAAATATTTGGGGAATCTGATACCTAACCTCGAGAGATAAAACAAGGTTCGGAACTTTTTTTTTTCTAATTCTTATACAGTTTTGGATTCAAATATATTATATTTCCTTATTTGTTTATCATATGGGTTGTTACTTTCAACTAGTGTGAAAAAATTCATAATTATATTGTCAATAGAATTTGTGCTGACATTTGAGGTGATTTAAATGCAATATGCAGCCCGACTAAGCCACAGTGTGACGCAGGGCAGACTGATACTTAAGCATGTGTATTCACACACACTGAGAGGGAACATAAATAGTTTATGGAGTATATTGAGCATATACGCGTACATATGTGTCATGCACACACACTTCACGCATTAATACCACAGTATTTGTTTTAGTAAGTTTGGAGCTTCTCACTCATTGTGGGATCCAATGCAGCTTTTTTTGTTTGCCCGTGCCTTAGTGAGGATCTGGATAAATCTTAAACGATGGGAATGTTTTGATAGCTCCAGAGATGCTTCAGTGTGCTTTAAAGGCTCCATCAAAAAGAAACATTTCTTCGTTTACACTAGATACAGGCTGATGAAAATCGGACGATCGGTTTGTTGATCGGCCTGTTGCCTTTTAAATACTGTTTCATCATTTGAATATTTATAGAAAACGGCTGTAAAATCGTCTGAATACTCATGAAAGTCACAGCTCCTCTCATCTCAAAATGTCTGACTTGTACTGCGAGGCGAAGTTCTGTCACCCATACTTTGACGACAAAGTCAGGTCGGCAGATTTCCCGTTCTCAGAACTCTCCCGAAAAACAGACAGACAACAGCGAAATTTCTTCTGGAATTCGGTCTGGAACCTTTCCTGAAATAAAATTTAAAAAAAGTTGATATGTTAAAGAGAAGGGATTTTAAAGTCCTTTTTCTTTTGTAAGTCAAATTTTAAATAGTCTATACTTAAATATTTGTCTCTCATGTTAAAATTATTTCATTTAATAATAATTTTTAACCCCTTGTGCCCCAGGCACGGACGTGCAACATTTTTATAACGTCGCATATAAATAATATGGACATGCGATAATCGTGGTATTATTGCAAAGACTTTTTCTACCGGGTAGTCTTAAAATACTGTGTATACTTATTATCTTGTTTTCTAAACCGTGATTGTTTGCACGTCTTAATATTTATTGTGTTGGAAGAATAAAATACGCAAACATTCGAGGAAGATGACCACTGGCTGCCCAGGGAATCCTGTATTTTGAAGCATTGGCAATTTCTCAGAAAACCATAAATAAAAGAGTAATTACTGTAATCTACTAATTATATTGTATAATTAAGCCTCCTAACTCTTTTTAAATAGCCATAACAGGTGAGCAAATTTGCTAAACAGAATTCAATAATCTAGTACTACTGACCCTTTATAGATAAATTGGCCTAGTGCACTTGCACACACATAAGGTTCGTAAAAATCTTTAATTAAAACGAAAATGGCCAAATGCTAAGCACAGGGAACCAGAAACACTTGCTTTATTTTCAAAGATATGATTTAATAAGAGCTTTAATATAGAAATCATCGTATTTTGAAAAAATTAACCTGGGTGGTTTCCTCCGAAACTTAGCGTTAATACGGGTTAGCCCTCCCCCCCCCCCTTAGAAAGACCCCCCCGGAGGGCACCCAAACCATCGGCTTGGATACCACATGTAGATAATTGGTTGCAACCCCCCAACACAATCACGAAAAATTTAAACATAATATTTTCAAAATGTCCTTCTTAGCTAAATGCTAACGACATCTCTCTGCAATAGCCCATTCGCTGTTTTAAACACGCTAAGTGTGTTTACATAAACACTACGGACAATCTGAAAAAAAAAAAGAGAGAATGTATTGAAACTTGTTATTTTGCAAGTTTTTCTTAGCTTACCGAATTACCTAAAAATGGTAGAATCATCCATTTTTTTGCGGGGTGGGGGGGGGGGGAGAGGGGAAGAGTATGTCAGAATGGTATATAGACCAAATTAGGTTACATTTGTCTTAAGGAATATATCACAATTGAGCTTAATCTCAACCACTTCTCATCGTTTTAAGGATACGCAGTTCATTATGCAGATTGAAGTGAATTTTAAAATGAAATATTACCGGTTACTTACATTATAAATGGCATATATGAAAGGATTGTAGCAAGAGTTGCTCATTGCTAACCAATGGCAGCAAAACCAGATGACATTGATGTACTTGTAACTGCAAAACAAAGAAAACAAAAGTTCAATGGCTGTTCTCACTGAAATAAGCAGTACATCCAATAGCCAAACTGAGTGGTGATTCTTAATTTTTCTAAAGGGAGTCTGCTGTAAATTTCTTTCGTAATTTCTGTCCGACCCTTGAAATTCCAAAATTCGACATGACTTTTTACCTTCGAGAGCCATTGAAAAGTGGTTTAAGTCAGCGTTATATTTATCTTTAAATCTCTGACAATTGTAAAGGTATGGTTCTCAAATTTTGCGTGTCACCTCGTTAGTGTATGGGGCACATTTTATTAATTGGGAATTGCTTTTTACGGGTGTCGTATACAAATTTTAAAGTATAACTTCTTGAAATTTAACGAGAGGAATTTCTTCTTAACGGAGTCTTATTTCTGAGCTTATTTTGAACATTTTCTCAATATACACTATCTCTAATAGATATATCTCTAATAGATAAAGAATTAAAGACCGACACCTTTTTGAGGGCGCCCTGTATAATGTACAAAAGCTGTAAACGTGTAATTTTGCAAAGCTCTCTAAAAGAAACTATACAATGTCATATCTTCGATTTTCGATGCACAGTAAGTTAATACTTATTTTATTGTGCTCGAGCTGGACTAAGTTGCCAAACTGTAATATATTTTAATTCTCTTGTGTAAAATAACTATAAATACTGCATACACTCTTTTTGATGAAGAGCATTGTAGTTTTCATCGCTCCCCGCCAGAGGGATAGCCCGTGGGGCGCTACAGAAAACTAGCGACTAGTGTAAACGAGGGAGAACAGCGTTGGACTCTAGACGGTGAGGTCGAGTGATAAATACAAAAGTGTAAAATGCACCGATTGTTATTAATTAAGGAAAATCTCAGAAATGACGATTACTCCAAAAGTTACATGTAGGATTTAATGAAACTGACCCATAGTATAAAACCGATAGTAAGCTATAAAATAACATGAAAAGAAATCACCAGACACATGTGGTGTTATAGAAAGTAGCATAAATATAAAATCAACAATCCACTAAAAGCAATACAAAACCTACAGAGATGTGCGAACCTGCCAATTTAGCAATCTATCAGTTCCTCTGAAAATGAAAGCCGTCGCTGTTAAAAAGCAGTTGCAAGTCTGGCAAGTGCCTGAGGAGGAGAACTGAGAGCAGCTACACGTCTTCTAAAAGTATCCCAGTCATGCTCGATAAGATGTAGGTCCAGTGAATGAGCTGACCATTACATGCGCTGAATTGTTTGCTGATGAAGAATTCATCCACAGTGGCAGGCCTGTGAAGTCTTGCGTTGTTATTCTGAAGCAAGAAATCATTTGCCTCGGCATAACGGCGCACATAAGCATCAATATTGTTATCTGTATTGGTCTGAACATTCACGGTTCCACGTGAAAAGATATGGAGGTCTGTGCATCTACTCAAAGAAATCTCTCCCCAAATACGGACACTGTGTCCTTATCTATGCATCTCTTAAAAGGAAGTTTGATGGATGATAACGGGTTCTAGGTTCTCTCCAAATCAAACAACGCCTACTTTCGTTTAGGAGGTAAGCGTCTACTCATCCTTAAGAGAACAGCTCTCCATGCATTAACCGTCCAGGGAACATGTTGATGCGTCCACTTCAAGCATTCCTTCCTGTGGCGTGACTTGAGTGAAACGCCAATGGCTGGTCACCTCACGTACAGACCACCTTCGTGAAGCCTTCTACGGACGGTTGAGGTTGACACCAACCTTCCGATGAGGGCAATAAGGGGGAATCCGAGTTGAGTCGGAGTTGTGGTGGTTCTTTTTTTTTTTTCGTACCCATAACAACAAGTATTGTTTATTATTGCTGGTCGTAACAGCTGACCGTTCTTGGCTAAACCTCCCGGATGCCGAATTTGTAGCTAAAATTGTTTTCAAAATTTATGAACCACAGAAGTGCTGACGTTTAGCCATTTGGCCACATGTGCCTCACTTTGTCCTCCCTTTAGTTTCCAGGTAGCTTTCCATTGCTACGAACTTAATATCCCCAACTTCTTTCAGTACTGTCACAGCAAAAATTGCAGGATTGATCTCAAACATGTAATTAGCAATATTTATTCTGTTCGTTTGCAGTCTAGTTTGCACATTGCAGCTTAACTCAGAAACTTTTATTTGACAAGTATACCATTTTCATTTGGATTGACTCTTTTTTAATGAGTTATCGATTATTATCGATATTGTGAAAACCAGTATATTTTTACTTGATTGTTGTTATTGCCGCTGAAGGCCTTCGTACTTAATACACATTTTTTAAACAAGAAGATTTAAAATTGTATTCTCGTGTGACGAAGTCTCTGGATGTCTTATACATTCGAAAGTAATACCGCGACATTACAGATTTACTCCAAATAGGACACCCTATGTCTTACGAGCATTTTTTTTTTTTTTTTTTTTTTTTTTTTTCATGAACGTTAATGACATACAACAATTTTTTGTTCGAAATAGATTTAGATCATATTTATAAAATTTAGAGTTACATTGAGTGTGTTAACAAATATTTTGACCGCATATAAAGAGTTAAAAATGTCAAGCTTTTAAAAATTATTTATTATTTTATATTTAAAAGAAATTAAATGAATTTTCTTAGAACATTCCCCGCTGATCAAAAAGCTAGGATGGTTTTGTGACAAGTATTTGAAAATTCTCTCACATATTGTTTGTACTTTTTAGTCCGTCTTTAAATAGGGAGCCTAATTTGAAAAACAAACAAACAAACAAAAAAAACCTTTCCTTTTAGTTAGACTATTTATTTTCTCTACATTTACGCCTTAAAATAATAATAAAAAAACTAAAAGAAAATTTAGCGTTTAGAGCTTAAAGAAAAAATATTGGAACGCTATTGAAATAGAAAATGAGACCTGTTTATTTCCGGAAATATCTCTTGGAAAATATTGTACATCTGGAATGGCAGCCAGCACAGAGCAAAGAGCAAGATTACGATAAACAACATCTTGATCACCTGGAATAGAAAACAGGAAAGATAAATAGTGACAAGTGCATCAATGAGAGTGGAATTTTTAACACAGTCGTCTACTTTGTACAAACACAACTGTATCAAGGGGTATTTAGACTGTAGTTTAAAAAAAAATCATGTGATTTTGATGCATCGAAGTAATTATGCTAGACACTTGTACAATTTTAAGATACCTCTTCACCGGATGTACTGTACATTGTGATAAACAATCAAAGAGTATCACTTTTGAAACTTTCAGAGAAAGTTCCTAAACATCGAAACTTTGTAAAATGCGTCACTCTGAAAAATTTAGCTATGCAAATCCATGTTTAATTGTCCAAGTTGACGCAGCTGGCTGTGCCGCACAGCCAGCTGTCGTCAAAAAGAGAGTCTCTAGATCTGTGGCACGCGATGAACGTTTCGATCGTCCTCCCTCTTGCTGGTAGTTAAGTCGAGCGATGGCAACGGCTGCCCTTTTTTCAGCATTGGGAAAGGGTTGCGCCTCAAAGGGCTAACGGTGGACAGTTTATTTGATTGTAAAATGGTGTAACTCAGCATGCCAATTAGGTGACTTCGAGGATATTTTCCCCCTTAGAATATTGTTGTTTATGAAATTTCATGGTTGTGATTGTCGGTTCAGTAAGGAAGTGAAAGGACAACAAGGGGAAAAAAACCTCGTGAAACAAATTCTTAGCTTTTCCTTGAAATGATAATTACATTTTTGTCGCCCAGGTGGTGTAGTGGCTAAAGAACCATTCTATCACGCTTCGGGTTTGGTTCCCCGCAAGGTCTTGGATTGTCCGTCCCTTGATAGGAGTACCGCTGCCCCCTCATTGGGGGTTCCATATTAAAATGGCCAGTAAGGTGAGCCTTAGTTGTGGCGAATGTTTGATGATCAAGTGCCCACCTTTTGAAGATAAATAAATCATTACAATTTCGTACTTCCATATTACATTTATAGCCAAACCACATACACTCGAAAAAAGACCTAATGATATCGATTCATATTTTCCAATTAGTTAAAATCACTACTGGCTTTTTAATCCTTAATTTAAAATTTATGAAACAGATATGAATAAAATATTCTTTAAATTAATTACCAGAGCTTGATTCTCTCAGCACACAATGTGTGGAAGAACTTTTCAAACTTACCATGAACACTGTTAGAAGCCACGGTGTGTACCAGTTCTGTTTTCCTTTAATAAAATAAATTTTACAAGAAACCTCTAAAATACAATTAAAGTTAATCCCATTTACCGAAGCTCCTTCGGTGAAAGAATCTTTGTCAAGGATTTGAAAGTTCTTATAAAAGAGGAATCCTTAATTATTTGTCACGTTATCGGAGAATACCTTTAAAAGGAAATGTGAGATGTTGACAAAAGGCATAGTTTCATTATGCGTACTCAGAAATAAAAGTTCATCTTTCCCATAAAATGAAACATTCAGCACAGTCTATAAATATTTTTCATAACCAAATCAAGGCTTATTAGTTATGATGAAAATGAGTTTCAGCTTTATTACCTTTTTCCTTTGCATTTAGCAAGTGAATGCATAATTAAAAATGTAAATGAATTGATACTAAAGAACTGAAACTGAAGCACGGTGTATTTTTTTTAGCTCGGCAAAATTGATCTTGATGATACTTCTTGGTTCCTTTAGCAAACATTTTAATGACAATGTCCTTTTATATCTCAACCCGCTTTATTGAAAATTGGCTGAAAAATGTGTCCCCAAAAAGCGACAGAATTTTACATATATTTAAATACTATTAGTACACAGCAGCTTTAATCTATTGTTACAATATTTCGTAAGCTGTATAATATGCATCCCATGTATTTTTTACATTTATTTAAATACTATTGGTTCACAACAGCATTAATCTATTGTTACAATATCTCGCAAGCTGTAGAATAGGCATCACATGTATTTTTCTATAAATATGGTTACAATCATAAAAATTTCAATATAGGGTTACCAGGCGAAATACACGAAAGATGAGAGATAAAATGACATAGTCAATTAATATTGTTTTAATATGGCAATAATGAAACTAAAAAATTAGGGAGGGTTCAGGGGGGGGGGTGTCTCCCCCTGACGAGGCTCGAAAAACCGAGTTTATTTATTTATTTATGTTACAATTTTCATTTTATCAGTGTACTGGCATCGGTGCTTACAAAATATCGGGAATGTTGTTCTCGGCCTTCAGTGGAACGTTGAATGGGATTACATTGAGTTGGAGATGCATCACTGGATCATTTGTGATGAGTTTCGACACCCAGGACACGAACATGAAAAGAGCGATGTCACAAGCGAGAAGAAAAGTGTTTGATTCCTCTTTTAACACCCGACTTAAATGTCTTTTGCAGGAATTGTGGATTAGAAAATGTGTGTAGGATTATATACAACGCTCCCATCCGACCCTCTACAGTTACGAACTCAGTGGATGTGCGAACAGAAGATGTTTCAAAGTCAGAAAATTACTTGAATAATCTTTTATTCGAATTTGGAGAATGCAAGAGAGCTTGAAATTCAGGCATTTTCGGATTCTAGTTTACGGAACGATTATCTGCTCGGGGGTGAAAAGCTGCGATAAAATATCACTGAACCTTCTTGTCTGAGTCATGTGTTGCTCTGTTGGGGCGGTAAAATTGGTGACAAATTAGTATATTAATATTTAACTTCTATTTTTGTAAATTAGCTTTTAAAATTCTTTAACTGTTTCTAAAAGAGGTGCCGTAAAATAAACCATTTCTTTAAATTTCTAAAATACAAGTAATTTCGATAGAGCAACTAAAGTAATCATCTTAAGGCTTAGTGATCGTATAGATTTAAAAAAAAGCTGTACATAACCGTTGATGTTATAACTAAATTTCTGCAAAAACCCTATGAAGTTCGAGTGAAAAAGAAAATGCATACAAACAGAAAAATAAAACTGTAGATAAGTGGAAACAATTCATTTATTAACATTAAACAACTATATTAGAATTAAACACCAGAAGCACCAGCTACAACTTAACAATGTATTTACAAGCGTTCTTAAAAATTTACAATCTTTTTCCATCTGCCCAATTTTTTCACATTTTAGATAATTCTCAATTATAATGTACTAACATAACATTTAGCTTAACAAATTTTACTAAATTACAATTATCTTCCAACATAAAACTTATTGCTGAACATACTAAAACAATTTACAATAGGCACTCTAGAACCTAATTTCTAATCTTTAAACATCTACTTCATTTAGTCCAAAGACTACAAAAATTTATTTTAATTGATCTTACGAACCCCCATATTAATCAAATTAAACAATATTACAAAAAAATATCACATATTAATGCCTCTTATTACACTTTGAAAATTAGCTTACATTTCAGGCTTAACCCCACATGTCACACAAAAAAAAATTAATGTGGCTGACAAAAAGATTTGTTAGTTAAAGGAAGCATGCATAAAAAGACTTATCCATGGGTTAATGATTGGAGGGCCCTCCTTTAAAGCAACATCACTCAGGTCCCATTCCCGTGGCTCCTTCCAAAGTCACCGTCCATTGGCGCCATTCTCACTGCCGACATCTATCAGGTAGCTGAGACGAAACCGAAGACCGACGCCACCTCTGGCTCTGATATTTATAGCAATCATCATACTCTCGTACTCAAACTTCGATTGCTGCAGCGAAATGTTGGCCATGGAGTTGATGTTTAAGTCAGCACCCTTTATTGACTTCGTAATTACGGTCTCAAAAAATTACTTTGTAAAGAACGATGTGTATATTTTATTAAACGTATACTCTTTGCACTTCCACTTGAATTTAATAACTCCTTATTAATTATTTGCAAGATGTAAAACACATCGTGAACGGCCGTAAAATTTCTTGTTCCTTGAATCTGGCAACGTCAAAGACGCGGGAACGCATGTATCTGCCGGGATCGTACTGACTCCAAAAGAAAATGGCTACCCAGTAGCGATTGTTGTAAATCAAAAGAAAATTAGTAAATGATTAAAAATGTTAAAATTTATTAATGTTAATATATTAATTAAGGGAACTAGAAGATCGTTATATAAAAAAAAATGCCAGCCACCAAAAACACAAAAAAATTATTAAATACAAAATTCATTAAGGTAGTTTTCAACATATGTGCAACCCATTATGAAAGAAACTATATCAGGTATTTCACTTAGAAAAATATGTATCTGTCATTTAGCGCGCAATTAATGACAAGCACATGGATCTCTAAATTACAAATCCAACTGACACAAAACCCCCATAATGTCCTCACATACCCAAAAACTTAATTTCTCTGGGCAAAATTATCTTAAATAAAACTTTCTTTAATTATTTTCATTTTTCAAAAAAGAACTTTTAATACAATAAAAACCCGTTAATTTTCCACTTAGTCTAAATGTTATTTATTCTTTACGACATAACAGCTCCATTAAAGAAACTAACTTTGCTGAAACTTCAACTGAAGAGTGTCTTGCTGGCAGCCAGACTCGCGATAAAGTTTATTTCTGGACCGATTCTCAGATTACACTGTTTTGGATTAACCCTTTGAGGCGCAACCCTTTCCCAATGCTGAAAAAAGGGCAGCCGTTGCCATCGTTCGACTTAACTACCAGCAAGATGGCGGGCGATCGAAACGTTCATCGCGTGCCACAGATCTAGAGACCCCTTTTTTGACGTAGCTGGCTGTGCGCTGGTGGTTAAGTCAAACGATGGCAACGGCTGCCCTTTTTTCAGTATTGGGCAATCTATCCATCTGTTCTCGCATTCTTCCATTTTTCCGCAGATGTCAGTGCTGTTAAAAATAATCGTGACCATTTTTTTTTACGGGAAATGACGTGCTAAAAAGTAAAGGATTCTCGTGGAGCTATGTCAGCCGCAACTATTTTTTATAGAAATCAAATCTATTCTTCGTGACTGGCAACAGTCAAAACGACAGAGTTTGGTGTTCCCAGAGCGGGAACACTGCGCGTTAAAGGGTTAAGGTGGAAATTATATTCAACCGGTTGAAGAAAACTTCAGAATTTCAGCGACGCCGAAGATTGGTTTCATGTTTGGTTTCACCAGGCAAACAAGTAAAAAAATCCTACTAAGGATGAATGCAACCACTTCTTTTTGTTGGTTTCGTCCTTCAGGTGAAAAGAAAATTCAGAAATTACACTATCATTCAAGCTATGTAATGGCCTGTATATCGAAATTAATAGTTCACTTTTAAAGCGTTTTTTGAAAGTCTGCAAATTATAAATCTCCCATAATGCATTTTTAAATTACATTTTGATCAAAGAATAGTATGACTAAATGCATTTTAATTCAAGTAAATCATATTACAAATTCGAAACAAAATGAAAAGGTGTTATTCATTCATATAAAAAAACTTTTTATGAGCAGAGTGTTAGAGAAATATCATTTCTAAAGAATGTCAGACTTTCATATGACTTAATAAGAAAGACGTGATTAATGTAATTTGCTATTGTATATATATATATATATATACTTGTTTGAATGCACACTATAATTAATGAAGAAAACAAGAAAAAAGATATTAAAATTATTTTAAGCATGCTCTTAAAGATTATCCATTCTCGCATAGGTTCTCTTTATAAAAATGAAACTATTTTGCCCATTAATGTCGCTTAAGAATTCCGTATTTTTTTGCGGGGTAAAAATCCATTACGCTGTTTGGTAAAATATTGATTTGATTATGTCTTTTTCATTATTCCCCATATGTAGTTCTGCAGTTGTTGTGCTTATGACTCAAAGTAGGAATTAATGGCGACTGAATAAATGAGGTAATTTAGTTTTCGTTAATATTGAATAAATGGAAATAAAATTAGTAATCGACTCTGTGAATGCTTTTGAAGACAGCTTTACTGCGACTGTGTTTTAAAAGCGAAAAAGGACTTTAAAAATTCTTCTATCTTCTTTAAAACAAATCTGCTTAAAAATGAAGAAGTGCAATTGTTTGGGAGTGCAGTTATGTTGTGAAGTGTTTCTAACACAATATCTACCATCTTTTAAGTCATGGAATATATATGTGAAGCAGGTTTGTAGCAAGAACACTCACCAAAAACTAGCGTTAGAACGAAAAATTATTGAAAACTTTGCATAATCGCACGCATAAAATGATCAACAAAATGAACTTTTTTACAACTGATGAAGAAGGCACCCACTTTGTTGATAAGTTCCATCTTATGTGTGTTATTATGCAAGTTTATTATTAATTTTAATTTATTTCTTAGTCGCAGACACATCTATACAGTTTTAAAAACCAGCTAAAATTTTTGAATGTATAGCGAAAAGCTTACTATAGGGAGAAGGTAGAGAAAAACTGTAAAATGTTTCACTTGTATTTCTTCACTTGAAACAGTTTTTCGTCAGTTTCCGAAGCTGAAAGAAAGCGTTACCTCTGACACCGTTAGACCTATTAGCTTGGAATTTTACACGGCTATGCGTCAAATATAGATTATAAAGCAAAATGTAGCTACTTTGAAATTCTAAAAATTCGTACACACTAAGGCCAGTGTAAAATATTTAGAATTTTATTCAATTAAGAATTGGAATTTCAAATATGAAAAGGTTATGCTTATCATTGAACTTAAAAATTATTTACATACTTAACAAACATCGCTTTCGACCATTTTAATACACATTAGTGATCTTTAAAATAAATTATTTAAACCTTTGTTATAGTACTTAGACAACAAGAATTATCTCATGCATTAAGAGAAATGTATAAGAATCAAATGCATAAAGAATCAAATTTACTGAAGCTTGTGAATTCTCCATACTTTTTAACGACTTTTAATGTCCCTCCGAGGGCAAGACTAGGTTTATTCGTAGTTGGATTGGTTTTAATCTATTTACCTTCAATGGTTCATTCCAGTTTTTCAGTCAAAGAAAAATATCTCACGCAATGGTAAACGTTTCTTAGAAAATCACCTTGTTAGAATTATCTCAGTAGAATTTAGATCATAGGTTCCCAACGTGGGCGATAACACCCCCCTGTGGGCGTTTGAGGCTTTCAGGGGGGTGGTAAAAGACCCAGAGAAAATTAGGAGGCGTTGATATGGCACGGAGGGGCGTGGGAAGATTAACCAAATATAGTCAAAAAAAGACTTAAAAATCGCTCTGATAATTCATTTCTATCACGTGTGCGAAAATTCACATATTTCGATATGAGACTTCGCTGTTGAGAGAAAGAGATACCTCTCTAAAACTTTTATTCCTCTTTTTTAAATGAAGAAGAAATTCAGTAAAGTTTCAATTCCAACAATATTCTATCTATTAGTAATTTTTTTTTAATTTAATTCTTGTTTTCACCATGTATTATGTACGCTCTTATTTCTCTGGAGTGGGGGGGCGGTATTGAAATATTCACTAGAAAAGGGGGCGCCAGTTCAAAAAAGGTTGGGAACCTATGATTTAGATCAAGACTTTTCGCCAACCATTCGAAAGTATCAGTACTGCGCAACGGATCCAACTTTTTTGTCTTACGACTTGTGTGTTGCTTTTACAAATATTTACCAGTAGGCATTGTTCTAATGGTAAATATTTGTGAAAGCTTTCATCGTATTAATTTTTCTATAAAAAATGAAATATTCCCGCTATTAGAAAAATAAATAAAAATAAAAAACCCATAGTTCATTAAGGATGTCCTTATCATTTGACGCAAAAAAATAGCTGTTCTTTTCTGTTCAAACTTCCCGGGGATATAGATGATTTATCGTTTAGTTAGTTCTAAGGCGCTCGTTAAAAAATGCACGAATATAACAAACATTCTTCATTCAACATACACGAAATATTTATTAACACAGATTATTGTTCTTCAATCCATATTATCTTAATAAATTTCCTGTTTTTAAAATTCATACTATTTTACCAGGTTGGCAATCATTTGACGCCATCAAATTTTAAGGTGTTCTTGCAAGATATATTCAAAATTTTAAGAATTTTCAACGTTTATTGTTTGAGTTACAACGTATATCACAATACCAACTTTCATTTGATTTCATTAAAATGCTAAATTTTACTTGTAAGCCAAGTATTGAATTGTGTTCACACTAAAACGATTGAAAGACTATGTCCGCAAATAAAAGCAATTAATGCAAAATCATCAGACGAAAATAAGTGTTTATTTATTTTAATATGAATTTTTTTTTAAATGACTTAAGTTTCTGGAGAATTTATCTATCTTAAGCAATTTTTAATTTATGACATCACGTTTTTGACTGTTGTAAAATAAATTTCAATTAGTTCACCCAGTTAGCTTTCTGACGAAGTATTACTGAAACTTACAACGACGTCGAATTTTTTTTTTCTTTGCATCGCTGTAGGGAAATATAATCCTAAATAATAATTAAAAAAAAAAAGAAAAAAAAAAACTCTTTTCAATCATGCCACTAATACTTGAAACAACTTGACCTTCTAAATTTATTTTCCTTTCTTTTAAATCGGAAAACCAGTTGCGTGAAACTTTTTTTTTTTCATCGCATATCATCACTTGTCAAGCAAACTGTTTTGTGTTTGATTAACAACGATGGTCAGATCTTTTTAGCAATAGACCTGTTTCTTATTTGCAATGAACCTAAAACTTGAATCTTTAATCGATTCCTACTTTAACACTCCCACTCACGCCAACCTAAAATATCGCCGCGCTTTGGCGAGCTTCGCAGTCACGGGTCTCTGGGAGTTATGCGCAAGTTTTAAAGCTACCAAAAGAAATAGATGAAAATGCACGATAACAAATTAGCGATAAACGTACCAATTACGGAATTTGAAGACACTTCAACCCCAATAAATAAACAGTAATGCTGTACTTAAATGTTGTTACAAACAGACACTTTACTTCTAAATTACCGCTGCCCCATAAATAAACAAAGTCGTCGTGGTAATTGCATCTGCATAGTTATCCCCACTTTGGCGAGAGGGGGGGGGGGTGGTTAAAGTAGGAATCAATTTATCTCCTTGCGAATTTAAGTATCTTTGTTCTTGGAAACAGGTGCCTTCCATGGAAACAGGTGCCATTCTTTGTTCTTGCAAACACTGCAAATGGGTTTAAAAACTGAATTTAAATGTATTCTCTATTATAAGAGATAGGAAATTCCAGATTTTTTTTTGATTAGTCCCCCCCCCCCCCCCTTAAGACAAGTAATTTTATTTTTTCATTGAGATTTTATACTCTAAAAATTCATTCTTATTTTAGTATTTTGCTATCAAATTTTTTTTAAACTTAATTTTGCCATATTAAAAAAAAAAAAAAATCATGTTTTCAATGTATATAAAAATTGCTTAATTATTTATGTTATTTGAGAATTTCTTAAGTTTCAATGTCGATGTAAAAATAAATATGTTGTATTTATTTTATGCAATAAAATTTAGCAACTCTTTAAAAAAGTCTATTTCTAAGAAAGCTCTAGGGAACATAGTTCTTATGTCATTTCTTAGTATTATTACCAAGGAAAGTCGAGTACACTTCTATTGATATACATGACATTTTTTAGTAATAATACTAAGGAAATTCATGAAAACCTTGATTCTTAGAGATTTCTTAGTAATTGAACGATTCCTTTTTTAGAGTGAAATTGCGATCTATTGACAATCTGTTTTTACTGTTAAGATCCGTTCTTGATCACTCGTGTTAAAATCTTGATCTTTATTAAAAAAAAAAAAAATCTCTTTTCTGTTAATTTCCTCTCAAGAAGTCTTTTACTTAAACTGATAAAATATTTTCGTGTTTGTAGCGACCTTTATGAAAATATGAAGCGTTAAGAACACCATAAAAATTGAAAAATAAAAGTAAATTATTAAACTAGATAAGAAGTAAGATTTAAAAAAAAACTTCTGTTTGAAAACAACAAAAAAAGTAGTAATACTTTTCAGAAAGTTCTTGGGCGGAAGTACCAAAGATTTCGTTATAAATTGCATCATAATTGTTTTGATGTGACGTGATTTAAAGGATAATTGATATGATTTTCAAGCACGTGATTACTTTATTAGAATTTGGCCAGAATCTGTTTTTATGTAATTTCCTGTGACGTTTTTAAAAGCATCAGCAGTTTTAGATTTTCTGGTATTTTACCGAGTTTTTCAAAGCTATTGGGAAAAATTATGAAAAAAGAAAAGAACAAAAGTTTGTAGGAAAATTTTAATTCCTCTTGTCTCTTGAGAAATGGGATGATGTTCATGTTAAGATAAAATTCTTAGCTGATGAATAGGTTATTGCTTTTATCTGGCTTAAAATATTATTCTCTTTAACAGGAGAGGCGGAGAGAAAGGGTTTCTTAGAATTCCTTTTCTTTATAAAGAATTATTTTCTCTATTTCGACATCTTTTGATTTCTAAGGCTTGAACTGCCAGTCAACTTTATGTTAGAGCGGGATATGTGTAAATGCATCAAGACTTTTCTTTCCAAAACTCCGATCAAAATGTGAGCTACAGTTGTGATAGCGATCAATGAAATAATGGTAAAGGGTGTTATAGCATAATTACAGTATCATTAATACATTATCGCACTTTAAGTATTATCTGGACTGGAATGTAATATCTTTTGCATGCCAATACTTTGCCTAGCCAAAACTGCAAAAGCTGATACAAAATTTGGCTTTTGTGTCAGGTTTGTAATGTAAAGATTTACCATTCTTGTTCAATTTACAAACTCTTTAAACAATTATTAAAATGAACGCGTAACGTGTGAAATACGAAAGGATAATGTTGAAAGAAATTTTACCTCTCAGTTAAAAAAATAAATTATGTCAGACTCAAAAAATTCAGAATTTTTCTTCACAAAATTTTCTATTATAATACTTTGTGTAAATTAGCATATTTATGACTTATGTCCTTCTCCCTTTTCCAACAGGGCCTTATTTATGAGAGGGAACTAATGGGATTTAACTAGCTCTGAGGAGCTATATATGGAGGGAAGGATATTTTCATTGAATTATAAAAGCTGTGTGAGCTGAAATGCTTCTGGTGTCAATATTATGAGTCATGTTGATCAATATCTGTCACAACATGCATGCTATTTTAAATATTCATTTTATATAAATGCTAGAATTACGGTAGCGGTTATTTTGACCGTTACGTAACTTAAACAGACTCCAACGTTTTCATTTCTTAATTATTTATATCTTGCTTGACCTTTTCTAATTATGCATTAAGCGTACATAAACAACATTTTGTGCATTTGAAATGATTAATTTAGCAGTCATTTTTTATGTGTACCTACCTATATGTATGGTAGACAGCCGTTTCCACCATTCACAATAAAGACCACTTTTGGCGATATCAGGGTGTCCCGCGAAAAAGTGTAACACACTTTAATTCTTTAACTATGAGAGGTAAGTGGGCAATATAAATTGAAAAAAATGTTCAAAATAAGTTAAGAAAGAAAACTACGTTAAGAAAAAAATTCTCTGGCTAATTTTCAAAAAGTTAGACTTTTGGAATTTGTATACAAGCCCCGTACAAAAAATTCCCAATTAATAAAATGGAACCCCCACACTAATGAGTCTATGTACACAGCTACAGCCTTTCATCATTAAACGTCTCAAGAGATATCTTTAAAAAATGATACGGGTCTATACATTAATTTGAATGCGAACGTTTAAAGCTAGAGTGCAAGAAATGATTTTCTTTCGTAATTTCTATACGACCCCTGAAACGTGATCATCCAACATGATTTTTTTCCTCTCGAGAGTCATTGAAAAGTGGTTTAAGTCAGCTTATATTATCCTCATATCTTAGAGACGTTTTATACGCTGAAATTTTGTACATCCCCTCATTAGCTTATGGGGCACATTTTACTAATTGGGAGTTTTTTCTTTTGCATGAGGGGCATTTTAAATTAAAAAATTACATTTATGAATTTGTCACTTTTTGAAAATTTACGAGAGAAAAATTTTCTTGATGTAGTCTTTTTTCCTACGTTATTTTGAACATTTCTTTCAATTTATATTGGCCTCATATCTCTAATAGATAAAGAGTTAAAGGGTTTTTAATAATAAATAATAAAGAGTGTCTTTATTTTTGAGTGGTAAATATTACTCATAGCAAATGTTTTATTGAAATTTTTTGGATTAGTAATTTTATTCAGAATTACATATGCATTAAAATTTTTATCAAGCATTATGGCTTTATACCTTCAATTACGGGGAGCGGTCTAAAAGACCGTTTGTTTTGTAAGATATAAAAGACCCAAACTTTGACAATAATAATTTTTAATGTGAACTTACCAAACACACTCTTTACAACTTTCTAATTAGCATGAATTCGAAAATTGGGTCATTTATTACCTTTGAAAGCAGTCTTTTTGACAGTTCATCATAATTGAATGCATAAAGAAAATCCCGCCATGCTTTAATGTGTTGAAACTGCTGATTCATTCTGAATTCGATTAAATATTGATAAGCATTTTTATGTTTAAAAGATAGTAATCTTTTTCTTTTAAACTAAACCTTGTAAATTTCTATACAGCAACCCTATTCTTTAAGAAATTAATTTATATTTTTGATTCCAACTTGTCTCAGCATAAATATTAAAGCATATTTTAATTAACATATTAAAAACGTGACGAGTTCATTATATTTCTTGCTCTTGATAACGCGTGCTTTGTTTTTCAAAACACTTCCAGTCGCGTGTTCTGATTAAATTGAGAGAAGCAAGATTTAATCTTGAATCAACAGATTACCAAATAGTTGCGAACATCCCACTTTTTTCCTTTTATTTGAATTAAACCTTGGATAGAACAAGTTTCAACCCTTTTGTGATCTGATATGTTCAACCTGATAACAGTTCGAAAAAACAAAGCTGTTAACATCTATTTTTGAGAATCTGAGTGTTCGGGAAAATATCTAGCAATTTGATCGCGAAGTGTTATTCAAAAAGTAACACTGTTGTGAAAGAATTTTTAATCCAGAAAGAATCTCTGAATAGCCAAGTAAACAAGACACTGAACATGGTAGACGGCTGAAGTGTTAAGGTCCCTCGTTCAGCCCTATCAGGCGGCTGTCGATCTAACAGAGGAGTTTTGGCGGTTTTCTCCAGATGTAACGGGAATAAGCTGTAAAACCCCTTAAAATGTCCTCTGCCTAAGGCATATTCCAGCAGGCAGATGCCCCTCGTGCAGGCTTCCCGTTACACGAACACAAATTAAAAAAATGTTATTTAAAAACAATTAGTTTTCTGCTCAAAGCAGATGTCATCCGTATGTACCAATGTTTATCCGTACCAATGTACTTTTTCTTTCAAGTAAGAGCCAAGTCGTTAGCGCATGATGCAACAGAAATAAGTCTTCGTTATTCTTCAATATAACTGATCAAATTGTGTTATATACTCTCATTGTGTATATGTGGGATAATAATGACGTGCACTTGTCAACCATGATGGAGTATCCACAGATCTATTAATTATCGTGTTTCATTTTTCGGTCTTCACCCGTCGCTGCCAATTTAATGTTCACACATTTATTCATATACCTACATTATCGATTCAATAACCAGAAATTGTTATTTGTAATGTATTTACTACCACTAAAACGATTACATCGGTCAACTTCATCAAGCTATGATATTTTTATATTGTTTTCACTAAATCAAATCTGAATACCGTAAAATATTTCGATTGGGACACTATAGATTCTGATATCAGGAAATGTTCTTGCCATTACAGATTATGTCACAATTTAAGTTGATATCCTTCTCTCTCTCAAAGTGTTGCTTTGTGTATCGAAAAGGTTTGATGAGGTAGGAAGGAAAACGAAAAAGAGCAGATTTTTAGCTCCTCTCTGAACAGCATTCTATAAACATACTGAACTTAACGGTGGGAATATCAGAAAATAAATAAAGTAGCTGCTGTAATTGTATCAGGAATTTAAGTTAGAACTTTAGGAAATTTCATGGTTAATCTCTATCTTATGATAGTCGCTAGACTTTTTATAAGGAAGAGAAGGACTCTATAAGAAAGCATATCATGCAATATCCATTGTCTTCAAAGCATAGACAACAACTCTTGAATCTTCATTCATAATGCACGAAGTTTAGAAGGATTCTATTTGAAAGACAGCTCGGGGAGATCTTTTGATAAGAATCAGATAATATGTCATAAACTTTTCATAAATCGGATAACGCAAGTGACATCTTGAGAGGCTTTTTACCATTTAAAGAGTACGTGAAATTTCCGGCACTGCAGCAGACTAGTTATTAGAACGCGTCAATTCTTATCACTTTAGAATGCCAGCAGAAAAGTGTAAAATGATGGTTTAAAACATTAAATGGGCCCTATACTAAAGGCTACTTTAAAGGGAAATTTTGATATTTTAGAGATATGTCTTCTTATAATTTATGATTGTAAATTATATTAAAAATATACGTATATAATTTTATAAACTTTTTTTTATATGGTATAACGTTTCTTTCAGAATAGAAAGGAACAGGTCAAATCTGGGTTTTCAAAATAAATAAAAAAAAATCTACTAAAATTTTACACTGTACTGAGTTTATGCTATTTCAAAAGATGTAAATTATATTAAAAATATACGTATATAATTTTATAAACATTTTTTTATATGGTATAACGTTTCTTTCAGAATAGAAGGAAACAGGTCAAATCTGGGTTAAAAAAAAAATCTACTAAAATTTTACACAATGTACTGAGTTTATGCTATTTAAAAAGATGAAAATCAAATTTGGATAAAAACAACATAACTTAAAGAGAATCAGCTCTCAATACTGATTTCATGCTTTGAAGCTGAAAAGAAGTTCATGGTTTATGTGATAATTTTAGTTTGAACAACAACAACAAAAAATTGTGTTGTAGTAAAAATTGGAGATCAGTGAACGAAATTTAATCTTCTGACACACAGAAGAATAATTCAACAATGGGTTTTCAGAACAAGACTTTATTTACGGTGAAGCTCTACATAAATTATGGAAACATTTGAATCTGGCTAATCTTTAAATGGCCAATTCTTATTCTGCAAACAAACCAAATCAACTAACGTAAAATAAAAGTAGTCAAACTGTGTAAATAGGACAGTCACGACAGTCACTTAATGCTTTATTAATTAACTGTCCTTACTGTTTAAATCATGGGTATTATATATTATCTTTGATTCTAAATGACTGTATAGTAAATAGACAAGCCACTCATATAGAAAAACGTTCTGTCGTTTTAAAGTACAATACAGTAAAAATTCAACTACAGCAGAATCTGGATCGTTTAATATTCTTAAAAAACCTTGACAGAAACCTATCACTATTAAAGTTTATAAATTATTTTTTGAATATTTTTTTGAAATATTTTTTGCTAATTAACAATCAGGCAGACCAGGCCTGATTATTAATTATTATAAATTATTTTTTAAATTATAGAAATATGTTCAACATTGAATTTATTTTCTCAGTGTTTTGTAACTTATAAAGTATTGGTTGAAAAGAAATGTTTTTTCTCTTAATACTATGATTTTAATGATCAAGTTTAAAGGTAGAAAAACAATTTCAAAAATTGGGCTTTGCTTTAATAAGTAGATGACCCTTTAACCCTTTAACGCGCAGTGTTCCCGCTCTGGGATCACCAAACTCTGACGTTTTGACTGTTGCCAGTCACGGAGAATAGATTTGATTTATATAAAAATAGTTGCGGGTGACCTAGCTTAACGAGAATCCTTTACTTCTTAGCACGTCCTTTCTCGTAACAAAAATGGTCACGATTATTTTTAACAGCACTGGCATCTGCTGGAAAATGGAAGAATGCGAAAACAGCTGGATAGATTGCCCAATGCTGAAAAAAGGGCATCCGTTGCCATCGCTCGACTTAACTACCAGCAAGATGGCGGACGATCGGAACGACAGCTGACGACAGCTGGCTGTACGCGGGCACAGCCAGCTGTCGTCAAAAAAGGGTCTCTAGATCTGCGACACGCGATGAACGTTCCGATCGTCCGCCATCTTGCTGGTAGTTAAGTCGAGCGATGGCAACGGATGCCCTTTTTTCAGCATTGAGAAAGGATTGCGCCTCAAAGGGTTAAGTTGTTTGCCACATTAGTAGCAAGTCTATTCATGCAATAGCGGTAGAATTATTACACCCACGATACAATGAGCAAGCGGCATTCCATATAAAGGGTGTCTACGAAATGATGGAGAAAAAATGGGACTGAAAGCAAAAAACTAGGGAAAAAATAGACAATAAATAAATATAGCTACCTTTTCAGCAATAGTAGTCTATGGGGACACCTGAAAGGAGACTTGAACCATCAAAAGCCACAAACTCTTGTCGAAATTGAACATTACGTCTTTAATTGTAATGCATGTCAATCCATTCCGACTGAAACACTGACATGCGTTTGTGCAAATGCTGTTTGGAGACTATTATTAATGCAAAGGTTGGCTGTATTGAAAGTATTCTTACTTAGTTTGTCTAAGTTTTTAACCCCCCAGCGGAACCTTGAGATGAAATTTAAAGCTGTCTGAGCTCAGTGTAATTTTTAAAAATTTGTTTCTTTTCTAATAACAATGCAGTAGTCATCACACTTTTTTCTCAAATCGTATTTTTTACGTTCAAAATGGTCATTCATTTAATAAGCACACTGTATATTTACCACTGTTAGAACACGAACCATATACACTTTCCAAATTTTTAAGACAGTGTTCGAAGTTTATTTCTAAAAGTGTATCTTGGACCATAGGATGCAAATTATTTAATAAAACTTATTTTTATTGACCTAAATATGGAGAGAGCGGCAGCGTAAACTTCAATTGAGTGAAGTTAATGGTGTATTTAGAAAAATTCATGTGATTTTGGTACATAAATACAAATAAACTAATAATGTCAAGAACCTTCAGAATTTTTAGAGTACCTCTTTGCACAAGCTGCACTATACACAATAATAAATAATAAACCTTTATCAAATGCGAAACTTCAATAAAAAATTCTTAAAAATCGAAAATTTAGCAAGATGTGTTACTCTTCAGAAATGTTTGTTTGAAAAAGAAAACTGTCGTTTCATTGATTACGGTATGTAGTGCAGCTTAACCCTTTGAAGCGCAACCCTTTCCCAATGCTGAAAATAGGGCAGCCGTTGCCATCGCTCGACTTAACTACCAGCAAGATGGCGGACGTTCGAAACGTTCATCGCGTGCCACAGATCTATAGAACCTTTTCTGACGACAGCTGGCTGTGCCGGGCACAGCTAGCTGCGTCAAAAAAGGTCTCTAGATCTGTGGCACGCGATGAACGTTTCGATCGTCCGCCATCTTGTTGGTAGTTAAGTCGAGCGATGGCAATGGCTGCCCTTTTTTCAGCATTGGGTAATCTATCCAGCTGTTCTCGCCTTCTTCTATTTTCCAGCAGATGTGAGTGCTGTTAAAAATAATCGTGACCATTTTTTTTTACGGGAAATGACGTGCTCAAAAGTAAAGGATTCTCGTGGAGCTATGTCACCCTCAACTATTTTCATAGAAATGAAATCCATTCTTCGTGACTGGCAACAGTCAAAACGTCAGAGTTTGGTGTGCCCAGAGCGGGAACACTGCGCGTTAAAGGGTTAAGAATCATCCGGAATTTTTTCGCATCCCAGGCACAATTAGTTTAATTTTCCCTCGTGAATAATGTTCGTGAGGGAGATTTTTTCGAATAACACCCTTAAACTCAACCTTAAAAAAAGCAGAGAGAAACATAATAATTTCATTTCGTCTCTGACAGAATTCAAGTTATGTCACTTCATCTTTTCACTTTTCCGTAGCACTTCGATGTCATATAGGATCCAGAAACTATTCTTAACTTCGTTATTACTTTTCGAATATAGCGAAATTCAGAAACCACAGTTACAGGTGTCTGGGAAGAAGTATTTCACAGAACTGTTTTCCTAAAGTTAGTTTTAAGAAGTACGCACAATGAACAACGTGAAATACTTGTCTTTCAACATTTTTTTCCAGTTGCGTAAACGTCTATTCAGCTCGATAACACTAAAATTTCCACGATCGAAGGCTACAGGTTTTTTAGTATTTTTCATACGGCCCATTTGAAATCTGAGAGAGTTTATCAAAAAGTTTCAACATTGTTCAATAAAATGGCGATCAACTGAAAATATCAACGTTCACAGAAATCATTTTTTATAATTTAAGGCTTGCGACAAAAACTGAGTAGGATTAAAAAAACATTTCTGAAAAGATATTAAATTTTTATTTAATTCGGTATTTACGTGACTCAAAATTTTATTAATATGAGTGTGTTATCATTATAGTGATATAAAGTGTTTAAATTAAAAGCCAATGATTAAATTATATTTTAAACTACGGGCAACGCACAACGGCCGATATGAGAGCCAGAACTGCAATCCCCAGCCACACTTTATCTCGGCATGCAAAAGCATATGTCCCGGTCAGATGATCAGCTCGATTATTCTTTTACCTTTGTAAGTTTGAACTGTAAAATATCCTTCTTACTGAAATTAATTTTTTTTAATCAATAATGGTTGTTCTGTCCCTCAGAGGCCTAGTCGCTAAGCTCCCCTTCCCGTTAGAACACGGAAAGTGAAGCAGCATGGGCTTCCCCAGAACTTGGATAGGCGAACTCTTCTCTTGACTGGACTGTTTTGGAACCGTGTACGCTAATAAGAGCTGGTGCACGTAAAATTTGCTCGTGACACCAATGTCCGCCATGCTCAAACAACACTTCTGGGGGTGTGCGGTTTCAGGTGTTAGGTCTCTCATCTGGAATGGGTACAAAATTAGGTGACCTCTCATAACGTTGGTCTGCCTAATAAGCGCCCTCATAATGAAATGACCAACGTCTGTGGCCCTTCGATTTGGTCGAGCCTCTAGTAGGCTGCTGACCCGGCCATTAGGAAAAAAAAAAAAAAAAAAAAAAAAAGAGCGTTGTTCTGTGTTTATTTTTATCGTAAAAAGGTAAGAAAAAAAAAAATAACTCATGTGTATAGTATCCTCATCTTAACCCTTTCCCAATGCTGAAAACGGGCAGCCGTTGCCATCGCTCGACTTAACTACCAGCAAGATGGCGGTCGGTCGAAACGTTCATCACGTGTCACAGATCTAGAGACTCTTATGTGGCGTCAAAAAAAGGTCTCTAGATCTGTGGCACGCTATGAAACGTTTTCGAACGTCCCGCCATCTTGCTGGTTTGTTAAGTCGAGCGTTTGGCAAAGGCTGCCCTTTTTTCAGCATTGGGCAAACCTATCCGGCTGTTCTCGTATTTTTTCCATTTTTTCAGCAAATGTCAGTACTGTTAAAAAATAACCGTGGACCATTTTTTTTTTTACGGGAAAATGGACGTGCTAAAAAAGTAAAGGATTCTCGTGGAGCTATGTCACCCGCAACTATTTTTGTAAAAATCCCATCTATTCTTCGTGACTGACAACAGTCAAAACGTCAGAGTTTGGTGTTCCCAGAACGGGAACACTAAGCGTTAAAGTGTTAAGTAGGAGCCATCATTTGGCTTTTTCAACTACTGAACTTGAATTTTGCATTTGGTTGACAAAGAGAAGTAGATTTGGAATTACTGCTTTATTTACAATATAACTAATATATACAAATAGTAATTATCATGCAGAACATGAATTAAAAATATATCTAGCACAGGTAAATTAAAACCAAAGGAGCTCCACATTACCGCTTTCTCTTTATAAAATCTTATTTCCGACTTTTTAGATAACAAATCGATTAGTAGAGACGGTTGGAGACTTCATTCGCTTATATTTTCAAAATAACATTTTATGTAATTACGGTGGAAACAGCTTTAACTCAAATATTACGTTATACAGAAACACAGTTTTTTAGACTCCTTGCTGAGATTCAGATTCGTCTACTTTCAACATTTGCGCTGGAAAAAAATTTCCTTTTTCGCAGTGAGGATATTAAGCATTCAACTAGTCTTTTTCTTTCGGTTTTTGCATACATAAAATATGTTGATGTACTTAAGAAAAAATCAGCAGTTTATAGTTCAAAAATAAAATAAATATCAATCGATGAAATTTACTACATTCATTAGCACGGCATTATCTTACATCAACCATAACATTTTAATTCTTTCACTTAGAATTACAAAATACTTAGAGGAGCACTGATTATTGTGAAACCACTGCGCAAGTACTCTTTAAATATGTTTCACGAAAAAAAAATTTAAAACCTTGCTAAATAAAACAAATTTAAAGAGTACTTATCGAAGAACACGATTGCCCACACTTCAAAACAAACAAATACAAATACAAAATACTTAGTATTAAAAGGCCCACACTTCTTAATTTGTAACAATGTTCCACCATCTTCAGGAGGAGAAAAGTTAGAACTAGAAAGTAAACAGAGGCAAATGCCATGCGAAAGAAGAAAAATGTAATAAAGTGGGAAGAATCAAAGAAGAACGAGGGGGTGGGGGAGAATAAAATAGTCAAAAAGGAATAATAGGTAAAATTTAAATAAATTAAATAGTAAAATGAACAAAAGAATGGAAGCATAAAATAATAATAAATAAATAAATAAATATCAGAAGTAGAACAATAAAAGTACACTTAACGTAAACAACACAGATTTTTTTAAAACAGAGAAACAGAAGAATACCAATTACATTTATTTATTTGTTCTTAATATTATATGTACAGTAAAGCACACACACACACACACACAAAGACAGTGGGACATTTTCGCAACTGAAGATGAGTGAACCTTTTCTAACACCCGAAACGATCGTACTGTCGATAAGTACCTTTTTTGTGTGCCATTTCGCAAAGTATATTTTACTCTCTACACCTCTTCGTCTGTAGAGCGTTTATGCTGTGTTTCCTGAACTTTCCTTGCCTGTAAAACACCTTTTTCTGCAAAAAGAGCTACAATGCAAAGAAATGTGCGAATAGTGGCTTCCTCTTCCAAATGATATCGTTTGTTATAAAATTTACCTGTCACTAACAGAAGTTTGCTCTTGGTACTAGTGAGTGGGGAAAAGCATTTCTGTTAACCCTTTGAGGCGCAACGCCTTTCCTAATGCTGAAAAAAGGGCAGCTGTTGCCATCGCTCGACTTCACTACCAACAAGAGGGCGGACGATCGAAACGTTCATCGCGTGCCACAGATCTAGAGACCCTTTTTTGACGACAGCTGGCTGTGCGCGGGCACAGATTAAAGTTTCTAAATAAAATTAAAAACACTCTATCTCCCATGTATTTGTTAAAAATAAAAGTATCACACCCCCCCCCCTCTCCCAAGTTCGAAGGAACATATGTGGCTGAAATAGCTCAGACCTGAAAGAATTAAGAGTAAATTAGTATGGCAAGAAAGGAATTTAATTCACGCTTTAAAAAGAAGGCATCACGAGTTCTTCCACTATCAGGAAAAAATAACCGTGTATGTACAGTTGAGCACATACTTATAAGCATACAACCATATTAATATTACATTTTTGGTAAAAAATAACTAGAATCCTACAGCTTATGGCCTGAGACAATCAATTATATACTCGATTTTAATAAAATTCCACAGGCTGATTGTTCAAAAACGGTGGTGGCACGCTTTGATTCTTTACTCACATTACAGATAAATGAGGGATGTAAATTGAAAAAATGTTCAAAATAAGGTAGGAAAAATGGCGTCAAAGAAAAAAAAAATCCATCTTGTTAATTTTCAAAAAGTGGCACTTTTTAAAGTTGTATACGACCCCCGTACAACAAAATTACAAATTAGTAAAATGTTCCTCATACACTAACTAAGCGATGTACAAAATTTTCAAGCTTTCATCGTAAAATGTCACAGAGAGATCTTCTTACAAAGGGGGTCAGGGGGTGTATATGAATTTTAATGTACACACTTATTGCTAGAGAAAAAAAGTATTTTCTTTTGCAATTTTTCTGATGCCTTAAATGCGTTCATCCGATATGATTTTTTCCATTCCAGAACTATTGAAAAGAGGTCCAAGTCAGATTATACGTCTTTTCATATCTCTAACACATTTTAGGATAAAACTTTCAACAACAAAACAAAATTGTGTTCTTTATAAGACATGACATTCAATCACAACAGAAATACTCAGGCCAAGTCCCCGCAAAGCATGTATTAAGGACAAGGTGTAAAACATTGTGATTAAAAAATACAAAGAATATATATATAATTCAGATTTTTAAACTCATTTTTATTTATTTCTACATAAAATTATGTAATCGTGGCAACTAAATAATGGAAAAATTACAGTAAATTAATAACTTTTAATATTTTTATTGTAACAATATTCTGATATTAATTCATGTTAAATCTTAATAAAAAAGAAGGTTTAAAATATTTCATTTTAATTTAGCAGTAATCATTTACTATAACTCTAAATCAAGTAACTGGTTGGATTAATAGATTAACTTTTTTTCAAGATGATAGCTATAATCGGCTAACTTGATTATCATGCAAATAAAAATTAAACGATTTAATTACACATTCCTTATACATTAAACAATGTATAAGGAATGTAATGCACATTAATGTTTTAATATGATTTCAAATTCAGTTTATTATAAATGTCTAACCTAAGATCAGTATTTATGGTATAAAAGCCGAGGATAAAGGTTTGGAAATTGCATTCATCAATGTTTGGATTCTGAAACATTGTGGATGAATTTTAATCTCGTTACATTTTTATAAAGAAACAGCAAAAATTAAATCTTAGATTATAAACAATTTTTTTTTATCGTGCTTGATGAAGAAAACCAATCTTTTGTTTTTGAAAGACAGAACCTGCGGCAATTTTTTTGCATAAAACTCTTTGTAAAGTTTAATCTCTAGTTAAACAAAGCAAATTTCTGCGGGAAAAAAAAAGCTATGAAAACCAACTTTCAGGTTTTTTATTTCTTTTCCTTTTATTCTTTTTAAGTGTATCAGAAACTAAAATTACATAATGTTGTTGCAAACAGCTTTAAGATAACGATGAAAGAAAAAGGAGAAAAGAGATTTGGCTCTGATACCACTTGCTTAAACTCGATTAACAGGAAAAATAAAGATTTTCTCCCCCCCCCCCCCAAGAAGTAAACAGTTTTTTTTTTCTTGTGATAACCATCAGTTGGTTTCTGCTGAGTCGGTTTATGTGACTGTAAGGTCTTTGTTTTTTGAAGAAAGGAACTTTCTTTAAATAAATATACATCTTCGAATCAGTTCCATATAGAGACCCTTTTTTGACACTGCCAGCCGAAAAAGGGTCTCTAGATCTGTGGCACGCGATGAACGTTTCGATCGTCCGCCATCTTGCTGGTAGTTAAGTCGAGCGATGGCAACGGCTGCCCTTTTTTCAGCATTGGGCAACCTATCCGGCTGTTCTCGTATTTTTCCATTTTTCAGCAAATGTCAGTACTGTTAAAAATAACCGTGACCATTTTTTTTACGGGAAAGGACGTGCTAAAAAGTAAAGGATTCTCGTGGAGCTACGTCGCCCCGCAACTCTTTTTATAGAAATCCAATCTATTCTTCGTGACTGGCAACAGTCAAAACGTCAGAGTTTGGTGTTCCCAGAGCGGGAACACTGCGCGTTAAAGGGTTAAATTTTGACTGTCCTTAATTTTTCCTGCTGTGTCCCAGACAAGCACAGCATTGGGCACAGTAGGGAACTCGGGCGTCGTTGAGTCTTAGAGAAGCGATATGAATTTAATTATTCGTCAATGCTATAACGCATACGCAAATAGGACTGTTAAAAAAATATAATGGACGTGTTCTCTTTCAGTTATTTTTATCACTTTTCTTAAAATAAATTACCGAAATACTGAAAGTGTTTTATTCCTAAAGGAGTATTTCTTTTTCGCAGATTGAATAATTTGCGCCGACGTCTACTAATGAATCATTTGCAGAGAGCTATTTAAGTGCTTATTGTTTGGTAAATTAAATACACTGTACGAAAATATAATTAATTTGTGTTAAAATGAGTGAAGTTTGGTAAATTACATAAGCTCTGCGCCTTCTTCGTTTGTGAGTTAAGAATGCCAAAACTTTATGTGATAAATGTTTATCGTGACAAATTAACATTCAAAGGTGTGACACATTTTTGAAGTTTTATATAAAAGTATCAAATAAAGATATTTCTCGAATGTTTTTTTTTCTGATTTAAAGATTTTTGTGCATTGTATAATTACCTAAACTGCAAAATACTGAAAAGACGATAACATTATTAAGAATAAGAAAGCCACGAATATTGTTTAATCATTATTATAATCAATTATTATAAAGTTTTAAGTTCATATTGCTTGTTTACTATTTAGTAAACTTAAATTGAGACTTTTTTATTAATTTTTGTTTTGTGTATAATGTCACTGTATTTAAATCCCTTTTTACCCATTTCAAAATGAAAAAAAAAAAAATATAGTTTAAAAAACCAAAAAACACGCTTTAGTGATAAATTGAAAAAACTAAAAAGCGAAAAATAATTCTTAATATAGAAATGAATTAATGAACGAAAAATAGTATCATTGTAAAAAAAGCGTGGGGAGCTTTGTGCTATATTTTTTGTATCATTTTTGTACTAATCGTACCGATTTAATATTCTCAAGAACTGATATATGGAGCACCCCACGCTTTTTTCACAATAATACTATTTTTCGTTCATTAATTTATTTCTATATTAAGAATTATTTTTCGCTTTTTAGTTTGTTCAATTTATCACTAAAGCGTGTTTTTTGGTTTTTTAAACTATATTTTTATTTTTCACTTTTTAGTTCGATTTGCTATAAAAGCGTGTTTTTATAGTTTTTGTTAAACTGTATGTATTTAAAATTTATTTTTAATTTTCGATATCTCTCATAAGACACTAAGGAACACTAAGTTGGAAAGTACAAACTGTGAGATAATTTATTTTCACTGTGCACCAGTGGCGTAGCCAGGATTTTATTTCGGGGTGGGCTGGGTATCAAATTTAAAGCTAAAGTTCAATTGTAAGCTAAATATCAAATTGTAAGCTAAGTAAAGGGTCCCATTTCGGGGGGGGAGCAGCCTCCTGAGCCCCCCTTCTTGCTACGCCCCTGCTGTGCACCAAAGTATTAATTAACCTGCAGTTAAATGCTACCTTTCTCACTAAAAAGGAAAAATAGGTCTCTAATCAACAATTAAAAGCATGTTAAAAAAATGGCCTTAACATGATCTTGTACTCAACTCTTCCATAATGTGATGGATCACGATATTTTGTAAAAAAAAAAAAAATACTGCCTTGCCTAGGATTCGAACCTGGGTTGTTGCGGCCACAGCGCAATGTACTAACCACTATACGATCACGGCCACAGTATCGAAGGTTTTCTTAAGATTGTAATCTTTGAAGTGTTCTACTTCCAATCAGGATAAGAAATGAGGAAATTATTTAATCCTGGCGATCCTGATCAGGATAATGAGATAAACTTATAAAATTATTGTACTGTCACCGGTTCTTCATAAATGTACAAAGTTTAAATTAAATCTGACCGTTTAAAGTGTGCCAAATTTGAGTTCAAAGGAGTCGGTTACAAACATACATACAGGTGAAGCTAATAAATAAAAGCGTGTTAAAATCAGGATAATGGGATAAACTTATCAAATTATTGTATTGTCATCGATCCTTGATATATCTACAAAGTTTAAATTAAATCTGACCGTTTAAAGTGGGTCAAAATCGAATTCAAAGGAGTCGGTTACAAACATACAAGCATACAAACATACAAACATACATACAGGTGAAGCTAATAAAAGCGTGTTAATATGCACTTAACGCGCACAGCTACGGATAATGTAAAAACAACAGAAATCAAGCAATGATACTTATACACATGCCGAAGTAACACACGTTCGTAGCTTCCTAATTACTTTTCAAAGAAGAAGCATGGAAGATAATAAAAATATAAATTTTGGTGGTAATAAAATCGATTGCACTGAATTGCTATGGGGAATGTTCTGAATGAATTAGCACACAATTGATTATAAATAAATAATTAATATCTAAGAATTTGGAAATATAACTTCATTAGAAATATAAATAAGAAGTTAATAATAATTTTAAAAAACGTAGAAAATAGTAATATCCTAATTTGAAATTCAAATAAGTGTTGCTAAACGCGTTGAAATAAAACACTATCCAAAGCATTTGGTCTATTTATACAAATTACTCTACTTTAATAAAGAAGTATCCGGAATAATGCATTTAAAATACGTACATTTATGCAAACTTAAATTTTTTTTTTACAATTTCTAGCATCAATGGAGTTTATTTCATTTTATCATCTGAAAATAAATTTGTTTTTAATGAAATAAGAATTTCCACTCTTTTGATTTTCTGAAATTCCGAATGTTATTAATAAAGAACATTCATTCCGCTTAGTTCTGAAATATAACTTCGGCTTCAAAGGCATTTAAAATGCAGCAAAAAAGCTTTTAAAGACGACTGTTTTTAAAAACAACAGTATTTGAAGGTCTCTTAAAAGGTGAAGAATATCTTTTAAGAAATCACGTCAAAGCAGTTAAAAAAATTAAGGCATTGTTGATTGTCTTTGTGTTGTGCATTATGAATTTCTACCAATTTACCAAACAGTCAGAAAGTATTATTTGAATGTACTGTGAAATTTTAGAGAGAAACATTCATTCGAAAATGACTTGAAATATGGAGAAAAAACTCACAGGTTTTGCGCTGCGATGATGCTTCTTCTTACAATGAAATTCTTATTTAAAAGTTTTTTTAAAAACATAAAACACAGCTCTACGAATTCTCTATTCATCAGATTATGTACACTGTAACCTTTTCTTATTTTCACGATTGAAAATGCCTTTCCGAGGTCACTGTTTTGAGTCAATCAATTCAACGAAAAGAAAAAAAAAAAAACGATCTGAACTTTTTACTCGGTGAAAAAAAATCTTGCATCGTGTCCAATTCTCATACGATTCCTTTGTCTGCAGCTGAAAAAATTGTTTCGCTTTCACTCCTATTGCTTTCCACAATCTATATCTATTTGTGTACTAATACATCCAAAAAGTTTCCTTTTAACACGTAACTTTAAAATACTTTTTATCCTTTGAAACTCGTTTCCAAGTTATCATCTAAATAAAACTTTTGTAATACTACGGATCAATTTGTAGAACTGATTACAGCCAAGTGGCTGAGATTACGTGATTTATGCTCGTTATACTACAGGCCATTAAATCTAGACTTCAAACCAGGCTGCGCAAGACATCTAGAAATCCAAATGCAGACTATAGATTTTCATTTACTGATATGCATTGGTTAAACCTCTCCATCACAATCTAATGCCTGCCGCTTGCCCTACAACCACGTGCATTGAGTGATTAGAAGCAATCACGAAATATTGACGGGCTTTTAAAGATTTTGGAGAGGCATCATTAAACGCTTCCCAAGAAGAACGGTTAATTATGATATACAGCAGATGTTTATGCGTTTATTTTTCATTGATAACCTCCTTCTTTGATTAGAATAAAAATCTATGAGTAAGACTTCTATTACCAGTAAGAAATGGTGGCTCGCTTCTTTCATTAAAATAAAAAGATCTTATGCACTTATTTTATCGATATACGTCCCGAAATAAAGGACTAAACTATGCTATTTAGGATGGTTTATTCTTTTTTGCATGTATTGTAATTGTTGTGTGTGTTTGGGTATTCAAGCTTCAGATTTTTAAGTATTTTTCACCTCCGGTGTATTTCTTTTTTGCTTGGGGTTACTGCTTCTTTTTGTGTTTACGAAAACCTCCCGCTCATTTGTGCATGCGTCAAGTCTGTTTTAATTTTGTGAGACGTGAGAAAAGATTAGTGATGGGTAGTTCATGAACGAACTAGTTCATTGAACTAGTTCACTACAATGAACTAAAGAACTAAATAGTTCAACTAAATGAACTATAGTTCGTTCATATGAACTATCTAGTTCGTTGAACTATCTAGTTCATTAAACTATCTAGTTCATTTTGAACTATTTAGTTCATTTTGAACTAGATAGTTCATATTGAACTATTTAGTTCATTTTGAACTAGATAGTTCATATTGAACTATTTAGTTCATTTTGAACTAGATGGTTCATTTTGACGTTTGATAGTTCATTTGTATTACGTGGCGTCACAATGAATACTAAAACATGATCGAAATCGGAAGTAGAAATTTTTTAAAAATACAAGAAACATTTCATAAATTGAGTATTTTTACTTTGGTTAAATTAGTTTTTTTTATTTAATGGTAAATTATTTGGTGGGCCAGTGGCGTACCCAGAATATCTATTTGGGGATGCATATTGTCGTTACTACGAAAAAAGTACTGCATTACTGGGTAAAATCAGGAAAATATGATATTGTGAGTGCCTATATATAAGGGTAGGTTGGGGGGGTCAAGTTTTCCCTCCCCCTTATCACAAATATCGATTTCATAACATACTGAAATCTTTCACATTAATTAAGATCTGAAGTGTTTGAAAACTCAAAATAAGCCCCCTTCTCTCCCCCCCCCCAAAAAAAAAAACGTTCGCTAATGTCTGTTTAAGATGTAAAATATTACAGCGTTCAAAAATTTATTACTGCTAATTGAAACTGTTTTTAATGTATACCTTCCTGCTTCAAATTGACGTTTGGATTTTTTTTTCCCACCACAGTTAAAATAACTTAAAAGTGACTACTGTTTCGCTTTACTCATTCTCGGATAAAAAATTAAATAAAAAATAAGCAAATTTATAGCCATGAAATTAATAATTCGAGTAAAAGAAATAGTTTGACCGATATTTCCTGTCCGTTTATGAATACGGAATCAGAGAGTATCACTACTGTTCGGAGAGGGGGCATCTTCCATAAATATTTTATAGGAATGCACCCCTCTTCTCTCTCCTCCGTGTACAAATGCTGAGCACTGGACCCATAAACACAAAAGCACATTTTTAGAGTGATTACAGACTTTCTATTCTTTTTTTCAGGCATTCCTGTAGCTAGAATCATGCATTCTCTTTCCTGATGGGGGGGGGGGGAGGGGATGAGCATGAAAAAGTTCATCTTTTCTTTCACCATTTCAAATATCTCTCATCATTCATCATTTCTAATTCGGGAATAAATCTTGGGGGTGCATATGTCCCTTTGCACCCCCTCTGGGTACGCCACTGTGGTGGGCTCAGCCCCAACTCACAATTTATTAAGGAGGCTCAAGCCACATGGACTCATATATCTCGACGCCTGTGCATTAAATAACAGTTTCAAGTAACAGTAATAAATTTTTGAAACTGCAATATTTTACATCTTAAGTGGACATTATTTGAACCGTCTTTTTTTTTCTTTTGTGTGGGTTTGTGGAGGGGGAGTCATCTTAAGTTATCAAACACCTCAGAACTTAATTCATTTGAAATATTTCAGTTTGTTATAAAATTTTTCACAATACCGATAACCTCCGACTTCCCCTAGCATAGTCTTTAGATTTTACCTAGTACTACAGTGCTCCTTATGGTAATGACGATACGCACCCTGAAAATGAATTTCTGGGTACGCCACTGCTACGTCAAAAAACACTCCGATACAAAAAAAAAAGCTCTCCTGATCCCGACAAATCAGAGAAACCATGCATCAGCCGTGCTCTGCGCGTGGTTTCCGTACCTGAAATTAATATAAACTACTTCTAGTACGGAGACCAACAGAAATAGTTCTGTACTATTTCCGATAGTGAACTAGATAGTTCACCAAGAACTATATAGTTCATGACGAACTACATAGTTCAATATGAACAATATAGTTCATCCCAAATTGCATAGTTCATAATGACCTATCTAGTTCATTGAACTATTTAGTTTATTGAACTACTTAGTTCATTTGAACTACTTAGTTGATTTTGAACTAGATATTTCATTTGAACTACTTAGTTCATTTTGAACTAGATAGTTCATTATGAACTACGTAGTTCATATAGTTCATTATTAAATCTCCATAGTTCATTTGAACTATTTCGAAGAACTAGTTCATGGCGTGAACTATTTCGTTCAGAACTAGTTCACTAAAATGAACTAGATTGCCCATCACTAGAAAAGATGCAGCTCAGTCATTAAAATAAAGTTCCTGGATGCATATATTAGAAAAGAATATTGAATTTTGCGAAAATGCTGCTCATTATTTACTTCCTAGTAGGAAGTAAAGGAAGTATTACTAATTAAACAAAATTTGATATTTCGATTCTCACGGAAAATTCGATTTGCATCTATTATTCATTTTAACTAGTTTTAGTGCGACTTCTGTACGAACGTATGTATATATTTTGCATAACTCAAAAAAGATTTGCAACAGAATGCTGAAATTTTATATTTAGGACTGTTGTAACATCTAACAGTGGACTTTTTGATTGGAATCGACTGTGTTGTTTATCTGTTGTATCTCACGAAAAATACTGTCAGCTGTGTTCTAGCTTGCTGACTTATGTCTAATTTGGTGGATAAAAAGTTTTTAAAACTGAACGCAACATGACGATAACTCGCAGATTACTTTTTCACTTGATAGCGAAAAAATAATTAAAACGAAATAAAGATTGAAATCGGAAACAGACAGCTTTATACAAAAGATGTAAAATAAACTTCAGCATTTACCATATCAGCGTACTATTCTCTTTCAGAGTGAATTGTCTTGAATTTATCCTTTGTTTGTTTAAAAAAATCAGAAACAAAGAAGAAAGTCTGTTCGTTTAGGTTGTACACAAATCTAAACCTCGGACAGATGGGCTTGAAATTTTGCACAAGCATGTAAAATATGTGCATTTATAATGTACGCTACTTTGAAAATGTCAAAATTCCCTTGTTTCCCGATTTTTGTCGATTTTTAAAACCATAAACTAATCCAATAGAGTAAAAAAGTGAAATCTAGTATTTGCCATCAAGAATTTGTCATCACGTATTTAAAATTTTGTGAGAATGACGAACTGTGTCTTAAATTTACTTTATGATCAAAATTGATTCGTAAAGTTTGCGATTGTAATTTTCTTGGCTGACCTCTCAAGATCACTTGGTTAGATTTTTTTCCAACAGATTAAAAAAAAAAAAAAAAAAAAAAAAAAATTCTTTTTCTGCAAGAATTATGTATGAGTAGAGACAGTGATCAAATTCAGATTCGATTTGTTTTTAATTGCAAGTGCTACCCATATCCTCTTTTACACCATGAACTTAAAATTGCATTTGCAGTTAAATATGGAAAAGCTCCGATGAAGAAATTTTACCAGGAGCAAAATTATTTCGCAAAATTAATAAGTTCAAATTGCTGAAAATAGCCTCTTAATGAAGTTTTTTAATTGAATTTTATTAAATTGCAAAAAAGATGTTATATCAAATGATTCTCACAGAATTTTACATTTACCTTCTGCCATAAAAGAATATTTCAACTATAAATGTTCCTTTTACACATTCATGCTGACTGGTTTGAAATTATGCACAGATACAAGAGGTAGGATATTAAAAACAAAATCTTGGGTACTTTAAAAAGTGAAAAATTTTCGTTTCGCTATTTCTGATTGAAAGAAAAGATCTCTGAATATTGCTGGACTAATCGGTATTAAATATCGCTCAGATATGCAGATAAACTCTCACAAATGATATATATTGTTGCAAAGGGTTCGTCGTTCTAAAGTTCAGTGAATCTAGGAAGTTCTAGCAAGGTGTCCACTTGTCAGGACGGAATACATATTTTATTGCTTCTGCAGTTCCGTTGAATAATCTGTACAGAACTCACAGGCACTGACGGCAGTAACTTGCTTATAACAGTCCACTTAGTTCAGAAGCTTTCATCGATGCTGCATTTCACACACTAAAAAATAATTCTACAAGCTAAAATTCAGTGAAAATTCAGGAGGGAGATCATAAACAGTCCCACAGAACTCAGCAATGAAAAATTCACACAGAGTACTAAAAAAAAAAAAGCTTCTGAAAACAAGCAAAATATTGCTTCTATAAGCGCCTATACAGAGCCTTATGCTCTCGCAGAATGCACGCCTGCTTCTTTGTTTGCAGTCGACAGAAAAAAAAAACTCCTGGGGCAACGCCTGCTCTTTTATAGCTAATGCCTACTCTTTTATAGACGATACCAGAAGAAACCATCTCCGTAATGATCTAGATCAAACTCGAATTTTGATTGCGTAATAGAAAAAAAATTGAGTAATATTAGACTACTGCACAATACTTATGCAGGAAAACAAGCATTACAGGCCCCATTAGCAAAATCGAGCAACTTGTTCAAAATGTTGCCACCCTTGGCGACTTTTTGGTGAAATATCGCCAAATTTGGCTCCAAAAATAACTCCCCAAGAGTAGAGTCAGCTAAGCTCTAGCACCAATATTTCTCTAAATTTCCAGAAAACCCTATGTTAACCAATGGAGCCACACAAAATTCTCTATCTCGCGTTCTAGTTAACAGATTTGATGCAACAAAATGCAAAATTTAATTCTTTGACTTGTAGAATACGCATTTTAGACTATTTTTAACCTCTGGAAAAGCGGGTTACTGCAAAAATTCGTAATAATATTGAATTTGTATTAGTTTTCAAACAATCCTCATTTGTGTGCGAACAACGGAACTTCATTCACTGGTAAAATAAGACGAAAGAAGCAGAATTCCGTACAAATTCACTTGCACGCGCAATAAAGATTTTTTATTCAAGTCATTAATACAAAAATTATTCTCCACCCCTTTCTCTAAATTATTTATATTTCGAATAAAATAAAATATGTTATAGACAGTTTTTTAAATGCGTGTTCTTTTGACTAAAAAACTACTCGAAACAGAGAAACTACAGAGAAACATTATCCTACCTTACGAATTGCAAGCAAAACAGTTGTCGATATCATGTAACGTTATTTTAGAGGCTTCATGCTAGAACTGTAACCTAAAAGACAAAGTTTTAGCGTTCTTTCTTTTTGGCTGCAAGTAACACGTAATTTTTGTGTCAATAATTTGCAGTTACTCTATATATCATCTGAAGATAGTATCCGAAAAGCAAAGTTTACGTCAGGAGACGAAGGATTTCGCATTTTTTGTGATTCCGCAAAGATGGAATTAATTTCCATCCTATGAGTAAAGAAAATATTTGCTTTTTACTTTGCGAAGAACGAATAAGAAGCTAAATTGATATTAATCAAGCGGGACAAAAATGATGAGAGGAAGCAATACTAAAAATATAAACAGACAGATAACTAATAGATTAATTATTTGTTACGCCCTATTACAAGAAAAAATGAAACAAATCATTTGGGAAATACTTTATAAATGCATTTTGGCAAGATTTATCTTTCTGGTCTTCTGGTTTCTCGTTCCTTCCTCCTGAATTCTATTAAGTATGGGATTGAGAAACTGGCAGGAAAAAGCCCCTTCATAAATTGAGTCTCTTTATCAAACGAGCCAGATGAAATTGGCTCACGCTAAGAAATAATGGGTTCCAACGTTCTAATGAACTTGCGTATTTTTATCTCGCCTTCCAGTAGAGATTATAGAAATGCCTTTTCCGAGTAAAATGCGCTTGCTTGTAAATTTTTAATGCGCGGTCGTTAGTGGAAGTTTTAATGCCCACAAGCCCTAAGTCATTTCTATGCTTTCAATCTATGAGAGGTTTTTTGATCTTGTTCTTCGAAAATTAACTTTGATATATATCACACTACAGTTTTGAAATAAACTTGCTTATAATATTTCATTTTACATCGCTCATTCTGAATAAAATTCTTTTTCGGGATTGATGGAGCAAAATTAACATGTTTTGCCCCTGTTTCGATAGAATAAGTATATGTACTACATAATAAGGTATCGTTTCTATTTTTAAAGTAGGTTTATTTTCTTCAACTACATAGATACGTTGCCGCTAAAGCCTGAAAGCCGTTAATGTATACATTTACCGGATTAACTGATTTGCTCCGTCAAAGTGCATTTAAAAGTTTCTCTTATTTTCTTACCTAACTTCTTCCCCCTCTCTCTCCGCTTTTAGTTTGGTTTCGCTAGGGTGTTGAGAAATAAGTAAATAACATTATGTTAATTTCCTTAATTGTTATAATATTTTGAACCGTATAATTCTTTTTATGACAGCTTTCATATTAACTGATGATCGACTCTACCAACTAATTCTTTATTTAATTAATTCAATGATTCTTTAGATATTGAAAAATAAATAAGTAATATTACGCTAATTTAAGCGCACAAAACTGTTGTTGTTAATCCAACAAAGATTTTATTTTCACTTTTACGAGTGCCCAATAGATAATCTGTAGATTATCCAGGTAATTTGCAGATTACTTTGTAAATTAGAAAAACGAAACAATTTTCGGCACTTTAACGGATCATCCTAGTTAATCTGCGAATTGCCTAGATAATCTGCAGAATAACTGATTTGTGCATTTTTTGTGGTAACACGTATAACATGAAGTAATTTCATCCCACGTACTCTAATTCAATGATGAACTCTGATATCTTAATGAAATTTGGTGTGTCGTTCACAATTGCTTATAAAAAAATTTTGATTAGTCTATTTAATATAACACGTTAGTAACAAACTCATTATGATAAATACAGATATTATTTTATTTAAATAGAATACAAAACTTATTTTTTACCACATATTATTGATTAAATGGTTTATCAACCTTAAAAATTCCAAAAAAGCAAAATGTAGGTGGCATAACAAGGTATGGAACATGCTTTTTATCGAGAGCATATACAGTGGTGCCCAAAATTGTGCACACTTTTGGAAACCTTTTTTTTTTTGTTTTCGTATCTCTCTATTCTAAAGAAAGTAACGTCCGCTGCCGCCGCCGCTGTCAACTGCTGGTCTGCCATCTCCTCCGAAACTGTCGGGATTTGAGATTCGACGAAGGTGTCCATGGATTTGGAAAATTCCGGGGAAGTCGATAGGGATGGACGCGAGACGTGCGAGACGAGAATCGGGCTGTCTCGTCTCGTCTCGCAGTGGTAAACCTCTGTCTCGTCTCGCGTCTCGTCTCGTCTCGCAAACACTGTGTCTCGTCTCGCGTCTAGCAAAGAAATTGCTGTCTCGTCTCGCGCGAGACGTCTTGCGAGTCTCGCAAAATTAAGGACTGCGATTTCGTTACCATTTTATACTAACTTATTATTGGGATTTTATTGAAAATTAATATTAATAATAACAATTACTTACATATAGCCACATTACTAGATATATTAATAACTATATCAGCATTTGAAGTAAAAGAAATTGAGATTTAATCCGTATATATGTCACACCGAAAATATAGTATTTATTTTTATTTACTAGCTGCGTGCCTGTTCTTCGCACTGTAGTAAAAGAAAATTTTCCTAACATGAGTAATTTCAATTAATTCCAATTATGTGGAATCTAAAATAAAAGCAAAATTATTTGACTCTTGATGTAAAGTTTGCGTCATGAGTATTAACCTGGCATCATTGCAATATAATGACTCAAAAAACTACGTCAGTGTCATTCGCGATCAGAAAAGTGAAAAGCTTAGCGGTTTGCAGAGAACTCCCGACTTTCAAAATGTGTTATTTCTACATCATACTGTAGTTCTACATCATACTGTTCAAGTTGTAGCATTAAATACCTCAGACACTACATGAAATGGACAACCGTTTGTTTTAAAATAGCTGCGCACCCGCTCTTCATACGAGAAGTAGCGAATATTTTACTAAAATCATATCTGCATGAGACAAAACAGATTTTTTTTTTTTTTTTTTTTTAAAGTTCAAGTAATCTCCTCTGTTGAAATTACTGCAGGATATATTAACGCAAATTAGAATTACTTATCGTTCAGTTGGTTGTAAGATAACCCTTGAAAAATTATAAACAGAACACTTTTAGTCTTTATTAAATATCTACTATTTACTTTAACGTCAATTTCAAGTCTCTAAAATATGTGTAATTTTTATATTAATGAAAACAAGATTATATTAACGATAATTATAATTATTTGCCTAATATTTCCAATAACATTACCGTGTGTGCATTTTTAGATTTCATTATAGCATCTCAGTTGGTTAATAGACGTCTTATTTTTTGTTTATATTTTAAATTACTGAACAGTTAATTTGTTGACGACTATCCGTTTGTACTTTTCCACAATAATTTTTAGCGATAGTACTACAGTCGTTATGGTCGCCCTGTTTACAGAAAAATTAAACCATAATCCCCCTAATGTATATCCAGTGTGGATTTTTTTTTAAAAAATGAATTCTAACAGGCGAAGATAATTTTAGAATAGGAACCCAACTGCAAGATAAAATGATGGGGAGGAAAAGAATTTATAAAAGTTTTGCAAGCCGAAGGAAGGGAAAACATGATAATATAAACGAAAAGAGAAATAGTTTTTAAAAAAATTGCTTGCATTTCTTTCCGTCCGATATTAATATATAAGAATAAAAAAATGTCATTTTAATCTCTTTAAAATAGGCCAACAATAGGGATTTAACCGCCCCTAGAAAGTTGATACCAGGGTGGGCGCCCCCCCCCCCTACGCACGCCGCAACGTGCGGGAAAGTTTGAGGATAATATCGGTACAAGGATATTTCAACCAAGGATATTCAACCATATTTCAACCTACTCAGACTAAGCATCAATGCGAATGCAAGTTGCTCTACTTCTAATCTCTCTCTGATATACCCGAAACCCGATTATCAAAGGGGCGGTAGTCCGGTGCCCCTGAAGAAAAAGGGGGCCCATATATATCCCGATTATCTAAATTATAAATTCATATGTACTGAAATAGTAATTGTGGGGAAAAAACTGAATTTCCTCTATAATATAGGTATTACCTAATTGTCTATCACTAGATCAAGTTCGAGGTATTTTTTTGGGGTGATAAATACGATTTGATTAAAGTACAAAAACTACAGTTAACTGAAATGCAATTTTCGAGTACAACAGCGGTCAAAACTGGGTTAAAATGCTTAAAAAAGGGGGGCTCAGTAAAGGGGCTTAATGCGTAAAAAAGGGGATAGTAAGGGGGGCCCCAAACTTAATGCCCCGGGCCCCGTCTAAAAGTGGTCAGATTTGAACATACCGTACCGCCTTTCCTATTTGCTTATTATTTTTCTTTCAACTCTTCTCTGTTTTCTTTTTTTTTCCGCCTCTTTCTTTATTCTCTCCTTTGTGTGTTTTGTATATCTCTCGTCTGTTCTAATTTTAAATGTTACGTGTTTGTGCGTATTGTAGAGTGCTTATAGTATACCAGGACCGAAAACGAAGGAGACGCAAATTAAACGGTAGAGGCTTCAGGCAAATTGCCGCTTTTCAGATCGTATTTATGCGAGACGGAAAAAAATGCGAGAATTCTCGCGCGAGACAAGACTCTGTCTCGTCTCGCGTCTCGTCCCGCAAAATATTTTCTTTCTCGTCTCGCAAAAAAATGCCTGTCTCGTCTCGCGTCTCGTCTCGCGATACAATGCGAGAACGCGAGACAATGCGAGAATTCTCGAGTCTCGCGTCCATCACTCGAAGTCGATAAGCTGACTTAAATTTCGAAATTCGATTTATTTTAGAAGATATTAATAAAAATCTGGAAAAATAAGCATAATGTTGTCCAGGTTTGGCAATTTTCATCAACCTAGCAAAAACGTAAAATCATTCATGCCTTTGCAACAAAGCAATTCCAAGTATGTAGAATCGCGTGAAATTGACAAACATGAAGTAGAATTACACCAATTTTACGATCTAGCAAAAGGCTATCTCTCCAAGCAGGGTGAATCTAGACCGCGTGTTCCAAAATGTTAGCACCCAGTATCTTGAAAATGAAAAATAATTAAAATGCAAATTATAGTAAAGCCGGTTAGGTTTAGCTTGAGTCTTTGCTCAGTAGAAATATTTGGCAAGAGTTAACTATGCCATTATAGCCATTATAGTACAACTTGGATATTTGCCAGCGTAACGAGCTAAATACATCAATCTGCTAAAGATTATGTATATATGAATATATGGTTAATGGTTTTCCCGGTTACCTTACATGAGCAGTAATTATCGGTTATGAGCATGTGTAAATTGCCAAATCATGAAAAGTCACCATTGGTGGTAAGCTATTCTAGCTGTTTTGTAGTTTTTATCGAAGAAAACATATGAAGTACATGCTGTTTTCTTAAAACTAATTACTAACTATACATATACGTAAATTGACAAATTATGGAAAATCGCCATGGGTGGCAAATGTGCAAGGTGTCCCATAGGTTTTACATAATTAAAAATACAGTTGAGACAGATGTTCTGATTTTATTACGCTTTAGCTCCTAATTAATATAACTTTGGAATGGCAGCATTAAATATCATTGTGTTTCTAAGGAGTGCAAATAATTTTTCCAGCGATTATACGCGGAATCCACACTCCAGGTGGAGTATAGCTCAGGACACATACAACACGGATTCCTATAAAACGCAAAGCATCTACCTTGTTATGGAGGGGTCTACTGTACTGCGAAATTTAAATTTTTAGGTTCCAATGAACATGCAAGAACCAAGCAATGGGTAGCTCGCTAACATTCTATCTGATCCAATCTTTGGATTTTGCCTGTTGAAATGATGCTTTTATTAGGTGCCGAATGCCTATTACGAAAAGCGAGCGGAGACAGTCTAGGGTCCTTCGCCCCTAGTACGTATAAAAAATGTTAAGTTTCACAAAACGAAACTCTTTTGCATCACTTTTAAGATAATTTAATACTGATTTCAGTACGAGAACAAAATTAAAGTATTTGCAATACAAAAAAAGGTAAACGACAGTAATTATCGAGATACATTAGGTATTGAAGATTGAAGTGAGTTATCAACAGTTTGTAGGGTAGCCGTAATCACATTTATTACAGCTTCACAATGATGTTTGATTGAGCTGACGAGAGTTTTAAGCTCAGAAAAATAACAGTGATTGACCTGGAAAGTTAGAAATTACAGTCCTCTTTATCACTGTATTTGTTTATCAGATAAAAGCAATTATAACTTTTATTCTGTTGCATATATTTAAATTTAATTTTGCGTTTTGAAATCAGTATTAAATTCTCCTTAATATTATATATGAGTCTGCACTTTGTGAAACGTAGCACTTCCTATAAGCATACAAAGTTAGAAAACCTAAACATTTCCAAAAGTGTCCACAGTTTTAGCCAGCACTGTATAAAGAGAGTATAAATTAATGGTATTTCTTCGTAGCACATGGAAAAGTGTAATGAAAACCCAGTTAATCAAGTGATTAGTTGACATGGGATCAAAAGTTATTGTATTGAAGTTATTGTATGACCATTGCGACATTGTCGGAAAAATTTCGACAAAATTATTGGGTAAATGTTAAATCTTCATTCTTCAATATTAATTCATTATATATTTATTTTTAAAAATATAAGCAAATCAAAGAAAAAGTATTCTTATACATTGGGTCTATACGCTCAAATTATCTAAGTGCACTAGCGTCGGAATACTATATCCGATTGAGTTGAATTAAATTTATTTAGACGTTTGGTAAAGATCAAGTGTTCGGGAATTTCGGAAGTCAATTGAAGTCACTTCAGATTTTTACGTGTGTTATATTACAAAGTTTTAATTATTTTATATTTTAAACATTAACATCTTTAAAAGAAAAAAATCCAATGATTTTGTTTTTCTTTTAAAGAGGTTGGGATGTTAATGTTTTATACATGTGTGTGGCGGAAGAAATTACATATCAGCACCTATAGCATTGTGAAACGTCATATGACTGTGATTTTTGTACTTATTTCTTTCCCTCCTCAAATATTTTTTTACATGGCCTCATTTAAGTTTTCTGCAAGTTATTAATTATTTTAAGCAATAGAGTTTGTTATACAGAGCTCTAATTAGGGAAACTTTAATTATGAACACCCCGAACATAATAATTACACACATAAACATTGTAATGATCTATGCATATTTACAATATTCAGAGCATGCATGGAGTGTTGTAATTGCACAATACAGAGGGACACTCAAAAACTCACCGTTGGGAACGCAGTAGCCAACGGTGAACGCAGGAAAGGATTCTCAGACATTGTGTCTATGTGGCAAGATACCAAAAGATGTTGCTATTTTTTTCACAGTAGTGGACGCACAAGTAAGATAGTGATAGAAAGTGTTTTGTAATCGATATGTTCGACACAATTTATCTTGGTTTATTTATTTCATTCCTTCAAATTCTTTGTCGCAGCTTTTCAGAAATTCTAACTTAACCCTTTGACGCGCAACCCTTTCCCAATGCTGAAAAAAGGGCAGCCGTTGCCATTGCTCGACTTAACTACCAGCAAGATGGCGGACGATCGAAACGTTCATCGCGTGCCACAGATCGAGAGACCTGTTTTGACGACAGCTGGCTGTGCGCGCACAGCCAGCTGCGTCAAAAAAGGGTCTCTAGATCTGTGGCACGCGATGAACGTTTCGATCGTCCGCCATCTTGCTAGTAGTGAAGTCGAGCGATGGCAACGGCTGCCCTTTTTTCAGCATTGGGCAATCTATCCAGCCGTTCTCGCATTCTTCCATTTTTCAGCAGATAATGAATCGTGACCATTTTTTGACGGGATATGACGTGCTAAAAAGTAAAGGATTCGCGTTGAGCTACGTCCTCCGCGACTATTTTTATAGAAATCAAATCTATTCTTCGTGACTGGCAACACTCAAAACGTCAGAGTTCGGTGTTCCCAGAGCGGGAACACTGCGTGTTAAAGGGTTAAGTTGCATTTTTTAAATGTCGAGAAAACTAATGCAAAAGTAATTCAAACCGTCAAAATTTTGGTTTCATAATCTTCTTTTGTTTTGACTTAATTTACGGCCTTCTCTTTTAAAAATTTACATCATTGTCAAAAACGCTAACAACGTTAATTCTCTTCCTTGATGAGGACAACTTAATTACACAGAATGACGTTAATAATGATAAAAGTTCGCTCGTGGGCTTTTCAAACAACAGTCTTTTATAGTTCTTTTTTTTTTTTCGAAAAGAAAAAAAACTTTGACATTTTAAGCCGCAAAGTATATTTTCATGACTGACATTTTCCTGTTACTTTTTGAAACTAACTGATCTTTCTTGGGCGAGACGTGGAAAAAACGAAAATATGAACTTAATCATTTTTCACACAAGAAGTTGCAAAACAATTTTGAAGTTTCAAAATTTGCAGGCGTAAAGTTTTTAGGAGTATTCCAAGCACGTTATTCTTGAACATCCCTTCCCCTTCCCAATCCATCGAACAAGGCTACGTTAAATACAACTGGCTTGTTTTAGAGAAATGTTGCAGATTATTAAAAAGTAAAGATGTGCAAGTAATATTTTAGTAAATAGTCTGAACGTCAAAATACGGATCGAGAGACCTTTTTTGACGACAGCTGGCTGTGCGCGCACAGCCAGCTGCGTCAAAAAAGGGTCTCTAGATCTGTGGCACGCGATGAACGTTTCGATCGTCCGCCATCTTGCTAGTAGTGAAGTCGAGCGATGGCAACTTCATTTTGATTTGAACCATACCATTATTTTACAGTAAGATCATGCTTACATTTATAATGAAGGTTTAATTTTGTAGTTAAATGGGAACGGAATATTTCTTTTTTATGTACATGTACATTTAAGTTGGATCTTCCATGTTTTATCTATTTTAACCTTTTTAAAAGACTTTAAAAGAGCTTAGGATTTCAGTATGTCTGTCCATCCATACATCCTGGTTCTAACTGCTGTAAACAAGGATCAGGCCCTAAAAAATTAAATTTCGCGTGCATGAATAGTTCTTTTAAAGGGACAACTAATAGAGTTCTTTATAGTTTATGGGCAGTTGTTTAAAGCTCACTTTATAGAAAAGTTCACCAAGTATAAACAAAAAACAAAGAATGGTCATACTACTTGCGGAATTAACAGATCTTCTCCCTTCCATCGAATACGCTGTACGTGGAATTAACAGATCTTTCACTGAGAGAAACACCATAATTCTCATAGATTAAGCTCTAAGGGAAGAGAATTGCGTGATTGTTAATTAAGTGGCATTCGCGTTCCGTAGTAAGTACAGTGGGTTGAACAATAAATGTTATTAGGAACAGTGAAATACGGGGTGATCTTTTTTAAAGTCACAGTGTTTGGAGTGCCCTGTAGCGCGATCTAATAGCCGAAATGGCACCAAACTTGACATTTAGACTAATCAAGACATGGGAAAAAAGGATTCCGTGAAAAAAATATAGCTCCAAATAGCGCCGCTAGGGCATTTTGTGGCGCTGCTGTAGCTTAAAATAACGAGAATCAGCATAAAACACGGGCATCAAAGAAAAATGCAAATGTTGTGCGATGGCAGCGCCAGTAATAGGGGCTATAAAAGCAAGTAGTAGACAGCTCCGACAAATAAACTCAGCTGAAGTAAACAAGCTCCAGTGGACATGCCTCTCATGTTACCGGAACGTGCGTTACTGGTGAAGCTGTATTACACGAATCAATGTAATGCATCCGCAGCTCTTCGGGAATTTCGAACCAGAAAAAAACTACGAAAAGGGGCTTTATCGCTGAATGGTCTTAAGAAAATGATTAAGAAGTTCGAGGAAACGGGGTCACTGACCATTCGCGCTGGGAGAGGACGTAAACCAGTCTCAGAAGATGCAATAACTGATGTGGCAACTGGAATTGTCGAAGGATAGCTTGGAACCATTGCTGGTACTAGCAGTGCTCGGGGTGTAGCTCGACAATTGGACATTAATTATTCCACGGTATGGAGAGTTTTGCGGCGCGTTATTGGATTTTACCCCTACAAAATCAGCCGCTTGCACGAACTGAAACCAAGTGATTATGATAAGCGAGTGACATTCGCTCTATCGTTTCTTGCCAGGGTAGAAATTGATGATGCTTTCCCATGGCACATTCTGTGGGGAGATGAGTGCCATTTTTATCTCAATGGGTCCGTAAACACACAAAATAGCCGAATTTGGGCTTCTGAGCAGCCCCACACCGTGCACGAAATCCCATTAAATTCCCCAAAGTCACTGTTTGGTGTGGTTTCACAGCCGAATTCGTAATTGGGCCATTCTTTTTTGAGACCATCACTTCGACAGGCCCCCAAACGTGCACCATAAATGCAGAAAGGTACCACGAAATGCTGCAAACGTTTGTTATTCCACAACTTCAGCAAAGAAACCGTCTCCAACAGACAATCTTTATGCAGGATGGTGCTCCGCCACACATTAGTAATAGGGTAAAGCAGCTGTTGCGCCAAAACTTCACTGATGATAGGGTCATAAGTCGCAGTTTTCCAGTTGCATGGCCGCCTCGTTCCCCTGACCTCACGCCATGTGATTTTTGGCTCTGGGGTTATTTGAAATCTCAAGTTTATGTTGGTGGAGTATCAAATTTGTCTATTCTAAAGGACAACATAACAAAGACAGTGCGGAATATTCCTCGTGATATGTTACATACGGCTGTGGAGAACGTTGTGCACAGAATGCACGGTGTTATTTCTGAGAACGGTGCTCACATTGAATGTGGTCTAATTCCTCACCGGGGAAGTTAATGTAGTAAATAAACATTAATAATTTAACTGTACGATTGTATGTGTTAGTATTTTTCTTTTCTCACATTTTATACATTGTACAGCGCCACAAAATGCCCTAGCGGCGCTGTTTGGAACTTTTTTTTTTTTTTTTTTCACGGAATCCTTTTCCCCATGTCTTGATTAGTCTAAATATCAAGTTTGGTGCCATTTCGGCTATTAGATCGCGCTACAGGGCGCTCCAAACGCTGTCACTTTCAAAAAGATCACCCTGTATTTCAAATTGTTTTCTTCTCTTCTCCCCTTCCCCAAAGAGGTCTGATTATTACGAAGCATGGTTTTGGACATTTTATTAATTTAATTGCGTGTTATTTAGTACTAGCTGAAGTACCCGTCGTTGAAGGGTTAGTACTGAATGCAAATTTCCAGAAAGCAAGAACTTTCGTCAGCATTGTAGGAGTACACAGAATGGATGCAGTATATTGCCAAAGTAAAGAAAGCGAAGTTATAATTTTTATGTATGGTTGAAATATTACAGGTTAGAGAGTAACTAAGTAATATCATTTCATTCACTTTAGTCGTACTTATGTGATGCGTGAAAGAATATTTAAGCTTATTGAAATAATTTTCGCAAACTCTCAAAATCTAATCAAGATTTTTGAAAAATTGGAAGCCAAGAATTTAAGTTGAGTGACAACCTATCATTCGTTCACCAAATTTCGTTTCATTCCCTGCAGTCTTTATTTCTTGATGCTGGAACAAAATTTTAGCATTTTAAAATGATTTTCACAAAATCTCAAAATGTAATCAAAATATTTTTAAAAATCAACGCCTATAAATTAAGATTAGCAACTACCTATCATATCACCAAATTTCGTATCATTCGTCGTTTCATTAGTCGTTATTACGTGATGCTTGAAGAAATATAAACGTATTTTGAGAGAATTTTACCAAAATCTCAAAAATCTCAATCTCAAAAACGTATTTTGAGAGAATTTTCACAAAATGTAGCTTAAGGTGAGTGACCACCTATCATTTCACCAAATATCATTTTTTAACCTTTGCAGTTATTACGTGATGTGCGAACACAAATTTACGCAGTTTGAAACGATTTTCGCAAAATCTCAAAATCTAATAAAGATTTTTTAAAAATTCGATTCCTATGTTTTAAGGTGTGTTACTACCAATCATGATACCCAATTTCATTTCAATGGCTTCAGTCGTTTTTACATGATGCTCGAACACAAATTTACGCAGTTTGAAAGGATTTTCGCAAAATCTCAAAATCCAATCAAGATTTTTTAAAAACTCGACGCCTATGTTTTAAGTTGAGTGACTACCTATTATGACACCCAATTTCATATCATTCGCTTCAGTCGTTTTTACGTGATGCTTGAAAAAAAAGCGTCACGGACAGTATGACAGAATGACAGAACGATAGACAAACTTTTTTTTTAGGGTCGCACCGGATTCCCAGGTGCTTGAAACGGATAGAGATCACAAAATTTTTGAATTCCTAGAAATGTACAGATAAAAGTATAATTTTATTTATATAAACAGATATTTTTAATTTAGTTGGCAATAAGGGACTTCGGTAAAATTTTCCAAAAAGACCGAGTGCTGTTCCGAACTATCATTTTTGAATTCAAGCAAATTGTTGTTCACTCCCTGCGATTCTTTTTCCATTTACAAAGATTTCTGTCGTAAAGTATTTTTTGTTGAAAAATTTCACTGCTTATGAATCTTGGCCTAAAACTGTGCCTTTTCTTTCATCCTCTTTTCCATTGCAAATGCTGATTTATGTAGAGACAACGATATGGAGTAGATATAATCTGGCTGCATACTTTAGTGGTGCTAAAGCAGGATTTGAAAACTTTAAAATATTTATTTTTTAATTGATATTTTAATTCAACTTTCTTATATTTTCAAATCACTATTCTACCTATTCTGCTGATTTGGAGGAGAAAAAAATTTGTTCGAGAGGGCAAACATTTTCCGGGGGGGGGGAGGGGCACTTCCCTCAAATGCACCGTCCTGGCTACGCGCCTGCTCGGTCGTAGCAAAGCGTGCCCTTTCTCAGCACGAAAACTTGACCTATCACAATAATTAGATAGAAATAGAGGGCAGTTCAAGCATTTCGTCTTTAAAATCACGTCGAAATCGTCTTGAAAGGTTCAGAACGCCTGGCACATTCCCGAACGCTCTACAGCGTTCTTAATCTTCAAGATGCTTACACTTGATTCCAAATTCTGATTCGAAGCTGCTTCATTGACTTGATATAAGAGGAACATTCTCCAATATTGTAGAACATTAAAATAAATAAAACTTTGTGAAAAAACACACATAAAATGTTACTTATAACACGATACGATCGTTATAAGTAACATTTTATGTGTGATTGTTCACAACGTTTTTATTTATTTTATCGTTTAACACCAGTATTTTGGGTGTTTTTTCCATTGTAGAACATTCTTTCTGAAATATTCAAGCACATTTTGGCTAGTTTTGGCCACTTCGGCACTCGATTTCTAGTTGCTTGAATTCCCTTTAGAATACCTTTTAACTTTCCGTTAGAATCCCTGTAGAAGTCCATTCGTGTGATACTCTCTTTTGACACCCATATATCCAGAGGCGGACCTACACGGTAATCAAGGTAAGCATCGCATCGGGACGCCGTCAGGCTGATCATTTTTTTCGCTTTAATTTGAGATCGTTAATCTCCTGAGAGTTATTGATTTCACTCCTGAGAATAGCTAACTTATTAAAACATCACCTCTTTCCTGTCTGACTTGGTATTACGAATGTCCGAATATTTTCTTCTTCATTAGGTGCAAAGTATCTTGAAGTACGCGGAACGGGATTATTAGCTAAGTGAGTTTATTAATGACTATGCCATTTTACTGAAAATTGTCCGAAAAATGTGTCCCGAAAAAGCGACATAAAAATGCGACATAATTTTACATATATTTAAATACTATTAGTTCCCAACAGCTTTAACCTATTGTTACAGCATTTCGTAAGCTGTAGAATATGCATCACATCAGTGGCGGCTCGTCATTAAGGGCCAGAGGGGCCTGGCCCCACCGACTAAGCACCGTCTAAATCAAAGTATCTTCCTATTATGTAGGGCAGTTCTTTCAATAATTTACTTTCATTAAAAAAATACACGCGTTTTACTCTATTTTAATACAATTCATTAAAAAACGCGCTTAAAAAAGCGATAGTTATACGATTTCCCCCCTATCTAAACCATGCATGGGCCAAGGGCTGGCTTGCCCTGAATTGGGAGTCTCTTCTCCGTTCACCGGGTTGACATATTTGGCATTGAGCATAAAAGCCATAATGACGCGGAATTAACTTGGCATCCAAACGGCTTATTTGGCGCTGTTCTGGGCGCAGATCTGCGGGCCCTCGCACGGTGATCTACACGACCGTACGGGAAAATTTCGGCAATCGGTAGCTATTGGCGAAATTTTCCGCTTAGGAGGAAATCATAGTTTATTTGCGTGATAGTATTTTTGCAGTGCAGTCAGAAATTTTTCTGTTTTGTTTTCTTGATTTACGAAAAGGGATGTATAAATGTATTTTTTATATATGTTGATATTTATTTTAAAATAAATAAATCATCTAAAAAATTATGAACAGGCAACTATAAAGAACATAAATATTAAATATTTAAATGTGGCTTTTTGTTTAGTAATAAAGTAAACTTTTCAATTTAACATAACTAGGTAAAAAATAGCAAAAGTTGTATAGTAAATTCGATAATTATTTGTCATTTGAGAAATTTTAAATACTTACGCTGTGTGCACGTGGGGATAGGTTGTTCGATATGTATATATATTTTCGCGATTTTAATTGGCACTATTTTTTTTTTCGGGCCCCACCACTGAAACGGGTCACAAGCCGCCACTGCATCACATGTATTTTTTCTATAAATAGGTTACAATCATAAAAATTTCAACATAGGGTTACCAGGCGAAATACACGTAAGATGAGAGATAAAATGACAAAGTCAATTAATATAGTTTTAATCTGGCAATAGTGAAACTAAAAAATTAGGGGAGTTCAGGGGGGGTCTCCCCTGACGAGGCTCGAACAGCCGAGTTATTTAGTCTCTTGTTCAGTATTCTTCTGGTGTTCCCTTTATGACTGCATCTGGGAACGCCTGCTAAAGTTAAAAGAACTTTTTTTCTAGGACTTTATTCAGAACTCATAGTGAGATACATTTCATTGATAGTAAAATGCTTTTATTTAAAATGTATTTTTAAAGGTGTGAAAAATGATGGGATATAGTATTGTAAACATCTATGCTAATTTATTTAGATTGAAATTCTAAATTTCTCTATAGGGCTTCAATTTAAACATAAAATACTTATTTTTTCTAATTCAAAGAAAATACATCTTACATAAATAAATTCTATAAACGTAAATTGAATCTTCTTATATAAACATGAATGCTATAAGAGTATAATCTTATATAATTTTTGCTTTAAACATAATTTTGTTTTATAAACTTACACTTAAAAAAACAATGTGTGACACAGTTTAAATTATTAGAATTAAAACACAGTTTGAAATCATAGGAAATCAACCACAGAATAGATAAAAAGTATTATTTTACAACAACTTTATAATAACTTTAAGAACTACTTAAACGCTAACAATAATAGAACATACGGATGGACTGGAAAAAAAAATCATCTAGCCTGGAATAAATTAAAAATACATCGCATCCTGTTCTATAGTTACGCTGATACCTGACTCACTGACTCTGTATTAATTCCGGTGAAACCACTCAAAAACAAAACTTTTACCGTCATTAATACAAACAGATTAAGAAGTTATTGTCTAGAAACGTAAAATTCACACCGTTGATTCTCTCGACCTGAAAAATTTTCATAATTATGTAAAAAAATCTGCGATACTTCTAAAATCTAAAATTCCGAGAGTAAATGAAGCTTATCATTTGCGTGCCAAAATTTGGTGTTGCAAGTGACACTGACGTTACTCTGAAGTCACTGTTGCAAGGATTTAAAGGGGAAATTGCGATTCCAAGTCACTTGAAATAGTTTGTTTAAATTGCCCAGTTTAACTTTTTTCAAAAATAAAATAGTTTTCTAAGCATTAAGCATTGATATAAGGGAGGATAGTCTTACCAAACTAAATATTTCGAATGCAAAAAGTTTCTGCAGAATATGCAATTCCGATTTATGTATAATATAAAAATTGAATATAAAGTTATTTATTTTAAGTGGGTAAAGATGAAATATTCTGAGTGTCTTGCACCCGTTGTAATTGTCTCCACTACGAGCTTTATCCTCTATGGACTAATAATAGCACACAACACAATCTAATCCACGGCTAAATTTGATTTGAAAAAAAAATTAAAATCTGAAACACTTTCATATTTTAAAAACGCTCCAAAATGCTATATATTAAAAGCGTATGATAATCCATGCGTCGTCCCTATTTTCTTCCTTATTCCGTTAAGTTGGAATGCGCATCATTATTTATTAGTGTGCACAACTTTTCTCCCTTGTTCCATAAAACTGAACTTTGAATTAGAAATCTGTCTTAAAATCGTCTGCCAAAACTTTTTCACAATCTTCCCCAAGCATATTCCGATACTTTACCATTTTAAATACTGTTTAGAAGGGGCATCATAATCCATGAGTGTGCGGTGTTTTTTCCCGATTTAAGAATAATAAATTATTTAATTTTATTCCATCAAAACAACACGCACTGTTATTGCGAATGCTGCATCCTCCTTTTCTATGGCACTTCTCGTGCTTGCGAAATGGCAACCGGGATTGTTTTTTCCTTTTTCCTTCGCTGGTTGCCAGGGCAACAGTTTTAAATAAAAAAACCCTTTTTTTTTTACAATTCTAAATAAGTTAGGTAGCTGAAAGGTGTAAAATATAGCGATTCAAATATTTATTTGTCTGTGTGCTGGAAGTCAAGTTTCGTTTATTTCGTTTCTTTGCAAAATTAAGTTTTACTCACGAAGGTAAATTTATAGGAGGGGACACTTCTCTTAGAAAGTTGGATAACGCCGTTGTTGCAAACAGATGGCGCTACGCACACTGGGTAACTGCGCATCTTGTGCTTCTGCGCACCTCAGGTTTATATTTCCATCGAGGCGAAGCTAAATGGAGATCGTTGAATTAGCAGAACTTCAAAAAAATAAATACATAGACGTATGTACGTGATATATAATAATTTCTGGCTTCAGGTGTATTTTAATTACATGTCTGAAAAGTCAATATTTGTCTTAGGATACTATTTCGTAATTAATATAGGCAATAATTTCGAAGCGAAGTTATATTATGTGTGTAATGTCGTGTTATTTTTTCCCCAAAAGCTGTATTTTAAGAAATATCAGTAAATTTAGAAGACTGTAGTTTGTGTGAATGCAATATTTAAAGTTAGTATAATGACGACTTAAATGTTAATAAAAGATAGTATAATGACGATGACACTCAAACCAGCAGTATTTACATTTATTTCATGCTGCGAACAAATTTTAACACAGCTTTAAATTGCCGCTAAAAACTCATATTAAAATATTATTACATTCATGTTACATAAAGAACTCAGAAAAGAATTCTAAGCCATTTTCTAATGTAAACATATACCGTGTCAGACGGAAACTTCTTCAGCCACGATATACGCATCGTTAACAAATATAAACTCAATATTTTAATAATCTTAAGGTAGAACATTTTTCTTTTTTTACTCATTTGTTACCAAGGCAACCAGGTAAGAAAAAGTGAAGAAAAATAATTAAAATTGAGTGCTCGCGTTCATAATCTCGTTCACATGCTAGGTTGGAAAAGTAAAAGCAAGTAAAATTGGTTATCAGTCAGCACGGGAAATGCTTTATTCTTTTACCGCTAGGATCGCTGCACTACACTAGATTTCCAATGTTTACATAATTGAAACTTATTTAGGGTACCAAAAATCCAGTATAGCAGCTATGGAGAGTGTCCACTCCTATAATATATCTCCTTGGTTTTACTATAAACATCGGCGACGCCTATTTTCTAATTCGCCCCCCTTTTTTTACGAATATCGCATCAACTCTGTTTCCAAAACGATCAATAGATGGCGTCGCCGTCAAAACCATAAATTTTACATTTTAGGACTTTTTCCAGTCACGTGACCTAGCGCAATCGTCTAGTGGATCCCAAACCTCCCCAAGATCAGAATTTGAAGAAAATCCTTTGATCCGTTATCGAGATCGTTCGAAAAAACAAACATTCCTCGTTTAATATAGGAATGGATAGCTTTAAATTTGCTTGAAACTCTTTCTTAATATTTTGTTCCGAAAATGCGTAAAATGAAGCAGTAGTCGCTTTTAAGTTATTTTAACTCTGGTGAAAAAAATTCCAACCATTAATTTGAAACAGAAGAAAGTGTGCATTAAAGAACATTTTTAAGTAATAGTAATAAATTTTTGAATGTTGTTAAAGAAAACATCTGAAACGAACCGAAATTTTGAGATAATTAAATATCTTACTTACACTGGAAATGACCTCATCATCTACAGATAAAAATAAATTAGAAATGTTGAGAATGCTGAAGATTATAGAATATCAGCTATGAAAAAAGAAATTACTGGCACAACACGGACTTATCCAAGGACACTATCCAAGCTTTTAAAAACTTTAGTCACCTTGCCTGTGAAAACATGTACTGATGAAAAATTATTTTCAACCATGATATATTTAAAACACACATATTTTGAAATGCGTTTAAGTGGTCTTTGCAGTGCATTCATAAAAATTTATCTGTAAGTGAAGAAGTCTTTAAGTACAGATATATTTTCTCCCTATTGCAAAAACCTATAGTCTCTCCCTATTTGCAAAAACAAATAGGGAGAGTAAAGAACCTTGTAAAATATAATACTATTTATAAATTTTTTATTTTATTATAACCGCTCCTTAGAAACCGTTCTCTAAATTGTGGTTGTTTTTGTCAATAATTAAATGACTTTTATTAAATTTTGAGCAATGATGTATTCTATTGATTCTGGTAAGCAGGAGTTTTTGTTATCATGATATTGTTACGTATTTCTTACCGTGATCTTCATTTCTATAACCTCTTATAAATATTATACTAATATTTATAAGAGGAATATTTATATGAATATTTATAATGTTTATATAAATATAAACATTATACTAATTCTTGAACAGCTTTAAATGAGAGAAACAAGAAACATACATGGGCGGCCATTTGGGCTGTCCATGTATTTTGGGAGGTCTCATCTTGAGTTTTCAAACGCTTCAAAACTTAATTAATTTAAAAGATAATAATAAAATTGTTCACTATACAATGCGCATAGTGAACAATTTTATAGCATAGAGAAAGGGGACTCGAACTCCCACCTACCCCTGTATGAGAGCGCATAATAGCAAATTTTTTAGTTTTTAGCAAGTGGTACATTACTAGTTTCATGGTAATGATAAGATTCACCCCTAAAATGAATTTCTGGGTACGCCACTGCAATGCACTAATCTTGACATACGATGAAACAGGTAAAATTTAAAAAATAACAGTAGGTTCTCATAAATAACTAACATTTCTTATTAGATGAAATAAGAGTAAACGCTGCAAAAACATTTATTTCAAAAAGATGAGAGTCACCTCTTGTGCACCACTAATTGTTTTATTTCAGATTTTTTTCTTTTTAAAGAGGGAGCTTTGCGTGCACTATTGATTAATTTAAAAACAACTCACGCAGATATTTTTTGAGCACATCGATTTTTGTAAAGATTAAAAACCGAAAAGACGGTGAAAAGATTACTTAATTCTTTAAAAAGTATTTAATTAATTTAATTCTGCTTTATTTACACCATGCTGGCTTTTAATTAATAAAATATATTTTGTAAAGCTATACACAATGGAACAATATTCCCCCCCCCCCCAGAATCATAACGGTGATCTAATTACAAACTGTGCATAAAATTACGGACATAAGAATATTTTCAATTGATTTTATTTAATATGTAAGTGTTTAAACAGATTTTTTTGCCTTGCTTTTATCCACAAATTCCTAAATTTCATTTAAATAATTATTTTACGCTATAAAGTTCAACTAGAAATAAAATTCAGAATCTCTTTGATGTACGCTTCAATGATGATTTTAAAAGGAATCACTTAAAGGATTTCCAAATGGGTTTTATTTTTACTTCCAACTCAAAAGAAAATAAATTAGGTGACGAACTATCGTTCAAACGCGTAAAAAAATAAGATAAAAATTAATTAATTAATTAAAAAAATAAGATAAAAATAATATTAAAAAAGAGTTTAAAAATAAACAAATAAATAAAATTAAAAAAAATAAAGTTAAAGGATGAAGGTTTGCAAGTATTCTTGCACTGTACTGAAATAATAGACAGAATATTAAAATGCAATTTATTTATAACCTTCGACATTTGACTGCATAGGGTGGACTAACAATCCTTGACAAATATTAAAATTTAATATAAAATCAGATAATTAATGTACGAAATATGTGGTTTCCAGAACAGTACTTTTTAACATAAAATGTTTTGTTTAAGCAAAAAAAAAACAAAAAAAACAAACATATTAGTTTAGACTTTTACTCACAGATAGTGTTTTGCATCAAAATAGTAATCACCACTCTCGGAAAGCCTTTAAATGAATTTATTTTATCCAAATCGTTACCCTATCCAACATATGCTCTCTCTGAAGTTGAAAGTGATGCTTTTCACATGCTATTTAGATTTGATTGCGGAAATAAACTAGATTCCATTACATGCACACATTTCAGGACTTAAGTTCTATTCCACAAACGCAAAAAGCTGCAGAATTTTGTATAACCCAGTAGATTTCCACGTTCCACGTAAGATTACAATAACATTCAGATTCGAGGATATGTATCCTTTAAACGCCTTACACAGTGTGTTTCATCGAAATAAAACCATCGTGATTATGTACCGTAGCTGGACATGAAACAGATTGATGAGACCAAAACGATTGTATTAAGAAATTCTATATACAAATACATATACACCAGGAGTAATTTACTCTCTGCCATATATAGACAAGAAAAAAATTAGTGTGTAAGATAACAGGAGAATTAGTGTTCCTCAAAATTTTCCCACTATTTCTAATAGCCAGTACATCCGCCATGTTTATTTATGACTTGGAATACACTCTGTGGAATGCCATTTATCAATTCCTGATGGACAATAACATCAGCATAATCCCTGTGTTCAATGACGGCAGCCTTCAGTTTCTCCAAACTGAAACTGTTTGTCATTTTCATATTCATCCCTACTGAAGATGCCCCATGCTTTTTCGTTGGGATTGAGATCAAGCGGAAAGGGCAAGACATTTCACGACATCTACAATCATTATCGATAAAATTTTCCGAGGAGGATTTTGCAAAGTGAATGGCGACATTGCCCAGTTCGAAAATCCAACTTTGGCCATAGTTTTCCCTGCAAATTTAACCCCATTTGCAAGGAGAACTATAGGTTATAACTCGGTTTCTAGCATTTCTCGGTAATCTCGGTAGCTTTCATAAGACCTGAGAGAATACAATAGTCAGGTTAAGTTTAAACAACAGCCCAAGCCCTTCCACACCATTAATGAGCTTCCACCTTCTGGTCTTTTGGTGAAAATTTCCTCGTGTCATGGCAACAGAACGCAAGGCCTCATCTGATACCGTATCCTGATGCCACAGGTTCTTCTAGTTTTGATGGCATTAGTCAAGATCTACTCTTCTTTGATTGTGAATAGTTTTCAACAGGATATGTTTCCTTTTTTAGATCGCAAGTTGCTTGTATATTTTAAAATCCGTTGATTTTATCACAGGGATGTTATTTACGGGAGGGTACTATTCGGCGCGAAACTCGAAACGATACTCAAGTGTTCAATTTTAATATATGAAGGTTTATAATTATTTATTTTATACTACCGGAGCCGAATCGGCTGCGACGAAACGGTCGGGCCGAATAGTACCAAACCGTTTCGAGGGGGCCCCCTGAAGCGATGGCCGGACCCACTGATGTTTTTTGGGGGGTCTCGCAAAGGGGACAGCGTTAGCATATTTTTAAGGGGGCTCCCTGAAGCGATTGCCGGACCCACTGAAGTATTTTTTGGTCTCGCAAAGGGGTCAGCGTTAGCATATTTTCGAGAGGGCCCCCTGAAGCGATGGCCGGACCCACTCATGTTTTTTTGGTCTCCCAAAGGGGCCAGCGTTAGCATATTTTCTAGGGGGGGCCCTGAAGCGATGGCCGGACCCACTCATGTTTTTTGGTCTTCCAAAGGGGCCAGCGTTAGCATACTTTCGAGGGGGGCCCCTGAAGGCCATGGCCAGACCCACTGATGTTTTTTTTTGGTCTCGCAAAGGGGCCAGCGTTAGCATATTTCCGAGGGGGCTACCTGAAGCGATTACCGGACCCACTGAAGTATTTTTTTGGTCTCGCAAAGGGGCCAGCGTTAGCATATTTTCGAGGGGGCTCCCTGAAGCGATTGCCGGACCCAGTAAAGTATTTTTTGGTCTCGCAAAGGGGCCAGCGTTAGCATATTTTCGAGGGGGCCCTCTGAAGCGATGGCCGGACCCACTCATGTTTTTTTGGTCTCGCAAAGGGGCCAGCGTTAGCATATTTTCGAGTCTTAAATTCTACTCTTTTAAAGTTCAAAAACATATTTCGAACATATATGGGTATTATTTCGGAGATTTGTCGGAAAATTAAATTTTAGGAGCTGTTCGTGCTTTTTTCCAATGCTGAATTTTTAGAAGAATTTTGTGTTTCTCAAAACGTTGAATTTCATAATTGTAATGACAACAAAAACTGAAATGGACATCCCATATTATTGTAACTTTTTCAAGGAATGTCTAGCACAAGTTTCGAAAGATTTCTTCAAAAATTAAGAACAAGAAGCATTTTAAAGACATGAAAATCCGAAAAATTCTCAAAGGAAAATATTTTTATAAAACATTTTTACAATTAGGGATTAATACATTCTGCTTCATACCTTTGCTTATAGCATATTACTGATTAACTAAGATTGTGCATTATTTTTGCATCAGATTCGGTAAAAATAAAAAAAATATTAATACGCGGGTGCACATGCGCGCGCACACGCAAGCACATACACACACACACCAAAGAACGTTCCAATTTAGGTCAGTTTTCGATTATTCTAAAGTCCCCCCCCCCTTGAATCGCAATCTATGAGAGTTATTTTGAAAGCCGCTAGCAAAAAAGCTGAAAAATGCTCGCCCGCACGTTTCGTAGGAAAACATGCTGTCATAAACTGAAGTAACATATAGACTCATTTTATTGCATTGGAACCTCTTTAAAATGCACGTTAAAAATGATTGCCAAAGGGGTTCGTAGCATATTCAAATAGACTTGTGCGTTCATCTAAAAGAACTATAAATGCTACACTCACTTTTTAAAAATAAATAACACAGTACAGTAAATATTTAAAACAAATATGACTTCCGTTTTGTTTCAAGTATTTAAATTTCGTTAAAACACAATTTAAACCGTCAATGAACCCTTAATATATTGGAAGCGGAAAACTGTAAACATCAAATACATTGTAAAAACAAATATTCCTGCGAGAAAAGATAAGAGAAAAGGGTTTAAAATCCTTGTACAAATTTCTTTTTGCACTAGTGAAACTCTGTGTTTCTCTTTACTTCGACGAGATTTATCAAAGAATCCTTGAGGCGATATACAAAACATTGTCATTGCACATTAATTATATCATTAGTGTATGGGACACATTTGACTGACCGGTAGGTTTTTTTTTTTGTTTTGTTCCGTATCCGTATAAAAAATTACTTTTTGTATTTACACTTATTTAATACACTGAAAATTTTAATCTATTTCATAAAATTCTGTACCTTTTAGACATAACTTTGTAATTTATTACAAATGTCAGGAATATTCAAGGAATAAAACAGGTCATTGTTTTTTGGGACACCTTATTTAAAAAACAACACACATCATTAATATACATTTTAACAACACGTAATTCCCTATAACTTGTGCGTACAGAGAAATGCTTATATCGATTATTTTAAAAGAAAACATAAAGTAAAACCCTTATATGGAAAATTCTACTTTTCTAGAAGAAAAAAAAAAGTGGCTTTTGGAAATGTCTCTCACTCAATTTTTATGTGAGCTATACGTTGCACGTGTACAGTTATCTCTCCCATACCCTGAACACACTTTCTTCAAAATTTGAATGAATGGAGAAATCCGTAAACAGAGCAGGAAGAATTTGACTATTCTGAGAAAACGCTTTTCAAGCTTTGTGTGTACGAAATTCTTTTTTCTCAATTTCTCAGAAGGAAAATTTACAGTGACGTGGGAGTTTCACCAGTTGTATTTGTTTAGACGATAAAAGATTGGAACCTTCACTTGTTTACTTATATAAATGATATATAAGGTTTCTTCGACGATCCTACGGTGCGCTTTAGCTGAGCTGAAGTGTGTGAAGCTTAACACTAGGCACTATTTTTCAAATAGTAAAAACAAATAGTTAAATAATGATGCGAATGATCTATTTCTCTCAATACAGTTTAAATGTAAGATTAAATTTATGTGTGAAGAACATAGTTCGTATTTGATTTCTTTTCCATGTATATACACGTAAAAATAATAGTTCACGTCACAGAACTCCATGACTTTTTTTTCACTTTTTAAGACATGCGAAGAAAATACCTCAAGCTTTCCTTATGAGAAATTGCATAATATTTTTGCATCGAATGGAGAAACTCCAGAAACTTGTTGTTGTTTCTTATGCCCTCTGGCAACCGCGAAGCGATGCCTGATCCTCCATATATGACGGCGATGGGCGAAGAGGGGTGCCTTCCATTTTAATGAGCCCCAGTGGGAGGATTTTCACTCGGGGTCTCTTAATTTTGAACCAGTTCCAGATAAGAGACCTAGCACCTGAAATCGGCACCCCTAGAGGTAGCGTTTGAACATGTAGAACATTGGAGCCAAGACCAGATTTTACGTGCTCTAGCTTCCATTAGCGCACACGATTCCACAACAGCCCAGCCGAGTGAGGTTTTCACCCTCCCAAATACTGGTCAAGCCGGTGCTGCTTCATTTTCCGTGTTCCTATGGGAAGGTAGCTCAGTTAACCGAGGGACACCCAGAAATTTTAGATCATGTTGCACGAAATTCAATATCAGGCGACTTGTTACAATGGTGAGCTTAAACTGACTACAGCACGCCATCGATGGGTTCGTCGATCGCATGGAAGACTCGCGTGCTACCAGAGACCCATGCTTGTGTTTTTATGAAAGATAGGAGAAGGCAACTCACGTGACTTACAAACCGTGACTACCAAACATACCACAACATAGCACATTGGTGTTCTAGATCAGGAGAAATGAATTTTTTTGTTTGCAATACATCACCAAAATCGACGTTCGTCAAATAAGGCAGTCGACGAAATTCACCAAACGAATACTGTGTGAAATGCTGTGTAAATTAAACGTATACAAATCTGTTACTAACAACATAATGCATAGCAATGTTTTCATCATACTAATAGATGTGAGATACGCAATGGTAATTTCTTTGCATATTCCTTGGAGAAAGATGTGGGAAAGGTCATGCTTCTTTTGTTTCCATTGTTTTATTTAAAAACTTAATAAAATGCTACTTTTCTTGTTTGGCTTTATAGCTTTCGTCTTTGCATCTGACAAAACAGGAAAGGCCACGGCACCTCGTGAGTTTCTTTATTCGACGAGCTGCGTTTCTTGTCCAACAGACTGTTAAAACAAATTTAACTGAGTACGAAAAAATATACTTTTTAGTCCATTTTATAAACTTTTAAATCATTTTTCAACTAAGTAGCAATAAAAACAAAAGTTTATTGCTACTCTTGCGAATTAATGAAGTCGCTGCTCAGTCTTCTAGAAAATTTATTGAATTTTCTTTTTAATAATATCGCACTCAAAAACTAGAAAAAAAATGATATTTGTAATTCATCTGTATCGAAAAAAAATATATTAAGCAGAAAAAAAACTTGTTATTTGGTACATTTTACTGATTTTTCTGAATTTTTTAATATTTTCTAATTTCTGTGACTCGTTTAAATTATTCCCTTTTTGGCGAATTTCTAAAACAAGACAGACAATAGCCTTAAAAATAAGTTTAAGGAACATTGAAGATTTTTAAATTTCGCTTAAAACACAAAAAAATTATCGACCCTTTATTTTAGATCATACAAAGTTTTTCTGTTATCCAGGGGAAATAAATGAAAATAAACCCAAGTAAGCACAGGCCAAGTAACACTCCTTGGAAAGTACAACGTACATAATTTATTTGGCATTCAAGAACCAAAAACATTTTTTCTTCTCCTAAATTAACATAAATTTTGCTTATCCTTTTCACTTTTGTATTTTTGGATTCTTTAAAGAAAAATACTTACTTTTTATTCTGAAAAGTTCGCTTAAAATTCGAAGCAATGTTCGAAGCTGTAATTGAATTCAGCGGAAACACCAAAAGTCTAACTAAAAAATAAATAAACTTTTAAAAAAGTATTTTAAGTAAAACAAGACTAAGTAAAAAAAAGTTACCTGTTTTCAACCGTGGCAATCGCACAGGCTATTTACTGATGTCAATGGAACATACCAAAGCACACATATTTTTTTGTCCTAGACTTCACACTAACTTTTTAATAAAAACGGTGAGAGCATTTTATCTAGATTGTTTCATAATTCAACAGGATTTTTAGCTCCAAACTACTTACGAAATAAATTAAAGGAGAAAAATAAATGAAGTAACAGAGTTTAATAAATTCTCCCCCGATTTTTCACTTAAAGGGAAATGTTTCGTGATATTACATATCTTTTGAGAAATCATTTGTCCAGTATTAGTTAACGCATAATATCTAAGGAGTCTGTGAGAGATGTTAATTAAAGAAAAAACTTATTATTACTTGAGTATTTTTCCTTGAAAGAAATAGTCAGAGAAAACCATATTATAAGATTTGTTTTTTCTACATTCAAACTTTTTAAAAAGTGAAATCATATTTTGAGATCATGAAAAGTACATGGTGGTTATAATTAAGGTTATAAAACGCTATAAAAAAGAGCCATTAATCAGAATGACGTCAAATTTGAACAGAATATTATTAAAGGGGGTAAACATATGGCATAAAAATATACTGTCGAATTTTTTGCAGTGCCATCTGTCGTTAAAATTTAGAACTACATTTTTTTCTATGCCATACGCCTTTTCCCTTTCTTCAATAATATTCTGTTCAAATTTGACGGCCTTCTGATCATTGGTCCTTTTTTTTATATAGTTTTGAAATTTTTACTCTAATCACCCCTTCCCCCCCCCCCCTAAGTTTCAAAACGTTATAAATAAAGATCCACTGATCATAATACAGTCAAATTTGAACAGAATATTATTGATGAAAGGGGAAAACATACTGCATGAGAAAAAAAAAAAAAATAGTTCGGAATTTTATTAGTGCCATCTGTAGCTAAAATTTAGAACTATTTTTTTTTCTTATGCCATACGCTTTCCATCTTCTACAATATATTATTCCGTTCAAATTTGACGTCCTTCTGATCAGTGTTTACTTTTAATAGCGTTTTTAAAATTTAAATTTGATTATAATCATCTTGCAGTTCTCTTCAAATTTTAAAAACGGGCAACAACATTAATGTGCATAAATTATTTTGCACATTTTCATATTAGCTAACGCTAAAGTTAATATAAACTGTTTAAAAATGTATTTCAATTATTTAGAATAAACAAAACATTTATTTTTTTCCTTCAGGTGAACGGAGAACTCGCTAAGGAATAGAACATTACATAAAATACCGAACAAATTTCGTTACTTTAATAATTAATGATATTTTCAGATGGGGAAAAGTAAGTTCTATTCATATATGGGCTGAATGATACTGTTATTTCTTCGTATAGATACATATGACGCAACACAATCCACAAGCCTCGCATATTTTGGCTCAATTTTTGTGTGGTTCTTTCATCGATTAATGTTGAAGAAAATCATATTAAAATTTGCTCCAGCAAATACTGTAGTAAAAAAATTGAAAAAAAGTAGCAAAAATAAATAAATAAAATAGTATGTTCCTTGTTTAAAGAAATGTGTGAAGCATTTATGACTGATTTATAAAGGGAATGAGAAAAAATTCTCTCGTAAAATACACCCAATACGCATTTAAGTTAAATGCAGGTAAGTAATAAATTAAATTTAATTAATTTGATTTACAGACTATGCATTGCACAACGTTTCTGTAAAAATACACAAAAATTGCTGCATTTTATGCAATTTCCACAACATACGAGCAGTAATCAGAATTCAAGCTCTTTTGCTGAATTTAATGTACCATTTCATGACCAAGAGATATTCATAAACAATAATGTGGGTACTGAAAATACCGATTATCATTAGATCGTCAATTCAGGCAGCATCTGCATCGGTTAATACTTAGGAGGATGTAAGGTGATGAAAAGGATCGAAAAGATTTGCATTCAGTTTTTCCAAAACTCTTGATTGTTTCCTTGATGTCTCCAAATAACAAAAATAGATTTAATTGAAATAATACATGAATTTTATGATTTCTAGGTTTGATAAAAGGAGAAAGCATAAAATTAATGTATTGTTTTGATTAATTTTCTTTTTCAACTCAGCATTATTTTAAAAATATTTACTAAACATTAAAACAACTGTCAGACAGTTTTTGCGAATTTTAAAATTTTTAGATAAAATAAGATTTTTCAGAAAATATAATTTTGAATCATTAATTATAAAAGAAATTCTTATGCATTTTGTGTAATGAAATATTATTTATCATTCTGTAAAATGAAATGAAATCCGTTGAATTTGCCGTTTATTTCAAAGTCGGCATTTTAGTTCTCAGACAAAATAATTTTTCATATTCCGAGTCGGCTGGAAAAGGTAAACCTACTAAAAGTTCATTAAAAAGTGGTGTATTTAAAAAAAATTATTTTAACTTCTTTTCTATAGAACTTACTTATAAAAGATTTTTTATTGTTCATTTGCCTGCTACAATTTCAAGTATGCGTAATGTTACTTAAAGATATCCATATCCAGAGGCAGTGGAGAAGGAGTATTTGAAAATAAAGGGCACCAAAAAATAAGTTTTGAAAGCTGTCTGTGACGTCCATTCTTGTCAAACATGTGACGCTGTTGAGTGACGTCGCAGTGTAATTGATAAATAGTCATAATGTAACGCCACAAAAACTGTTCTAGGTGTCATTTGTCATTTGATGCTGTTTCGTTGTTTTCTGTGTCCGTTTCTATGTTAAGTTATTGATTGTAAGAAGCACTGTTTTCAGATGTGAGGAGGCTCACAAGTGATTGATTTTGGTCTATAGGTGAGATGAGACTAAGAAATCTAAACCTCAAAATCATTGAGCAAGACACACAGTTTACATTAAAGAAAAAATGTACAAATTATCAAATGACTTCATGAAGATACTTTTTAACATGTATTATGCGTCTATAAACTTACTAGCTACACTTGTTGCACATTTATCATTCGTATCTCCAGAAAGTTAATTTTTTCTTTCTACTCAATAAATGGAGAAATAGATTTTTTAAATCTTATTTCATTTCATTTCAACTGTTTGTTTAAATCGCTGCTAAAACTCTTAGATTAGCGAACAAAATTAGGAAACACAAATAATTTCATTGTTAAAGAAATTGTTCAAAGGATGTTAAGAATGCCATATTGATATATACAGTTTAACGACTCTAAAACACCGCAGAGATGCGAAATAAATAGTAACGTGGTTTGAAAAAAATTGTTAACTTTGACCAATGCAAGTTTTGAAACAATTCAAAAAATGCACATACAATGTCAGCTATGTAAAATCTGTTGAAAAGATTATGAAAGATTATTTCTATTGCGGTAATTCTTTAAAAGACGTGAACAAATTTCAAACTGTTAGAAAAAAAAGTTTAAAAAAAATATAAAATGAATTTCAATTTGGGTGAGAACCTCAGAACATGTATTAATTTATGAATTTTTTTCGAGGCATCTTTAAAGCAATAATTTTGAAGGAAAACGTAGATTTTTTTTTCCAGAATTCTTTTTAGCGGTATTTTGTAAAACAGTTGACCACGGTGGACGGATTAAGTATGAAAGCTCCCCCTTCGGATCTACCGCGCAGCTCTCGATCTAACGTTTCGGAGTTGTGGTCGGTTTTCTACTAATGTAACCAGAATAACATATAGAATACCTGAAAAAGTCCTTTGACAAATGTATATAATTACAAACATATTTCTTAAAAGTTTCTCGTTGTGTAACACTTTCACAGCAATTTAATTTAAATAATGTGCATGCAATACAATTAATCCTTTTTCTTAGTACATATTCTTTCAATGAACAAAAGAAAACAACAGCAACAAATAATAGTACGCAATAACAGCATAAATTCTGAATTTAGTGCAGCAAAAGCCATTGCTGTGTTACAGATAAAATTGTCAAGGAACATACATGTTTTGCTCATTCAAATCTGGAACATTTGCATAATTTTTCTCAAGAGACCGTCTTTATATTTTATGCATTGTAATATCGTTTCATTTTATCTCCAAAAAAAAAATAATAAAGGAAAGGCATCATTTAGGCTATGTATGGAAAACAGCTATTCTTTTATCCTTTAAAATTTTAATGCTCTTTCTGCGCTAGTTCAATTTTCTTATCTTTCAGCCTGTATCATTATTCTCGAGTAAAATATTATGCATCGTTACGTTAATGTTTCTGAAATAGCGTAAAAAATTCGCGTTTAAGATTTTTTTATAAAAGAATGTCTATTATATATAATAATAAATGTTCTGACTAATTCCTGTTTAATGAACAATCAGGTTAGCAAAAATGCCACGTCATTTAACTTTCTTTGGAAGAATTTTTTTAATCCCGAAGATTAAAAAACTGAAAAAATTCATTTAAAGAGGTACAGCTATTGAGATAAAGTATCAAATCTCCCTTTTCTATGATAGATTAAGTAAACTTCGAAAAAAGATCGAAATATCATTTGTTCTCATCAAAATGTTTGCAGATTTATTTTTGCGCATAATCTTGATGAATTTTATGATATTTTACTGAACATTGTCCGGAAATCAGTTACTTAATAATTTAGAAAGACAGATCTAGAGACCCTTTTTTGACTAGCAGCTGGCTGCGCCCGCTGTCGTCAAAAAAGGGTCTCCAGATCTGTGGCACGCGATGAACGTTTCGATCGTCCGCCATCTTGCTGTTAGTTAAGTCGAGCGATGGCAATGGCTGCCCTTTTTTCAGCATTGGGCAACCTATCCAGCTGTTCTCGCATTCTTCCATTTTTCAGCAGATGTCAGTGCTGCTAAAAATAATCGTGGCCATTTTTTTACGGGAAAGGACGTGCTAAAAATTAAAGGATTCTCGTGGAACTATGTCACCCGCAACTATTTTTATAGAAATCAAATCTATTCTTCGTGACTAGCAACAGTCAAAACGTCAGAGTTTGGTGTTCCCAGAGCGGGAACACTGCGAGTTAAAAGGTTAACACATTAATCTTTTGTCAGTGGATCCTAATGGTCTTCAAAATGTCTTAAAATTTGGCATAAGAATGTCTCTTTACCCCCTGTAGAGACGGGAAGACGTCGCTTATGAGCAATGGTCTTAGACCGGCACTCACAACCACGTCTTGCCTTCACTACAAACGGTAAAGGAACATTTTTTATGGCGAATTTTACGACTTTTGAATGACCACTCGGAATCTCCCGACGAAAGATTAATGTGTTAAACCGCACCCCCCCCCACACACACACACATACACAACGGAGAGAGAACGTTTCTGCCTTCGTCCATTCCAATATATGGTTACGCGGTTCAACAGAAAAAAAAAACCAGTTGTGAGTGCAGATCTTTATAAAAAATGGCACTGAATGAATGCCACGTCGAATCAAAGACTTAATCCAAGTATTGGGCCGTTCTATCAAAAACTGAAATGAACATGTAGCACAGAAATATCCATGAAGTTGTTTTTGTCTCTGCATCGTTAAACAGAAAAGAACAAATTATGACAATAATTTAACCAATACTGCACACTATCCCGTAGTAGGTGGAGCTTGCTTTACAGTATACGCATACTAATTCGATTATAGAAATTAGCTTAAAACTTTGGCACTTTTAATGTTTTTAAAAAGTTCGAATAGGCTTGAGTAACTTCAGTTCACTGTAAATTATAACTGGGGGATTTATGCAATTTTGAATTCCTTACTGAATTAGAGAAAATATTTGCACGAGATGTTCTGAAATGGGTTATCCTCAAATCTCTAAAGTAAAGAGCAGTTGTATTAAAAAATGTCAAAGTATCAATAATAATTAAGTGAACTAAACATAATTATGAACAATTTGCGACGGCAACGTGAAGGAAAAAAAGAAGACTATTTGAAATCGAAGGTTTTTTAAATTATTTATTCAGCAAAGACGTGGTTCTTTTTAAGGATGTAAATTATTTATGCTTTAAAACACAGTTTTAGGAAACACTCACATGCTATTTTTTTAAAATTAAAATTTGGGTAATGCCGTCAACTGATAAATAATTCTAACCATTTAAACTGAAAAAATATATATCTGATTGCGTAAAGCTGCTGAAAGTTAAATAATAAATGAATAATTATACACTTCTTTATAGATTGAAAGAACTGAATTTTAGATTTCAAAAACTCATAATTTTAAATTAAGATAAGAGAAGTATTCTATTTAGAACATATTCTCAAAGTATTAGTAGATGTAATATTCATTTTTGTCTTTTACTGAACTCATATTATATTTCTTAGAAGGATGATCAGATTTTGGAGAAGGCTTCTATTTAAACATTTGGACAAATCATAATTAACAAACTTAAACAAAATAAAATTGAAAATTTTTTGAAATTTATTTTTTCAAAAATGTGCAGGACATCCGCTCATAATTTAAAAAGCATTTTAAAGATATCCATTTTAAGCACAATTAAATGAATCCATATTATTGAGGTTCATGGAACACTATCCATTGACTTGACCACTGTCCAAAGATGGTTAGGTCTTTTACGAGGGCTCGCAATGTAACATTCATATGTCACGCTCTAAAGACGGAGTGCTTATTTTATTAATTCAAGTTTAAGATCTTTACAAACAGTCTAGTTTTTCCTTAAGCAGTTCGAGTTGAATACTTTAACAAAAAAGATAAATCATGCCAAGCGCATCGATAATAAAACACTTACCAACACAACAGTATTTTTGATCGAAATTTGGCGATTTATCGTCCTTAAATCTAGCGCGATTTTGGAGATACTGTTAAAAACATTTTTATACCTATTGTACTGCTCTTGAAATAGATTAATGTCTCTCAACTGCTATAGATCGGAATTTATTGGAATTCTTTTGAGTGCCCCTGTAAAAGAACTATTTATCACACACAGACTCTATCTTCAATGGATAACATTATTTTATGAGCCTTATCATATAAGTCAACTTTGCTTTCGTTGAAAAAAAAACCACAAATATCTCTAAAATACGCTTGTAAGAATAACTGACCAATAGAGCGTGATGTATTGGACTTTTTTTTTTCTTTTGGCTCCAAGTAAAAGAACTATTAATGCTACATACATCATTTTCAATGCGGAACATGGTAATGTACATATAAAAAACGTGTATAATTTTCGCACTAATCGGGTTATATTTATGTCAGTTAGAGCATGAACCTGTGGACAGAAAAATGGACAGAAAAGATCTCTCAAACAGATCTCTCTTTGGAAATATAAATATGTATTCGTCATAAAAAATAATGAAATCGACGATAAATCTTGAAACTGTATTTGTAAAAATCTAGTAAAGAAAAAAATATATTTTACTGAGTTTCTGTGATTAATTTTATAATAACAGCATCAATAATTACCCGTGTAAAAAACAATCGTTGCCTCATCGATAAGAGGGGAATACGAGGTTTATTTCTAATTTGGGTTTTATTATGTAATGCAATTTAATAATTTTTTAGATTCATAAAAAATAAAGGAAATTTAACAAACATTTTAAAAAGTTTTTCTAAAACACAAAATTCGAATTTAATGATGAATCTCTGCTTTTATTACTAGGTGCTTGAAATAGGTCTTACGAATCGATTTTAAATTTGAGGGCAAGAGTATTTTGAATCAATTTTAATTTTTCTGGTCGGAACTTTTTCATGCGCTTGGATTCAGCGAGCAAGACGTGAGAGCGAACTCGACTCATGTAAGTTATCTATTGCGCAGTGGGGAGTTTTAAAAAAGTATTAATTAGTTTTGAACCGATATCACAATAGGATAAGTTAAAATAATAATAATAATAATAAATTTTCTGGTCAAAATGATAATAATAGTTAATATTAGTTACATTTTCTTAACCCTTCAACGCGCAGTGTTACCGCTCTGGGAACACCAAACTCTGACGTTTTGACTGTTGCCAGTCACGAAAAATAGATTGGATTTCTATAAAAATAGTTGCGGGTGACATAGCTCCACGAGAATGCTTTACTTTTTAGCACGTCATTTCCCGTCAAAAAATGGTCACGATTTTTTTAACAGCACTGACAGTTGCTGAAAAATGGAAGAAAGCGAGAACAGCTGGATAGATTGCCCAATGCTGAAAAAAGGGCAGCCGTTACCATCGCTCGACTTAACTACCAGCAAGATGGCGGACGATCGAAACGTTTATCGTGTGCCACAGATCGAGAGACCCCTTTTTTGACGGCAGCCGAGCGATGGCAACGGCTGCCCTTTTTCCAGAATTGGGAAAGAGTTGCGCCTCAAAGGGTTAATCATAGGTAGGGAAATAAGAAAAAAATGTATTTATATAAAAATAACAAGCTTTCTCATTTATTTTGGATGACTGAAAATGTTTTTTATTCTACCCACTTAGTCTCTTGTGTAATGAATTTATTTCTTTGAAACAACTACTTTTCTTTTCTTCACTTTGTCACCGCCGTCAGCGCTAAGCGGTCGTTTTTGAAAGGTTGACGCTTAAAGCAATATCCGCAAATGGAATAAGAAGCTGTGAGGTCTTACCAAAAAAAAAAAAAAAATTATTTCACTCATAGTATAAACAACTATTAATATTTTAGTTTTGTTTTTTCTCCAATGTCTTGCTAATGACATGGTGTATATATAAATTTCGTCGAAATTGATGCATATTTATGGGAGTTAGAACACGGACTTACGGACAGACAGACAAACCGAAATCATAAACATTTTTAACCTTGTTGGAAAGTTTTAAAAAGGGCGCGGAGAATGACCCTCACGCTAAAAAAGAATTATGGTAAATACAAGGTACTTCCGAAAATTTTGGTGAATGGTGTTAAAAAACCAGGCTTGGTTAAGATATTGCGCTCGAGCACATGTAGTTGGAGACGTGGCAACTAATACTCCATAGCGTCCAAATAACGACGGTTAAACGAAAGTGCGTGCAATGACCAATTTAATGTAATCAGTGTGAGCAGGCGTGTCGTTGAGAAACGGAACAACGCTAGAATACCATTTCAGGCAAAACGGCGACGGAGACACATGTAATGTCCAGGAAAGTGTTCGACGTTGAATCATTGAATAAAAAGTGTGTTTTTGAGGGGCTTAAATGCTTTAGAGATCAATGGGAAGCTGCCGCGGATGAGTTTCCTGAGCCAGTTCTTGAACATTTCCTCCATATTCTCCAGATCTGGAACCTGCAGACTTCTTGATCGCCACCACAAAGAAGTGCTGAAAGGCTTTGCCAACAAAGTGTGACAACCAAGACGGATCCATCGATCCGTGACAATGAGGCTTCGGGCGATGCCAAGAGAAGCGTTTGCCGGCAATTACCAGCAGCTGTACATACAACCGATATCACAAAGTGTGCTGTAGCTAATGGGGATTACTTTGAAGGTTGGTAAGGGTACTCTGTTTATAATACTTGTAACTTTTTTATGACTCCATTTACTGAAGTTTTCGGACACACCTTATAGAACAGCGTAAAAACACCTTTGGTGAAAAATGAGAATGGAGATGAAATGCGGTTTTTATGGAATTTCACTTATTTACTACATGTAAAACTACCCTCTTTCCTCTATTGTGAATTTTGATTTTAAATCCCTACACTTCTAACAGGATCCTTGCATACTCAAGAAAACCAGGAAATATTATCAACGAATTTTAGAGTTTAAGCCCCCTGAATTTCAGATTTGATTGCTTTGGGACGTAAAACAGTCTTCCGCATAATAAAAGTAATTAAAGTTAGAGAGAAATTAAGTGTAGGTGCAGTTGAAGGTCAACCAAATGAGGGTTTGTTTCGTCCAATCTTCACTGATAGGAGTGACTTTACCAGATTTTCCGAAGCTTATTTCGGAAATGTATTGCATTAAAATGCCATCCGGCGATGGATGACAGGGTTTAACTTCACCCGAGGGGCATAAAATAGTTTTCCCCTGCTTAATGACGTTCGTAGCAAAAACTGACAGAAAGAAATTAAGATTTTAGATTAGAAAGGAATTGTACTTAGTGTACTGGAAAGTAATGTCGTTTTCTTACATTAAACTCAAATAAATACATTTTTGGCAAGTTTTTAATTACAAAGTAGCCGAGTCTATATATCTGATTCAAAAAAATTATTTAAAATTCCAAAAAAATATTAAAGAATTATATATCTACAGCTATCTATCTATCTATGCATATACTCGCATGACATATGAAACCATATCTCTCCTCTCAAAAATTAAATTTTCTATTAGCTCCTTTCGAAATTCTAGAGGGGCGTAGCAGATTTCTTTTTCAAACAAAGTATTTGTCTCTGAAACTAAATTTAGTTAAAAGGCAATTGATATTTCCCCCCTCGTTCTCTCGTCTCACAGTCGCCACAGCTCTCAAGAATTTCTAGGCACTACGATACCGTGCATTTTAATAGCCAAAAAATGCTCTTTTCTTTTTTTTTTTTTTTTTTGAAACATGCGATTATCTCATAAATTACGTGACCCATTTTATAAAAGTTTAAACACCGTCCAGAGAGCGGATTTTTCTTGACCTCTGTAACCATATAAATCATTAATATGAAATGATGTGATGACTCTGTGTGAGATGGTGTTCAAATAAAAATACGTTCCTAATTCAGGAGCGTTGATTAATTTACACAGCGCCTCGCGGACTACTGTAAAGCTCCGGCCTAACTGCAAACCAAGGAACGGTGGCCAGTCATTTTTCAACGTACGACGCCCGACACGACCTAACGAGATTGAGAGCGAGCGTAAACTATGGTTCAAAGCGGTGTCCGAAAGGCTGCCCCATTTCACAAACATATAGATAGGTGGATAGATAAATAGATAGTCTTTTTTTTTTTTCTTTCTTTCAAGAAATTTGTGGAAAACTGAGGAGGGTGACCGTCTACCCTCCTTGGAGGATGATATTCAAAATATTCTGTAAATGATGTTAGGTAGAGAATTTTATAGCAAGAATTTTATGGCTATCTCTTTCCCTCTTTGAGAGAGTTGCGCGAAAAGAACATTGTGGCCCCCACTCGTATACAGTAGTTTCGATAATGCGAGGTGAACGGGACCGGGTTTGCCTCGAACTATCGAAATCGTAAAATTTAACAGATAAAAATAATTTTTGTAATTTGAGTGCATATATAACCCATTTGTGCGAAGATATTTTTGCGGCTTTCTTCGATTTTTACTAATACCAACAATAATAGCTAAATTTCTGATGTCAACTTTTCGAGCAATTATTTATACATAATGATTTCTTTTAAAATCATTATGTATAAAAATTGAAATGTCAACATCCTACTGGGTCATGTTAAAATGTTTTGTGGAGTTGACATTCAATATCCTCGTGAATAAAGGCTAGGATGGTTGCGTTTCAGGTGTCGTGGAAAAATTATGAAAGAAAACAATGTTTTGTTATCTTGCAATAAATGAATAGCCCCTGACCATCTTCGTTTAACTCTTTAACGCGCAGTGTTCCCGCTCTGGGAACACCAAACTCTGACGTTTTGACTGTTGCCAATCACGAAGAATAGATTTGATTTCTATAAAAATAGTTGCGGGTGACATAGCTCCACGAGAATCCTTTACTTGTCATTTCCCGTAAAAAAATTGTCACGATTATTTTTAACAGCACTGACATCTGCTGAAAAATGGAAGAATGCGAGAACAGCTGGATAGATTGCCCAATGCTGAAAAAAGGGCAGCCGTTGCCATCGCTCGACAAAACTACCAGCAAGATGGCGGACGATCGAAACGTTCATCGCGTGCCACAGATCTAGAGACCCTTTTCTGACGACAGCTGGCTGTGCTGCTCAGCCATCTGTCGTCAAAAAAGGGTCTCTAGATTTGTGGCAAGTTATGAACGTTTCGATCGTCCGCCATCTTGCTGGTAGTTATGTCGAGCGATGGCAACGGCTGCCCTTTTTTCATCATTGGGAAAGGGTTGCGCCTCAAAGGGTTAAGCATATCTCTGAGTGTAAGACTGAATGATCGTGATGTAAGACTGAAAATTTGTATAAATCACCTCATGAGTGTATGAGGCACATTTTACGTATTATGAATTTTTCTGTACGGAGGTCGTACACAAATTAAAAAATTGTAAATTTTTGAAAATTAACGAGAGATGTTTTTTTCTTAATGTGGTCTTTTAGTGGTGGTGTCTTTCAGTGTGGTACCTTATTCTGAACATTTTTTCTCTTTACTGTAGCCACATACTTCTAATAGATAAAGAATTGGAACGTGTTACTATCTTTTGGGGGCACCCTGGATATAAACATTTATAACAATTCACTCTTTTGTTAAAAGATGGAAATAAAATTTAAAGTTATTTTACAGGTTCTCCTAAAATTTTATTAATGGTGATACACAGCTTTTTTAAAAGTTATCTCCAAAATTTCGCTAGATTTAAGGACAATATATTGCCATATTTGTCGCGAAAAGATTGTTGTCCTGGAAAATATTTTATAACTGATGCATATACCACAATGTATCTTTCTTGTTTTTTTATTCAGTGTCTTTCTTCGGTCTTGTTTTTTTATTCAATTTTATCATCTTTCCATTATACAGCAGAATGAATACTTGACTGCTTTAGAGGTCGATTGCTTTGGCTGCCATTCGCTCTTTTCATTTTAGAGTGTGACGCTACTTTTTTTTTAGCATAGGCATATCAAAAACTGTTTTTCTCTCATCTTTCCCATCTCACAGTAAACCTCGCTGACTCAGCGTTTGTCCTATCATCAGGATAATGATCACTACAATCATGGTCACTTCTATCAGCATAATGGTCACTACATTACGGAACACTCAGTGCGTGTAAGCTCAGTTTAATACATTCATTAGTGTAACAGAGAGGCACCTGGAATAACGGACCTGCCGCTAAGACGCCTTAACAGATAGAGGAAATTTGGAGCATCAGATAAATGCTTAGGAAGATTAATACCAAATATACCACCACGAGACAAGCGACCCTTTGAAAAATTTCTGTCGAAATGACTTAGAAATAATATTATCCCTCACCATTTGCCCTTATTACTTGATGCATCGAATACAGTATATGCGTGATATACAGGGTGGTCATTAACCCTTTAACGCGCAGTGTTCCCGCTCTGGAATCACCAAACTCTGACGTTTTGACTGTTGCCAGTCACGAAGAATAGATTGGATTTCTATAAAAATAATTGCGGGTGACGAAGCTCCATAAAGATACCTTTACTTTTTAGCACGTCATCTCCCGTCAAAAAATTGCCACGATTATTTTTAACAGCACAGACATCTGCTGAAAAATGGAAGAATGCGAGAACAGCTGGATAGATTGCCCAATGTTGAAAAAAGGGCAGCCGTTGCTATCGCTCGACTTAACTACCAGCAAGATGGCGGACGATCGAAACGTTCATCGCGTGCCAGAGATCTAGAGACCCTTTTTTGACGGCAGCTGGCTGTGCGCGGGCACAGCCGTAACAGTGACGCTCACTGTTACGGTTACAGGTACAGAAATTCGATTTTTTCGAATGACAACACCTATTTTTTCCCTATGCAAAATGCTCAGCGCATACGAAAACCTTATGGTGCGGTGGAACGGTACATGTATCACAAAAAATGAAAGCGGTTTGCGCTCACAAAAAACAGTTCTGTGAGCGGCCAATACGAACAGAATAGTGGCACACGGAGGAGATTTCTAGACGGCAGAGGCAAGATACCCATCACAGAACGACATTCATCAGATACTCAACGAAAAAAAACCGTTGTGCACGTAAAGAAATAGGTGAACTTTCGCCGCTATTGCGTCGTCACGGACAAGCTCCTGACTGAAGAACCAACGTTCCGACCCTGTTTTTTAGCGTTTTTCTTAACCAGAATATCTGGCGAACGTCCTTCTGTGACTGGTGCCTTGCATCTGTTGTATGCAAATTTCCCTTCGTATGCCTCGAATGTAAATGTATTGGCCGTTCACAGAGCTTTTATTCTGCACGCATAACGCGTCCATTTTTTGTGATACACGTACCTTTCTGATGTTCTTTAGCGTATACTCGTGCACTGAGCATTTTGCGACGGAAAAAAGCCGAGACGAACGGTGCCGAGTTTCTGCACCTATAACCATAGCCGTGATCGCCACTTTGTTGCCGTTCACAGAATCTTGAGGCCATTTCTCTGAATAACTAGCTCTGTAATTTCATCTCGATCGGTTGAACAGACTGGCCCTTAGATGTCCACACATAGGCATTTTTTTTTATGGCTACCCTGTATAATGATGTATTATATTTGCATGATGCATTAAATAGATTTTCCTGTAATAGAAAAAAGTAAAACCCATTGTACTACAAAATGTCAAAATGTTTCCCTGTACTAACAGCTTTGAGATTTTTTACTGCGCACACTGTTGCTTTTCATTGTGGTCCGATCGTGCGCAAATTCAACGCCAACGACGTATTCGAAGTTCCAAACAAGCAAAATAGGAATATTTGTCATCATCGTTCTTTGCGACGACGGAGAGAGCGAACTGGTCAATTATTCATTGTGAAATAGTTGTTGAGATTGTTTTGGGGTGTGTTTAAAATCAATAAATTCTGCATTGTATTTGTCTTCTTAATTTTTACGTTATTCTGAAAGATATATCCACTTTTTAAATTAGGCGGGAGATGAGAGTATCTTATTCCTAATCCAAATAAGTATTGTACAAAGTTAACCTATCTTTAAGCAAGACTTCTTATGTTTCTAATTACTGAAAAGTTGCAAGCATGCATTGAAATACAAAGATAGATGTCATAATATTAAAAATAGTCCGACATCAGAGGGCACTTTTCTCGAGAGAAATTTTTACAATCTGTGAATGTATAAACAATCTTCTGGAAGAATAATAATTCTTATTTCTATATAAAAATACTAACGCTATACATTTCAAATTTGTCCATTTAAAATAAGTTATTAATGTCATTTTCCCTTTTTAACATTACAGTTACAGTAGAGACAAATTCCTTTGTTTCTATTTAAGTTGTTAAATTCAAAAGTTCATCGAAAACTGATGTCATTTATAGAGTTCTTAAGACTAGAAAACTGAAAATACTTAAATATGAAACAAACAGATCATTAATCTATTTCTGTTGAGATATTTTTGTGGACCGATTTGCGTCGACAAGTTTCGATTGCATTTTATCAGTAGAGTTGCCAGACATCGCGGGGGTGAGGAGGAAGACTAAAGTGTTGAAAATCCCCAAGGTTTACAATTTTTGATGATTTATCATCACGTTTGACACCAAAAAGTAAGTACACAGAACTGAACCTAGCTTGGCGATATCTTTCACATTTCGCGAGAAACTGGCGAACATTACAGTTTATCACAAAGGAGAAGTATAGTTAGAATATGCCTGACAAATATTGCAAAACTGTTAGCAGACAATTTTAATATATATCTCAATTCCGAAGAAGTATTTTATGGAGCAAGGAAGACAAATATGGTACCCTCATGGATTATGATACACTTTCCAAACAGCATTTAAAAAGGCGAGGTATCGTTACAATATGCCTGACGAAGATTGTTAAGCAGTTTAGTAGGCAATTTTACTATCGATTTCAATTCTGAAAAGTGTTTTAGGGAACAAACACGGCTTGCTCATGGATTATCATCCACATTCCAAACACTATTTATAAAAGGAAGTATAGTTAGAATATGGTAGGCGAAGATTGTAAAACAGTCTCAGCAGGTGAATTTTATATAAATTTCGATTCCGAAGAAATGTTTTAAGGAACAAGGAAGGAAAATTCGGCACAGTCATGAACAATGATACACTTTTGTCCAACTTAACGGAATGAGAAAGAAAAATAGAGACGACGCATACATTATGGTGCGCTTTTGATATGCGGCACTTTTAGTGCGTATTTAAAATACGTTTTTCATTTTTTTAAAAACACTTCTGCTGGAAATGACATATGCTGCATTTCGCCTATTTCCTTACATTAAAGTATGCTGCCTCATAGCGTTTGATTGTCGAAGATATTGAATCCGTGCATTGTGCTGATTTCCATATTGTGCTGGCATCTCACATTCAAATGATAAATCAAAATCGTATTATTGCACTATTGATGATCACAGTTCTCGTTCAAGTCACGGCAAGCTGTTCTATGATGTTCGAAGATGCTTGCCCACCTCTTGCTCTAAATCGTGCCCTAAGGTAGAAGAATTCAAGCATGTTGAGAATATTGCTAAGCTCAGTATAGAAATTGGGTAAATGATTTATCCTGTTTGCGTCTCTGATCAACTGAGATGCAAAATGCTGGTCATCAACCGTCAATTCGTAATGAAAACTAGAGGTTAATGAATGGAAATTTTAGGTGGGTCTGTCTTTTTCTACTTTCCGAACACTATGCCCCACAAGGAAAGTGTCACAATCGTGAAAATGTTCAACTGTGATTTTGATGTAGTTACAATTATTGAGGTCATCATTTATGCTACTTTTAACCCTTTAACGCGCAGTGTTCCCGCTCTGGGAACACCAAACTCTGACGTTTTGACTGTTGAAAGTCACGAAGAATAGATTTGATTTCTATAAAAATAGTTGCGGGTGACATAGCTCCACGAGAATCCTTTACTTTTTAGCACGTCCTTTCCCGTAACAAAAATTGTCACGATTATTTTTAACAGCACTGACATAGGCTGAAAAATGTAAGAATACGAGGACAGCTGGATAGATTGCCCAATGCTGATAAAAGAGCAGCCGTTGCCAGCGCTCTACTTAACTACCAGCAAGATGGCGGACGATCGAAACGTTCATCGCGTGCCACAGATCTAGAGACCCTTTTTTGACGGCAGCTGGCTATGCCGGCACAAAAGCCGTCAAAAAAGGGTCTCTAGATCTGTGGCACGCGATGAACGTTTCTATCGTCCGCCATCTTGCTGGTAGTTAAGTCGAGCGCTGGCAACGGCTGCCCTTTTATCAGCATTGGTAAGGGTTGCGCCTCACAGGGTTAAAGTGATGTACGAGGGTTGGCGGGAAAGTAAGTTTCTCGCAGACAATAAATAGAAACAAAACATTATTACCCGGAAAGATTTATTACAAAAGGTACACCAGTATTTCAACCGCGTCTCAAAATAAGAATCGCCAGATTTATAACACTTGCCATACCTTGGGATAAGCTTTTAGTCCAGTGTCTAAGAAATCTGTCACCTGAGAATGGATCCATCGTGCCACAGCTGTTTGCGGTCTTCGTCAGTGGGGAAGTGATACCCAGGTAGGAATTTCTTCAGATGCAAGTCGCTGGGCGCAAGATCGGTACTATAAGGTGGATTGTTAAACATGTTCCAGCGAAATTTCTGTGAGGTATGTGACAAGCTGGCTCCATTCTAAGGCAGCAGACTTTCATGACACTGGACTGCAAAAGGTTATCCAACAGTATGAGAAGTGTTTCAATTACGGTGACTTTTATGTTGAGAAACAGCTGAAATATTGTCGTATCTTTTGCAATAAATCTTTTCAGTTAATAATATTTTATTCATTTTTATTGGCCGTGGGAAACCTACTTTACGGAAAACCCTAGTAACGCATGTATGTGTGTGTGTGAGTGAATACGATAACTCCTAAACAGAGCATTAGATTCAGCTCGAATTTGGTGTATACGCCGAAGAGACATTGCATTATGGTCATCTACTCAATAACCCCCCCAACAAACACTGTCCTATCGGATAAGTTTTGGGCCGACACTGGCATGCCGGCGCAGAATGTGCCGGTGCGATATCGCTCACGCGGTACCGAAAACGACAAAATTGCGTCCGCCTGGGCATCTGTCGGGCCGAAAGGACGGGGTGGTTCTGGTTCGTTGTCGGCAAAAACGATAACGGCGTCGGCCCAGCCTTGTGCCACTTTTGAACCAAAACCATTACGTTTTTGGTGTGGTATCGGCAACGACAAAATATCGCAAACTGGCCAGCACCTTATTTATTTCCAAAATAACCTAATTAGCTCCGTAGTTAGTTCTCTAGGGTATTAATCAACAACTTAAAGTAATAATAATTATTATTATATAAATGACTTTACACCACTAGGACTAAATTTATTAAAAATACCTAATTAGCAAAATAGTTTGTTTTTAAGAAAATATTTGATGAATTTAAGAAGGAAAGCTCTTTTTAAAATTAACCGTATTATTTTTTTATGCATCAACCAATGTTTTACTTTTTTTAAACGTGTTATTATATGTTTGTCAGACCATATACATTTTTTAAAATAAAATATTAGGCTCAACTAGACAATGTTCTTTTTTTTCCAAAAATTTTTTAGAAGCCAAGAAAATTTATAATTTTCCAGAACCAAAGATTATAAATAAACATTCATGCAATGCTAAAAAAAGAGAGAAAAAAAAATAAAGTTATACAACATGCTTTTTTAAAAAATGTTTTAATTTATTTTTTTGTTATGTCATAATACAAAATAAAGTTGCCTTTTGATTTTATATATTATTTTAAAGAAGAATGTAAACAACATACGTTAAAAGAAATTAAAATATTGGCTGATTCTACAAATAAACGGTTAATTTCATAAAAACCTTTTCTTTTCAAAATAATTAAACATTTTCATATACAAACAAATTATTTTGTTTATACTTAATAACTAAGTATTTTTGGCAAAACTAAGTATTTTTTGGATTTTAAACTAAGTATTTTTGGCAAAATTAGCCCCAGTGATGTAAGGTAATTTATATAATAATAATGATTATTTTTAATAGGTTGATTAGTGCTAAACTATATTTGAAACTAATAAGTATTAATGAACCATGTTTATTATTAGAAGGTACTTACTTTAAGTAAATATTTTATATTACTGAACTTTTACAGTTTATGATTATCCTTTAGTAGAAGAAAGGAACTTTCTATAACAGAATATACTTATTTTTTGCTGTTGTTTTGAGTAATATGAAATTAAGTACTTAATAGACACATTTTTCAATGCAGTATGTAAATTATTGTAAATTATTAGAAATTATATTCGCATTATTAGAAATAATTAGCAGTTTTGAACTACATCTTATTTTAGTAGTCCCTGAGATAACATAAAAAAAAATCTAGCTAAGAAAAAATACAAATTCTTAATATATACTTAAAAATCAACTTACCCCCTTTTAACTGTCGTGAGAACTTGAAAACCAAAAAGCACTAACCACATTTAGACAACTTTAAAATTTTTGTCTAGTTGAGGTTAATACCAGTTAGTCTTTAGAAAAAAATCACAGCTTATCCAGAGAAAACTACAGCAAAGTCCGATCTAACTGACGTAAGAACTTAGCCTATTTAAAACTAAAAAGCACTAACCACATTCAGACTATTTAAAAAATTTTGATTAGCTGCAGTCAGTGCCATTTAGTCTAGGAAAAAAAAAATCGCAATTTATCCAGAGGAAAATGCAGCAAACTCCCATCTTCATTGCTCTGAGAAAACTCAAAATCTACGTTACTGAAAAGTTTACGTTGCGAGATGATTTCTGTTACAGCCTTGGAATGGAATGGACAGGCAAACGGAAAAAAAAACCAACTTCCGCTCTTCGATTGACCGTGAATAGGGGACCCAAAGAATAGGGAAAGGTACATTTCGTCTTCCTGCGTAATACTGTGGTTCCTACAAGCAGGGTGCGAACTGAACATTTTCTCCAGGGGGGGGACATTTTAAAGAAAACATTCTCCAGGGGGGGACACTTGAAAAGGAAAAGGAGAGAAGGAGCAAATGCTTTACTCACATGATATTACTTGACAAATGCAGTCGCCAACACGTGTGGGAACTGACTTATATTCAAACTAAAGTCATAGATTGTTTGTTCTATGGAATCACAGATACACAAGCTACATACAATGCACCTGTATTGGAAGCCACCCTTGAGGGGTTTTAGATTAGAAAAGAGACGAAATTTTAAGGCAGTCGCCTTAGAGTATAGTAACAAACGATAACATACAACCTTTATTTTGAGTTCTCAACTTCAATCCCAAATCTTCACTCACCAGTTTAACATTTCTTCAGCAGGGGATAAATAGTATCCCTGGCAGGGACCAATTAATATTTCTCTAGCCAGGGATATTGCATTTTTCAGTCGGGGACGATCCCCGGCATCCCCCCCGTCAATTCGCACCCTGCCTACAAGGGGTGGAAAGCTCCTAGGAATGCACTGTGCTACATGTTATGTGTACGCGGACACGGGGTAATTGGAAAAGAAAGTCCGAGAGATTTTAGCTTTTAAATTATTCACTTTAAATTAGATCGCGTGGAAAAAAACAAAACAAATTAGTGTTATTCTACTGCTAAATAGTTTATACTTCAATATCTGCAATGAATTAATCAATTAATTTTTAGAAAGATAAAGTACTATAATCAGCAAAAAATGGTTACTTTTATTCATTTTTAAGGAGATAAGAGCATTAAATTTTATTTAATTTGTAACAGCATTTTACAATGTTGTAGCAAAACATGATTTTGGCGTAATTTTTACTATTATTTTATTTGAACAGAAACATGACAAACATGTTGTTCAAATAAATGCTTTTTAATTAATTATTCATAGTTATAATTTTAAAATGAAATTATTATTATTTTTTTTTTCAATTTATAATTATTCAGTATAGTGAATTAAAACTTTTGTTTATTTATTTAATTTTTTTATTATTTTTTTTTAACAACAGCAGCTAATGTATTATAAAAAAAAATTCCTTAACTATAAATTATACTGATATTTTTTATTTTTATGGAAATACTAATGAAAAGGTATTTTTCTACTATTTTAATCCAATTTAATTTCAGAAAGTTTTGTTGTTTTGTGTTTTTTGTAAGGCAAAAACACAGGAGTTAATCCTTAGGGCGTCGGTGCCCTGAGCGGAAGAAGGCTTCTAGCGTTTGTTCCAATATATAAAACAATTAATAAGCAATAAAATTGGGGTTGAACAGTAATTATAATATCTATTTATTCCCTAATTTTATAAAAATCAACCATATTTCCTTCATTTTATAAATATTAGATAATGTTTTGAATTTATATAAAATTTATAAAATATCTCATTTTTTGTTCCAGAATTGGGGTTACAAGGGTGATTTGTCCTCAATTCTATGTTCAAAAATCTGGTTAATTTATATAACCCATATTCACATTACATCTGGAGAAAATCACCCAACATCCGAACTGTAAATTGACAGATGCGCGGTAGACCTGAACCCTGGACCTTCACACTTCAACCAGCGGCGGATCCAGAAAAAAAAATTCTGGAGGGGGCACAAGACAATTTTTGTCACATTTTCTTATAGAATGACTTGAATTTACAAAACAAGTCAATGCTCTATAGTGTAAACTTCATTCGTCTGGGGGTGGGGGGGGGGTGGGGCTCTGTATTCGTCAATGACTTCAACCATATTCGGTGTCTTATCCACTCGGCCATGGTGGGCTCCTTTTGTGAACTTCTAAAATGCAGCGTTTAATGTTCTGCATTGTATGTATTTTATTTTTAATTAATTAATTTTATTATTATTTTTAAATTGGAAGTACTTAACAACCATCACTTTATATAAAATGAAATTTATAGTCATATAATTATTTCAGAGTTGTGAATAACTAGACAGAAACTGCCCCAATTGAGGGGTGGGGGTGGGCGCTTAGAAACCCCTTCAATATTAAGTCATATTCACAATACACCTGGAGAAAATCACCAACATCTAAACTGTAGATTGACAGATGCGCGGTAGACCAGAACCCTGGACAGGACGTCAGGTAAATTAACCAGATAGAATGATTCCCTCCCTCCCCTCCTTTTTCCGCATGTGAAGGAAGCACTTGAATCCTACGGGCTCAAAACATTGTAAGTAGTAAGTATTGAAATCATAAATTAAAAAAAAATTACTATAACAATATATATGTGCTGCTTGTGCTGGCTTTATACCTTTCAGTTTAGAAATTACACTTCTGGACCGATATCGGTTTTGACGTTTGGTGCAGTACATCGCCAAAATCACATCTTAACCCTAAAAGGCTAGCCGCTATCGGACCGTTGCATGCCCGAAATCAACTTTTATTTGCCTACGCCGGCGGGTTTTGCCAGCACAGAACCGACACCGTCCCAATTACCACTATGCCAATACCGACATCGAAACGGTACTGCCGATGACGGCCCATCCCTAACCCGATACGGCTGTGTTTGCTATGGCCGTTGCGCCTATTTTGGCCTTCAAAACAGCTGCAACTTACCTCGGCATGGATGCCACGAGTTCTTGGTAGATACTGGAGACAGGTTGTACTAAATATTTAAGCAGCGGCCAGACCAAATCGAGGTACTGGAACATGGTGGTGTTTGAACTCAGAACTGCCGGGGAGAAGGGAGCAGCTGTTCCCTTCCTCCTGAAAAGATGGCGTACCCTGACTCGACCATCGACGTGATGAAGGAGAAACCGGGTATGAAGCGGATTTCCCCAGGTTCAATACCTCAAGACAAAGCCGTGATAAAAGAGCAAGACATCGTACAGTGGCAGACTTTTACATTTTATTTTAACATATCAATGCATATAAACTTCAAAAAGTTTAAGTCCTGCGGTGGCTGGGCAGACCCCCCCCAAAAAAGGAGCTTCTCAAGGCAACAGGTAAAGCGAGAAAGATAAAGAAAAACTTAAGCCAAGAGGGTAGTAACAGAAACAAATCACGCCCAAGGGCACGCCAAAGAAAGTGCAAAAACAAAGAGACGCCAGTAGACGTTAAATACATTTCTATATAATTATATTTGAATCCTCGACGTGCCAACCGGCAAAAGAGAAATAAATAGCTACCCTGACAAAACCACAGAAGTGGCGTGATGTGAGGAAAAGTATTAACCTAAAACATAACAGCGCAATAAACTACAAAAGGAACTGAAGACTTTTCCCATGCAAAAAGAAAAACAAATAAAAATAAATGAAAATCGAAGATCTCTTTTAAGTAAGGCAGGTGAAAAAATAAGACTTTACAGGTGAAGCGAAGAAAATCCGAATCGAAAGTGCAAAGAATAAATTTTGCACACAGATTAAATTTAGTAATAATTAACAATTAAGTAATTGATAATTAAAAATAAGATATGTGGTGATCTGCATCACACTGGGATTCATCCTACCAGGCAACTCTCTTCTACATATCCGTGGTCCAGTCTCGATGTTCCCGTGCCCACGTTGGCCTAGTTGAGAATGACGCTTGGTAAGCAGTGGCACACGAGTGGGACGCCTGCTCCGTAGTCCCATATCCAACAGTGTCAGCTGAATTGTGTGTTCTGAAACACTTGTACTTGGACCTGTAATATATTCGGCTGTCAGCTGAGCCATTGTCTGCCGTCGATTTTGCTGTACTAGGCGGGACAATCTCCTCTTTCTTCTCACTTAGATCAACAGCCATTGCCATCACTCACAAACGTAAGTGCAAGAATGATTCCTTACCTTCTCCAACAACAGTTAAATACCATTTCCACTTTATAATGTGCACTCCATGTCATCGAGACGAGTTCATTGAAAAATGTGTGGGTGGTCATAATGTAAAGGTTCTTCGTTGTATATTATAAACCACAATGGTGCTACATGTACCGATTTTGGTGTGTGCAGGACGTGGAGTTATAGTTTTTTGGCAGGGCTACAGAAAAGAAGTTTTATACATTACAACTTAATGGACGCAAATTTTTGAATGTGCACTAGCATCTAGAAATGTATATTATAAGTCACAGCACCATGACCAACATAGATTTTGATGTGTGCGGAACTGATAAAAAGAATTCTTATTCATTACCACCAGTGGACGTAAAAATCGTTTAAAATTCGCTAGTGTCTAAATGGTGCTTTCGAATAAGCTCTAATTGGGTATGAATATTATAGGTCACCGTCTCACAAATTGTAGAGATTCTGGTGTGTGTAAGACTTACAGTTTCTGTACAGAACAAAAAAATTCTTATATATTTATAACTAAACAGAATTAATGACAAACGCACAAATTTGGGAAAAATGAAATTCAAACATTATATTATAATTTTCATTGTTTTTTCCTCTGAATTACTTACTGATTCAATTTTATTTATAGACTTCGTAACGATAAAGTGTTCGGAACGTGTAAGTTTACAGGATAACTTTTTGACATTTGCTGTTGATGAAGATACAAACTGCTTATTAATGAGACTTACAGTTTCTTACTGTCCTTTGTGGTTTACATTAAATGATTATTTTTTATCATAATAAGGAGAACTGAAATTTGCGTCTTTTTAATGGCTGAACAAGTGATTTAAGGCAAATGCAGAATAAAATTTCCTCTCGTACTGGTTGAAAACTTTAATGGAAATGAACGTGAATTTAATGAAGCAAAATACCAGGCTATAATCCACATAGGCGCTGGAATTAATCGACTCGCCGGAAAGAACTGCACAATAGTTGCCCAAAATAGAAAACCTATTTGGAAGCTGCAGTGTTTTTGTTCACGAAAATTCTTTCAGCTAATTAATGTTTTTTCTTTCTTTGTTCATGTGAGTTCAACAAGAATTAAAAGAGCAAAATATTTGAGTACCCCGAAGCGAAAAAATATGTAATTTAATAGTCGCTTGAAATAAATAAAGCTTACTTTATAGCGATATGGTTGATTTTGTATATCAAATATCAGTTTCATAAAATATGAATACACGGAAAAAAATGTTTTGTTGAATTCAACAAAAATTTTGTTGATTCAACAAACTTTGGTTGGCGCTGCTTCAACCGAATAATTTTGTTGCTTTTTAACAAAATTTTTGTTAAATTAACAAAATATTTTGCTGAGTTTACAAAAATTTTATAGATTCAACAAAAATATTTCTTCGAAATTTTGTTCAATTAATAAAACATTTTTTTCAGTGAAAAGTTATGTATAATTATTTCATATTTCTGTCGAGTTGTACATTTTTAAAAAACTCATTAATTATTCTCAAAGCCAAAGTAGAAAATTTCGCTTAAATAATTTTTTGAGAGTACGTATGTATAATATAAAAGAGATGTCATTCTTCTAGAGTTGGACACAGTGACGTATATAGAGTATGACAAGTGAGGTATGTACTACACATTACCATGAGCGCTACTTGAAACGGGCGTGACTGCCACTACTAGCATAAAATGCATTTCGGTCAACATTTTCGCCTTAATTAATAAAAATTTATTAAAAAGAAATTAAAACCTGTCTGGATGACTGTGTGCACCGATAACTTATAAAACAAGGTTCGTGCGGATCCTGGATTTGCTAAAATACCGAACTTTTAAAATATTGTCCAAAAATGGTTTGATATTTTAAAAGTGGTCCTGTTTTTTAAAAAAGGATAAGCTGAAGTACCCGTTCTTCGCATAGAATAGAACCTGTTAAACCGATAAATACAAATGGCCGACTTGATTTAAGCCTTCTGCTGCCGTACTGACATATTCAGGGCAGATTCCGAAAATTACGTATTTACAAAAAAATTTTGATAACATAAGAGTTCTCGATTTTTAACTTAGAAGCTAATTAGCAGAGGATTTAATTCTCTTCCTTCCCCCGGCGACCCGATTGTATTCGTAAACTTCTGTACGCCTTCCACAAGTGCGTTTAATTTTTAAAATGACCGTATTTTTTTTACGTGCTTCAGTAAAATTTCAAACCGATAGGCCAAACAATGTGAATTTGTATGCGATACAGACAAGCAAACAATCAAGCATATTTTCGTTTTTATTTATAAGGATGGAAAGAAATTTTCTCGAGTATCTTAAATCTCAGAACATTTTAGGACAATTTTTCAAAAGTTCGGAATTTTAGTCAACTAAGAATCAGTACGAACCCTGTAAAAATTACACCTACAATAAAACTTCTAGAGAGCGACCACCCTCCGTTCCACAAGAAATCGGTCGTTAAGAGAGGTGGTCGCTTAAAGAAGTACAAAAATTTGGTATCTAAGAAAAAAAATCCTAAAAAACGTTGTTTGTTTTGTTATTTATGAAATTGCATACTAATACAAACTAATTATAAAGTAATTATTTTTTTAAATTTTAATAAAATATTTAGGAGTTTCAGAGGACATCTCGCTCTACTTTATTTTTTACATCTGATAAAAGGGCATTTATCTTGATATACTCCGTATATTTTGAATTTTCCACAATAATATCTGTTTGCTTTAAAATTTGCTCCTTGGGTTTTCGCACATCCAAAAGTAATCGCTAGCTTTCTCTCCGAATTTCCTTTTTCGTGACTCGAATCACATCAATGTCCTGCTCTAACAGTAACTCACTCATTTTCTAGGCATGTCTCCTCGCTAACCCAGATAATTTATACGGAATGTGAATGCGTACTCGCACTTGCTGTCGATTTGCAGTGGAGCGACTGGTTTGGAATGTGATTTTTGTTTACTTTACTTCCGGGAAAATGCAAGAAATTTATCGGGCAGGGAACGAGTCCGGTCGCTTATAGAGGGTTTCGTGGTCTTTTCTTGAGGAACTTTTAACATTAAGTAGATAGGGTAAAAAATAAGTGTTTTAAAAATTGGGTCGTTGGAGAAGAAGGTCGCTTAACCCTTTAACGCTCAGTGTTCCCGCTCTGAGAACACCAAACTTTGATGTTTTGACTGTTGCCAGTCACGAAAAATAGATTTCTATAAAAATAGTTGCGGGTGACATAACTCCAAGAGAATCCTTTAATTTCCCGTAAAAAAATTGTCACGATTATTTTTAACAGCACTGACATCTGCTGAAAAATGGAAGAATGCGAGAACAGCTGGATAAATTGCCCAATGCTGAAAAAAGGGTAGCTGTTGCCATCGCTCGACTTAACAACCAGCAATATGGCGGACGATCGAAACGTTCATCGCGTGCCACAGATCTAGAGACCCTTTTTTGACGACAGCTGGCTGTGCTAGCCAGCTGTCGTCAAAAAAGGGCCTTTTCGAAGGGTTTTTCGAAACTTGGTTGAGAAAATAGATGAACAATTCAACACTCTTCCCAAAGTGATTATTTACAGTATGTGAAAACAGGCGTTTTGGCCCCACATTGCTATGTGATTCTGATTCTTTATTATGTACTCCCCTTAAATTTTGTACCAAGAGTTATGGGACACCTTGTATATGTGCATTGTATATACTGTATACGTCCATTGTATGTGTATATGTCGATATAAAGTTACCGCATTTATTAAGAAGAGAAATAAAGCTTCAAATCACCATTACGAATAAAATTTGGAAGAAATGTAGGTCATCGAGGCCTGACTAAAACGGTTTTGTAACCAGGGAACTTCCCGAATTTTGTACTCACATATACATATACAGCTGAAAAGCCATGTTGATCGGGATGTGTTAGTGTAAACATTTTTAGACGAAAAAGTTTTTACTGCAATGTGCACAAACAGATTATAAACTGACCGAAAGTGTTTATTTTCCAGTTTTGTAAATCCTGTAAAATTTACTGACGGAAACGTTCTTGTTGTAGAGTTCAGTAAAAGTTCAATAAACGGTTATTTTTATTTTTGTATTACCTGAAAACATCTGTAGTATACCAAAATGTTACTGAAATGTTTGTGAATAGTTTAAGTTAGAAAGTGTTTTTTTTTTTTTTTTTTTTTTTTTTAAATCATTAACATTCTTGTAAGGTTGACCTACGAAAAAGCATAAGCGTACGATAACCAATACTGCGACTGCTGTAGAACAAAATATAGTTTCGTGTTAGAATTTTAAGTATCACAAACTTTTCAGATTTAAAAAAAATACTTTATGCTCACGTAATTCTAGACGAAAAATAGTCATTCAAATATTTCTTTATGAATAATTTATGTAGCTTTAATTGGTGCGTTGCAGATCTGCAACATCATGGTGTCACAAAGGGTTAACAGCTTTAAAAACTTTGGATGCATCCAAGTACTACAAATTACCTCGTTGCGTATAATCTTAAAATTAGTCATTTCTTTTTCAAATAACCTTAACCGCTTCAATTCATAGTTATTGTCAGACGTGAAATATGCGACATCAAATCCGTTGACTCAGCTTTTCATTCCCCTATGTTCATTTCTTTATAAAGCTGTAAGAAAGTTTCTCCAAACCCTCTGTCCCGCAAGACGAAGATGGATGAGTAGAGTGATTTCTCCTTTTAATGAAATTTGTGTGTTCCAGACAGACTTCATGCCGATTACACAGATATGTAATCGATTGCGATTACGATTAATTTTCAATTTCAGACCAAGATTACCATTACCTGGAAAATATTTTTTCAAGATTACGATTATATTAAGATTACCATAAAACCCAATTTTCCGATTGCAATTATACTACGATTATGTAATCTATGAAACCGTTCGATTACGATTACATCTGGGTCCGATTACGATTAAATTACGATTACGAAACTTTCTTTTTTTTTACACTTCTGGCGCTGACATAATGTGTAAATTTTACAGAACAGAACAGAATTATGAGTCCAGCAGACCGGAGGCAAGAAATTATTATAATTGACAAGAAAATTTAAAATACGTTAAGTAATATATTCAAGAGGAAAGATAGTGAAGTTTCTATAGATCGAGAAATCAACGGTATTTTCAACAAAGACGATACATGTCCCCTCCCAACGTATTGTGCCTGTGATAGTTAATATGAGTTCTGTGAGGAATCAAACTTATACGTTAAGTAGAAAAGGTATTTGTAATTAATCTGACTATATTTGAATTCCAAACTGATGATAGTTGACAACAATTCAAGTTTGAGAGCCCTACTTTTTTTTGAGTGACAATCTTTTACTGTATCAAATTTACACATAATAAAGGAGTTAATTTTTGTAGATTACTGATAAATGACTATAGCCGGTAAATTTTGAGGTTTTTTTTTTTTCTGTTGTACAAGCAAATAAATGAATTAGCTTTGCGAAAACTATGTTTTTCATAAAAGTTGTAACTAAACAGTAAAAATTTTACAGTGACACTTATCAACCTTAGAACCATACAATCTAACTCTTATCATTGTTATCTAAATCTTTCAACTTTGCAAGTATGATGATACTTCTCTGAAATATACCATACATACCCTTATGGGCATTTAACTGGTACTCATTTTGAATTTCAGTTGCATGTACGGAAGAGGGTGAGTGTTGTGTTGTGTGTGATTAAGGCAAACCTGCGTGAGGGGTATCTGCCTAAGAGGAGGGATGCCTTGGTAGGAGGACTTTCTAAGGGGTTCTAATGCGTATTCCCGTTACATCTGGAGAAAAACCTACCAAAACTTCAGACCGTTAGATCGACGACCGCGCGATGGGACCTGAACCCGGTACCTTCACACTTCGGTCGTCTACCATTTTCAGTGATATAACCACTGTGCCATGGTGAGGCACGGAAGAGGGTGAGAAGATCATAAAAGTGAAAAATCGAGCTTTTTAGTTATATTCATTGGATATAATTAGTTTGATTAGAAATTAGGAAAGATATTAGTCGTTTTTTTTAATTAATAAGTTTAAAAAGTACTTTTTCTAAAAAATGATTTCTCTCCGATACTTTTTAATCATTAAGAAGTTTACTATAACAGAAATATCAGATAATTATTAAACATGTTAATTTGACAATTATTAGCTATCTACACAGTATTTTCAATAAAATTGAATTATAAATATGTTTATCAGAATTATGAAAAAAAATTCTAAATAATTCATTGCATATATCACTTTAAATATTTTTATTTAGCTTAATGAAAACTAAATTTTCAAAATTATCATCTTTCAGTAAGGCTCGTGAAGGAGAATAAAACTTCTCCGCTACACAAATTATGTAATGTGATATGAAATCTGAAATCTCTTAATAACTAATTTTGAAAGTTTAGCAAGGGGATATATCCCGATATCCCACTCCCTGGTTATTCTCCTGCAGTGGAAAGGGGGCGTAGGAAAGGGGAGGGGGGCTTTGGGGCTCGAGCTCCCGAGAAAATAATCATATATCAGTGTGTCTTTTTCAGACCAGTGTTTCAGTGTGTTTTGTCCAGAATCGATGAAACACACTGACACCCCCCCCTCCAAAAAAAAAAAAAAAAAAAAAAAAAAACCGACCGAATTACTACGCTACTGCGCCCCTGCGATGAAGAATCGGATTGAGGAGAGACCTAGCGCTGATATTTCAATCCGATAGAAGACCAATTTTGTATATATGGCGAACACGCACATTAAATCTGAAGGGCCAGATATCATTAATCTGGGTTTGGTCATTTGGTTTTAAATACTACTTAAACTACAAGGCAGTCAGTCTATTTATGTAGAATCATAAGTAGATGCCATTTGTGTAATAGCAGACAATATATTAATTGTGTCACTATTTCAATACATAAACTTCTGTTGTATTTTTATGGCAGAAAAATTATAATTATGAAAATAATAAATGGGGATTATTTTAGAGGGATGGTGTGTGAATAAGAGGTCTGAAAATAAAAATAAGAACAATAATTAATATTTATTTAAATGAATCAAATAAAATGCATAAAATACTTAAGCATTTTAAATGATACATGAATCAAAAATTAATTTTGAAATCTCCTTTCTCCTTCAGTCAAATAGTTATCAGAAAAATATATTTGAAACTAATTCCCTTTTTTTTACGGAATTAAAAAAAGTAATGATTTATAGTGTATAAATTAATATAATTTTTAGTTTTAAAAAATTCTACTCACAGGTACAGGGTTACGTACTACATTTTATTTTAAAATTATCTTACATAAGGGATGTATATTTTATAACTAGTAGTTAAACTGTTTAACTAAAAATTTAAATACAAAAATTATGAAAACATGTTTTCCAGAGTGAACACTATTTTTTTTTTAGCGGAAACCAAAGCTTTCTAGGAAATCCCGCTTATCGTCTATCGAATTACACCGAAATTGAATTATTGAATTACACGTGTGTCTTCCCCCATTTCTGAAAAACAATGTACATTAAACCTCATAATTCAACTGAATACCCCGTTCCACTTTCCACCCCCATTTTCTGCGAAACAAATGAAATTTATTTCAAGTATTTAATTAAATTATTACACAAATAACTTTCGAGGTGGCGTTTTTTCCTATATTCAAAAATTTTGATACTCTTAATGACCCTCCTCCCCTCCCAATAAAAGCACTTGTATGTGCGCCCTTTTATAAGCCCTTTCAAAATTTAAAAAGCCTACTTTAATTAATTAATTAATTAATTAATTTATTTTGACAAAGAAAAGAAATTACTACACATCTGCACTTTTATTACAAAACAAATTTGAACCCAGTAATCAATTGAATGCCCTCACTCTCCTCTTCTACAATTTTGAACCCAGTATTTAGCTGAATGCTAAGTGAAAGTACAAGTGTTTTTATCGGGGGGGGGGCGGCATTCAGAGTGTGAAACATTTTAGTGTAAAAATGATACAAGAAATTCAAATTATTTTAAAAAATCACTTCACCTAAAGCTAGGGGCAATGGGGCTACTGTGCATACGTGTGCTTACAAATCAGGCCACTGTCCTTGGAAAATTATCTGAATGTAAACTTTCAATAGAGAAATACAAAATACATGAATGTACCTCTGTTTGCGCCTTTCGAATGCCTACTCCTTCGTTACACTTTTTATTTCACGCCCCCACCCCCCTCTCATCCAAACCCTCCTATATTGTCTGCTTTTTTCTGGTGCGCTTTTTTCCGCCCACCAAAAACTATACACCATACCCCTAAAACACAAAAGTCCTCCCTTTGACTAGCACATTTTCACGATTGGTGTTAAATATTTTATAATGGAAGATAAAAGTTAAAGGTGAATTCACACACACATTCTAATTTTTTTCTGGACTCTCTTCTTAAAATCACTAAAAAAGTTATAGTTCGATTATTAATTGATTATTAAGTGATAGTTTGATTATTATTATTTGATTTTGAATATTTTTGATTATTTAAATATTATTAATTTTCAAATTTAAATAGGCATATTTGACAAGTTTATTTGATAGTGTAATAATATAATATGGCATTTATTAAATATTTTTACCTCAATTGTTATTACATTTAATACATCCAATAAATTACTCGACAGTACTAAATATTTTTTTTTCATTTTTGCCGTTTTCTTTTGGCAAGAGAACCAAACTTAATAGATACATTTGCCTAATAATTTTGTTAAATATTATTGCAGGTCTACTTGAAACATTGAAGCGGTTTTTGGTCGTGGCATATGAATAATTGCCTAAATTACTCCTAAAGTTGTTTACATTACCAATTGTATTTATATGCAAATCAACTTAACTGGGTTTTGTGGGGGGAGGGGGGGACAAGTTTACTACTCCTTATGGAAAGCTTCCAGCCTTCTCTAAAAAATTTCTATTGAAAGGAAAAAAATAAGCACCCTTAGTTTAGCGATTGTAGGGGGAAAAGTCATCGAAAAAAGGGCCCTCAGAATTATAATTTTCATTGTCAGGTCCAGGGGGGCGGGGCAAGAGGGTACGTGCTCCCTCATAACAAATCAAATTTAGGCTATAAAAACTGACTTATTTTCTGGATTGAAAGGCATTTATGAGATAAAAGGGTAAAAAAAAATTGTGTGCCCTCTCCCACATATTTTTTTTATGGGTTTGCCCCTGTGCGTGTGTGATGGGGGTGGGGGAAGAAGTGCTTAAACAGATAAAAAAAATTGATGATTTATCTGGAAAGATTTAAAATGTAGTCAAATAAATTAAATAAAATTCATAAGATATTTAAATAGCATTTAAAATACATCATGTACACATCATGAAAAATAATTTTCAGGTTTAATTTTACAGCTTAGCTAAATACTTATAAGAAAAAATGTGATAATAGTAGAAGGAATAAAAATAAGTTTGTGTTTTTTATTCCTTTCCGGGAATATCAAATTTAGAAGAACCTGGAATTAAGTACTAACTAGTAACTACTAACAGATAATCAACAGCAAAAACAATCAGTATTGTAAATACTAATCACTCATTAGTAATTCATAGTTAAAATTTGTTAAAATCAGTGATGATTGATGAAGGATAATAAACATCAGACCAGCCAGTAAATTAAGAAGAATTACAATAACGATATTTTTTTAAAAGATATAAATAATCAAAAAATAAATAATCAAAAAGATATTCTCAAAAATAAATTTAAAGAACTAGTATTAACATAATAATAGTAAAGAAATTTAGTAATATTTTAAGGATAGGAAAAATATAGCAAAATAAAATATAACTTGTAATTTTCAACAACTAGTTGTATAACAATAGTAATTCTACAATAATCAATAGTTATAAAACTATTTGCGGTAAAGGTAGAGCCGATGTATTCTTTCCTGATGGGGTTAAGTGGATTTCATTTAAATTATCTGATCAATTTTATGAAATAAATATGATTTGGGATAGCGAATTAGAAAAAATAATTAAGTGTAATGAAAAAGTCGAAGTGGAAAATGTTAGCGTAAGCCAAACATCTCACGATGAAATTTGGACATGGCATCGTAGATTAGCACATTGTAATTTTAAAAAGTTATCAGATATGTCTAGACATGGAGCCGTACGGGATTTACCGAAAATTCCAACTTCTAAAGAAATTTGCAATATTTGTCAGGAAGCGAAATCAAAACGGGCATATTTTCCTGAATTGGAAAGAACGCGGATAGACTGTCAATTACAACGAGTACATATGGATGTATGGGGACCTTCCCCTGTTAAAACTAATGGGTGGTATAGCTGAGCGATTTAATGGTTATGCATTTGATGCAGTAAGGGCACTACTATTAGAATCAAAACTCGAGAAAACATTTCGGCTCGAAGCCTTGTTTACCTACATTGATGTCAGAAATCGTTGTACTGTAGGTAAGAAATACAAAAGTCCCTTAGAGCTTTGGTATGGCTCAAAACCCTCGGTGAAACATTTACGAGTATTTGGCTGTTTAGCATACGCACATTTACCGAAGCAAAAGCGTGATAAACTGTCTGCAAGATCAATCCAGGGTATTATGATAGGGTATGCAATTAACACAAGAGGTTATAGAATCTACATCCCCTCCACTCAAAAGGTAATTGAAACGGTTCATGTAAAATTCGATGAAACGAAGATAGCTATGGATGTTTTGGGAAAATTAAATAACACACCTACACAAATTGAAACATTCCCTCATGAAAAGAATTTAACAATACCAATTCCAATAATAGATCCAGAAAATACGTTAAATTTTATTTCAAAAGAGCGCGAGTTAGACGAACCTCTTGACTGGAAACGTGAAATTAAAACAAATAAATGGGGACGTACATATGTTTATTACTACCCAAAATTTCCAGACAAGTCAATTCGTCTTAGAAGTTTAAATGATGTTAAAAAATATTGTTCAGAAAACGGATATGTATTTAAACCTGAAAATTTTAACTTTTCTAGTAAGCCCTCCCCTCAAGAAAAAGAAGAGGAGGGAGATCAAACTGATAGTGACACTATGGATTCATTTTCAGAAACCGAAATAAATTTAGTTGAAGTTAAAATTCCGTGCACTTACGAAGAATCTCACCAATTGCCCGAGAAACAAAAAGTGTTTGAGGCAATGCAAAATGAATTAAAAACTTTACAAGATAGATATGCTTATAGCATAGTTCCCAAACCAAGTGGAATTAAAGTATTGGGAAGTAAATGGGTATATACGTTGAAAAAAGATTTTGAGGAAAAATTAAAGGTTTCAATGCCCGTTTAGTAGCTCAGGAATATCGGCAGATTGAAGGTATTGATTATAAAGAAGTATTTTCTCCCGTTGTAAATTTTACCTTAGTAAGGTTATTTGTATTGTATAGTACACTAGCTGAAGTACCCGTTCTTCGCACGGGAATGAATGGACTTTTTGATATTACGATTTGTGGTGATTACTATTTATTGTAATAAAGAGATATAGCAAAATGGATATCGCTTTATATTGTGTTCAATAACCATGCATACCGAATTTCAAGGCAATGGTTTGTACGGTGCAGAAGGCCATGCGGCGTAGCGCAATCTAGTGGAGAGTTTTAGAAAAACGGATACGGCGGAAATATTCTTCGCATTCAGATATCGATGAATACAAAATTTCAGGACGATCGGCTGGACAGCCCTGAAGTTCATGTGTTGACGCGACATCTAGTGGCAAATTATATAGGAAATTTAGTAGCGCCAAAGAATAGCGCCAAACTCTTCCCCGTGTTCAAATATCTATGTATACCTATTTTCATAGCGATCAGTTGCACAGTCAAGAAGTGATACACTGCAGCGCGATCTAGTAGTTAATTAAAGTAATGATTTGCTACAGTGCCGTCAAGTGGCGAGTTATAGCAAAATGGATAACGCCAAAATATTCTCATTGCTGAAATAGCTATGTATACTGATTTTCATAGCGACCGTTTGAATGGTCAAGAATTTGGCCTGCTGCAGCGTCATCTAGTGGCGAGTTAAAATAATAATACATTGCAGTGCCATCGAGTGGTGAGTAACATCAAAAGGAACACAGTTAGAATATATTCTTCGTACTGAAATGTGTAAGTATAAGAAATTTTATGCCGATCGGTCGAACGGTATAGAAGTTGATGCGTTGTAGCGCCATTTAGCGGCAAGTTACAGCAAAATGGATACTGAAAAATATTCTCCGTGTTCTAATATCCGCGTGTACCAAATTTCATCGTAATCGGTTGGACGATATTCGCATAGTAAACGGCTAAACGGAATAGAATTCGACGTTCTACTGCGCCACCAGCAGAGTCGGCAAGTTAGTGGCAAGTTAGAGGAAAACGAATAGCATAAAAAGCTTCTCAAAGACTTAAATGAACCAAATTTCATGGTGCAACGGTGCTGGAGTTTTTCAAAATCATACACACATACCAACATTCATTTTTATCTATAACCAGGTCATTATATATCCCAGTCTCAAATAAAATCCAGTTTCAAATCTAAGCCTCGCCAAAGTGCCAACATACGCCATTTTGCAAGAGTTTTTTCAGGAAATCATTCGAAGCATTGACTTAGCAGCAATCAATATGGGAAATGGTTCAACCGCCAAAGAGTAGCACGCATTTATTTGAAAATTGGAATCCCTTAATACAGCCGATTTTTTTAAATTATCAACTATAATGTGTTTTATTCATCGTTACTCCGATGTACTAAATGAGAAGATTTCAATTTTCTGAAATTTGGCGGAATTCCCCCAACTTAAATCAATGTACTGAATTGGCGAGAATTCAGAAGATAGATCGCTTGAAATCCCTTAATAACTGCATTATTTCTTCACGGATCATTAAAATTTAACGCTGTATTCTAATAAAACCTTTGCACTTGTTTTCAAAATTCTATTTCCTTAAGCTCTCAATAAATTGCGCCAAGCCGGAAACTGTGCAAACCGCTAGAACTCACTTTCACAAAATCGGCATTTGAGCCATTTTATTTTTTCACCAAACTAAAAAAAAATTACATATTAGCCTCGGAAATCTTCAATTCTTATTGTTTTGCGTATAAAACATTTCATTCCTGCTCCGATTTCCCATGCACACGATATTATAATAAAAAATTAATAATCTTACAAATATAAACTAACAAAAAAAAATCATTATTATTCTTTTATTTTTACTTTGAGAATTTAAAACATCTTATTCGGCAAAATCGCCACACATGGCAACCACGATCCTTATTTCACACTTTTTTCACTACATGGGTTACAATTACGGAAAGCTTTTTGCGTGGAGAACATAAAAAATCTCTTAAATTCCGGGAACGGGTGGACTTTCAAAGTTTTAAAGTGGACTATGATTTATTCTATATTATTTTACATATCTGTGCAAAATTTCAGGCTGATAGGTCCATTTTTGTGGATTTGTATACAACTCAAATCCACAAACAAACAAACAAACAAACAAACAGAATTTCATTTTTATTTATAAGATTAAATGAAGAGGTGTATATAAATAAACCACCAGGTTTTCACAATAAAATGTTTCCTAATCATGTATTTAAATTGAAAAATGCTTTATATGGCCTGCCTGGTAAAATGCATCAGTCTGGTAAAGAATGGTTCATAAAACTAGACAAAACTTTCCTGAAATTAGGATTTCAAAAGTTAGAAAATTGTAACAGTGTGTATCAATTTAAATGGATTGTTCTTATACTTGTATATGTTGACGATTTTGCTGTATTTGCTAAAAATGAGGACATTATGCAAAAAGTATTTGAGTTCATTAAATTAAAGTTTGAATTTAAAAATTCAGGCATAATTTACACATTTTTGGGTGTTCAGTTTGAATATCTTAATGGTGATTTAATTATGCACCAGAAAACCTATATATCAAAATTGAAAGAAACCTATCCGGACATTCCAGATAATAAAGTACCTATGAGTTCTGGGGTAGTTATTAAAAAGTCTGGAGAAGATGAGGGTATTTCTGAAAATCCGTATAGAAATTTAATCGGATCCCTCCTCTTTTTGGCAAGTAGGACAAGACCAGATATAAGTTTTCCAGTTATTTTACTGTCCCAATATTCTAGTAAACCAACAGAGACTCACTGGAAATTATTATGTCAAGTACTTCAGTATGTAATAGGAACTATCAATTACTGTATAAATTTAAGTAAATGTACAAATTATGATATAATTGCATTTTCCGATGCTATTTGGGCATCCGATAGGGATGATAGAAAATCAATAAGTGGTTACATTGTTTTAATTGGAAATGTTCCAATCTCATGGAAAACGTGTAAACAAAAATGTGCCGCACTTTCCAGCATGGAAGCTGAAGTTATTGCCCTATCGGAGACTGTAAAAGAAATTATTTGGTTAACTAAAATACTCGAAAGTTGTTCAAATTTAAATTTACCTCAGTCTTTACCGAAAGTTTATTGCGATAATCAAAGTGCCATACATTTTACTGAAAATTGTAATGATAGTCAAAGGACTAAACATATTGATACAAGGTATTTTTATATAAAGGAACTGTTGGAAATGAAAAAATTTAATTTATTGTATGTATCTGGTAATCAAAATTTAGCAGACATATTGACAAAAGCTTTGCCATACGAAAAGTTTAATTTTTATTGTAATTGGATGATGGATTCAAGTTTCTTCGACCGTCGGTACGATGGGGCCGGATTGTCAGAGTCACAAGGTTTCGTTCCGACGTCCAAGAGAAGAAGAAACCAGGTAAATGCAAATGTACGCCCGAGAGATGGCGTGGCTGTATATAAGGACGTTTAAACTTCATGTGTTGTCGGTTCAGTGCAAAAGAACGGTTGTCTTTGTGTACCTGTATATTGTTCATTAAAATATGCTCTTTTTTAGTTTAAAGCAGTTGACTGCTGTCGCTTTATTTAACAACCACTGCGTCAATGTGCATGACACTCATACATAAATAACACTCTAAAACACAATAAACATAACACTTCAAAAATTAAACAGTAAATTATGATAATTAAGTTCTGACCAAAATTCTAAAATGTAGATTCTAAACAAGTAAAAAATGTATACCAAAAATCATTTTTATTTAATTAATGCAGTGCATTTTAGTCAGATCAATAAAACATGTATTAAACGGAATTGGAAAAGACCAGGGAATATTTTCGTGAATATTATCGTTTTCCCCTTAATATAGAAACCTTTTAAAGGCAGTATTTTAATTAATATATGTACTCAATTTATAATAATCTATACAACAATAAATACTCAAGAAAAAATATCCAAAATTACCTCCATGTGTGTATTTAAGTTGGAGTTCTTTTTTGAAACTCTGGTATCTGTCCTACAGATTGTGCATTTATATTTTTTTAATTCGCTTCCTTTTTCATTTTTTTTATTTTCTTGAAATTAAAAAAATCTTGAATTTTTTTTTTCTTGTAGGCATTGCTGTTTTCTCTTCGCAGTTCCAAATTGAAATGAAATAAAGCAAAGATCTGCAATAGCAGGAAATACTTAAAAATATCCCCTCTTGTGTATCTATGGAATTCCCACGTCCACCCTCAATTTCTGGGAGGTCCGTCCATTCTAGTCAGTCACCCACCACAATCAGCATAAAAAAGAATGGTCATCTAAGTATTTTTCAGGGGGGAAGAAGCGAGCTCTGCTTCTCTTATCTTCGACCAAACCAAACGTACGAACTACGATGGCAGAGCAATGCCCCCCCCCTTTTCCCCCTGAGAGTTTAAAAAATAGGAAACTTCTTGTCTTCAGGGCGTGCAGAATTTGGTTTTTCGATGCTTTGCTTCTCCGAGAAAATCTTTTCCCCATCAAGCAGTACAAAAAAGTAAATCTGGGCGTCCGTAATCGTTTCATAATCGTCTTGTAATCTAAGTGATTACGACTATCTGGGAAATGAAATTTCTCGATTACGATTAGACTACGATCACATGAAAACATAAACTTTCAGATTACGATTACAGAAAAAAATTCTATTGCCGGATTACGATTAGACTACGATTACATGAGAAAATGTAATCGATTACAATCGATTACGATTACACGACTACCATTACACGAAGTCTGCTCGCAAGTTTCCTCTTCGCCCTATCAACAGCTGAAACAGAGCAATCGCCACTTACCACTAACAGATTTGGTAAAGTGCGTGCTTTGCTTAACTAGCCTTACCCCCTCCCCCCCAAAAAAAGCATTGTTTTATCTCCTAAAGGGAAAAACCCTGTTTTGAGTATTTTCTAATAATGCCAGTCAAATAAGGATGACTTTCTGCCAGAAAAGGCAACCCCATCTTCGGGTTATCACAATGCAGATTTTACCATTTCAGCATAATTCATCTTTACTTTCAAAGATCGCGATGGGTTATTTTAATTAATTAATTAATTTTTTAATATTTTGTGGAGATTAAAAATCTGTGTTTCTTACCTTACGAAAAGTCAAAACTTTTTCTTACAAATGATGTGGGCGAAAATATCATGAAGAGGTTTCCCACTACATGTGCGCAAACGGTTGCTTAAATTATTTATGAAGTGGATATTTTTATTTCAGCAGAATTCATCATTACTTTCAAAGAACAAGATATATTATTTAAATTTATAGTGAAATTTTTGTTTTACTGTTTGGAGAGCGTAAAATTCTGCGTTTCATGCCCACCGAACTTCACAAGCGTTTCTTACAACTTATATGGGCGTACACATCAAGAAATGGTTTCCGCCTACATGACTAATCGCTCCCTCTGAAAATTTTTCATGATGCAGATTTTATTAATTCAGCAGAATTCAACATTTCTTTCTAAAGGTCAGGATGTATTATTAAATTTTTTGTTTACTATTTGTTAAGCTTAAAAGCGTGTGCTTCTTACCCACCGTAAGTGATGTTCCTTCTTATAATTGAAGTGGGCGTGAATACCAAGAGAAAGTTCTTACCTACATGGTGCATCCATTTGCTCTCTGAACAGTTTTGTTCAAAAATTAATAGGCGTTGCAGGACTTTTGAACATCTTTAATAAAAACCGACATTCATACCAAAGCATAATAATACGAACATACGAAAAAGGGAAATATAAGGAGAATGTTGTATGAATGCTTTAAAATACGCAGTAGGTGCGAATAGCCAATCTTTAAAAAACTATGACAATCTTTTGAAGATGCAAATAAAAAATAAATTTAGTTATGATTAATTTATTACATCTAGAAAAAGCAACTAAAAAAGCATCAACCAACAAATAATTTTTAATTGTTGTTTACAATATGTGCATGGATATTTTTATATATGAACATACATTCTGTTTCAAAAAAATATTTCTTAAAAATTCAACAATTTTGGACTGTTTTATCTTGTTTAATTGTATGGACTGGCCCTTCGAATCTCCCTATGGGACTCATGACACTAGGTCAAAAAGCAAGGACATTGCCTTCATATCCTCCAGAATTCTGAGTCCTTCACCATGTACAAGTACACCACTCCACTCTCACAATTACCACTGCCGCTCTTAGAGAGAGCAGGGCGGAGGTTTTAAAATAATTTGCAGACAAAGAAGTCGAAATTGTGGAGTCTACAATTTCCATTTCTCCGCTAGGCAAATACAAAGATTGAAATTTTTTAAATAAAACTTTACTATAGACGTTTTGTGGTGTTTTTAATACAATATGATAAACATAATTTGTATGGTAATGTATATTAATATAGTGAGTATAACTTTTCGTTGTTTCTATATAATGTGCAATCAACTTAAAAGGTATCTTTCGAGGTGCTAATCATCTCTGGAGAAGAATATATTTGTAAACTCTTGCAAACCCTTTTTGTTTTATATACAAAATTATCAAATACTTATAAACTCATTATTTATTTCTCACAACATTGATAAATACTTTTAATGAATGTTATTTTACAACGTTTTCATTACTTCATGTTACTCCTAGATAGGGAAGGGGGATTCATAAAATTGTGACAAGGAGGGAAAGGGCTAAAAAGAAGTTTGACGTCAAATCTTTTTTGTTGAAATAAAAACACTTTTTGTCAGTAGACTATAATTTTTGTAGTTATTTTAAAAATGCCAGAACTTGAGGGTATTTTTTTCATGTAGTTAAACATTTCATGTAATACTACCATATGCATTCATTCGTTTTGTAAAAGATATTCAAGTCTGTCTTTAGGAATATGGATGCAGTAGAAGGTTTTTTTTTTTTTCTTGTATTCATGTGGCGGGCATTAGCCGGTTATAGGCACTAGCCGTTACGAGGCCAAAAGTAGCGGTCATTTTAGTATGGAAGCACCTATCAGTTGGACCAGTGTTACCTGCTATGAAGGGACGAACGAAATGACACCCAAGTCTATGCCAGGAATTGAACCTGGACCCATAGTGTGGTACACGGTTCGCTAGCCGCTACACAACCCGGTTGCGGTAGCAGCACTTCTTCACTCAAAAGAAGATTATGCACAAAAATGCCCCATGAAAACACATAATTAAAGCTTAAAAAAAGAAAAAATGATTATTATAAAATATAAGATCGTGCTTCGCTTCTGAATAGCAAATAGATGTTTATGTAATATAGTGAGACATGTGACGAGGGGTGGGGTAAGGATTATCGAAATGAATCGGATATCATTTATGGGGTAGGCCCTCAATGTCAGTAATAAACACTCGAAATTACACCTACTCAGAGCAGTTTACTCACATTCAAATAAAAAAATGTAGAAAAATGAGTATTCAACCAATTTATAACAAGCACAGTCGACCGTATTTTTGACATTTGAGGCCTTGCGATTCTTCGATGTAACTTCCTCCTCCCTCTAACTTCAAAGGAAGATTTTTTTTTTTTTTTTTTTTTTTAACTTTTTACTGTTGGCTTGGTATCAGCGGAAAATGCCTGTTCGTCATTCTTGAATCTAAAACTGATTTAATTTCCTTAACATTTTTCATTTAAAACTGATACAGCTCTGGTACCGGCAGACCATCCCTTATTAGAATTGTTTTATTATTTGGTACAGTGGATGCAGACGACAGTAAATTCCAGATGCAGAGAAACAGAAATTTTCTAAACATATTTTTAAAAAAAGAAAGAAAAAAAGAACTTTCTACATTACGTTCTGCAGTTTCTTCAACCAAATTTGACGAATAGCATGAGCATGGTGAAAAATCTGCATGTTGGTCTTTTACTTCAATCAATTTAAAGCCAATGTACTTGGTACTGATAGAAAAAAACAATATTTGTAAGGATTAATAGCTAAAGGAAGTTAAATAAATAAATACGAGAAAACGTAACGGATGTGCGTATTTGAAAAAAAAAATCTTAAAACTACTATTTATTTGTACACCCCCTCCTCCCCAAATTATGACTGATTAACATACTGGTTGCTGCCACATACAAGCATGATTTTCTCGTATTAATTATCGAGGGCTGGTGTGGAAAAGTCCCGCATCTTGATGAAAATAACGCCTATAGTGAAATAAATAATTTTAGGAAGTGCTGTTCACGAATTATTTTACTCTAGACAAGAAACACTCGAAAAGGAACTGGCGTTTAAAAGATGTAATAACTAAAAAATTGTTAATTAACGGACAGTGGCGCACACAAGGGAGGGGTCCAAGGGGTCTGGACCCCTTCCAAAAAGTTGTTAATTTTCCTTCGTTATATCGTTATGAAATTTTTGACTTTTAAATCTGTTAAAAGACGTCAGATTCTTATTTTCAGCAGTTAAGATAGATAAATAAAAACACAGTAAAAGGGGGGTTACGATAAAAAATATAAAAAATCCGCATTTTTTCAGGTGGTTGGTGTCACAGCTTTATGTGTTGGACACCCTCCAAGAGAAAATTCTGTGTGCGCCACTATTATCGGCCATAAAATACATTTATCAATCTTTTCATTTTGAAAAGATCAAGTTTTCAGTCCTCACTCTTGCCTGGTACTGCTGGTACTGTGCATGAAAAATATTTCTGCCGCAACGTACGTTCAGATCGATAACTACCTTTTATATGTGTTATTTTACATGTTTTTTATCATTTCATCTTACTCCTGGATAGGGAAGGGGAATTCGTGAGATTGTTACAGTTTGTGAGAAGAGGGAGAAAGGGCTAATAAGAAGGGTGACATCAAACATTTTGGTTAAAATAAAAACATTTAAAGTCCGTAGATTAAATTTTTTAGTTATTTTGAAATTACCAGTATTGGAGGGTATTTTTTCATGGAGTTAACTAGTTTATGTTAACTTTTCATATGTATTCTTTCGTTAGGAGAAAGACATTAAAGTCTGTCTCTGAGAATATGGTAGCAGCAGAAAGTGTTCACGAAGAAGATTATGCTCACAAATGTCATGCAAAAGTGCATAATTTAAAAATAAAACGTGATTTATAAAGCAGTGCATTATAAATATCAATATCCATGTTATTCAGATAGAAAAAAAAAATCTTTGTTTCGTTTGCTTAATAATATATGTTTGTATTTATATAAAAATTTCTTTGCAGAATTATTTTGTTAATAAGGAAATATGTAGCATTGGACATTTTAACCAATCTGAATGCACAGTTCAATAATAAAAATAAAAATACTGTCATTCCATAAATCAGTTTCCACCACTGTATTTAGGAAGCCGATATGTAAGTTGTAAACAATTCAAGAAGAAGATTCATCACCTCTCCAAATATAGTTCCTGGCTGCGGGCCTCAGTACAGTGCCATACAAAAGGGAAAATAATTCAAATTTAACTTAGACAAATGAACAGAATAAAAAGCCTAATCTATAGATTGCATCTATAAAACTCTTCCCACTTCTAAATAAAAGAAATCTGACTGTATACTACACTAATTTGCTTTCAAGAAGAGTTCTATTTCAAAGGCTTGTTCTTCAGACAGACTAAATTATTAAGTTCTCATAAAAAAAATATTCAGGAAAAATGTTCTAATAGGTAATTTTCTAGAAATGAAACAATTTAAATAAATATAAGCTAACTGACTGACTGAAATTTGCGGGTTTTTTTAAGGGAACACCTGCGCGTTGTGCTTATCTCCAGTATGTATCTATTATCTTCGTCTAAGATTTAATAAAGAGCAGGGTCCCCGAACAATGAAGTATGTTGGGATGAGTTCAGACCAGTGGAGAAGTCGCCTATTAAAGACTAGAGCGTATAAATAGTAAATATAAAAGCAAAAACTTCTAGAGACAAGCAATAAATGGTGTGATTACGTGACTTTGCATTGTCCCGTGAGTCGCTCGCAGGGAGATAGATTACCTTGAAGCTGCTCTGTATTAACAAATGAATGAACACGAATCTGAAACATAAAAATCTGGAGTGACTCCACTCGACTTTCCGAACACTTACGATTAAGATCATTACCAAGCATTTAAATAAATTTTAATCGATGAATAATTCAAATATATATACCAAATTTATGCTCAATGGAATGTACCGTTTAAAAGCTAGCGCACTTTCAAGAATTTCTCCCCATAGGCCATAATGTAAAAGAAATCTTTGTCGTAGCCCTGTAGAAAAACTATAAGTCCTATACACACCAAAATCAATACCGATCTTGCGATGGTGGTTTATAACATGTATACCCAATTTGAGCTCAATCGAATGTACCGTTTAAACGCTAGCGCACTTTCTAGAATTTCCCCCCATAGGCCATAATGTAAAAGAAATCTTTGTCATAGCCCTGTAGAAAAACTATGAGACCTATACACACCAAAATCAATACAGGTCTTGCGACGGTGGTTTATAACATATATACACTTTTTGAGCTCAATCGGAAGTACCGTTTAAACGCTAGCGCATTTTCAAGAATTTCACCCAATAGGCCATAATATAAAAGAAATCTTTGTCGTAGCCCTGTAGAAAAACTATAAGTCCTATACACACCAAAATCAATACAGGTCTTGCGACGGTGGTTTATAACATATATGCACTTTTTGAGCTCAATCGGAAGTACCGTTTAAACGCTAGCGCATTTTCAAGAATTTCTCCCTATAGGCCATAATGTAAAAGAAATCTTTGTCGTAGCCCTGTAGAAAAACTATAAGTCCTATACACACCAAAATCAATACAGGTCTTGCGACGGTGGTTTATAACATATATACACTTTTTGAGCTCAATCAGAAGTACCGTTTAAACGCTAGCGCATTTTCAAGAATTTCTCCCTATAGGCCATAATATAAAAGAAATCTTTGTCGTAGCCCTGTAGAAAAACTATAAGTCCTATACACACCAAAATCAATACAGGTCTTGCGACGGTGGTTTATAACATATATACACTTTTTGAGCTCAATCGGAAGTACCGTTTAAACGCTAGCGCATTTTCAAGAATTTCTCCCTATAGGCCATAATGTAAAAGAAATCTTTGTCGTAGCCCTGTAGAAAAACTATAAGTCCTATACACACCAAAATCAATACCGATCTTGCGACGGTGGTTTATAACATATATACCAAATTTGAGCTCAATCGCATGCCCCGTTCAGGAGCTATCGTGTTCACTCACATACACACATACACACATACACACACACACACATACACACACACACATACACACATACATACATACAGCTCGTAAAAATAGTATAAATGAATTCAGAAGACCCCAAAACGTGTAAATACACCAAAATCTCGAATTCGAATTTTTTCATGATTACAATACTTTCCTTACATGGTACATGTTCGGAAAGTAAAAATGGCAACCGACTGACTCGGGGTTACTATATTAATGGCGAATAGAGTCCGGTGTTGTGAGAAACATGCATGACCTTTACCTTTATTCATATGCAGCCTCTTTGCTTATGGCGGTATTCTACCCATTATGAGATCTAGGAGCATAGTATTAACATGTATTCCAACTTGTGAAAAACATATTCGAGACATTTTATGCAGGAGTATTATTCTTCTGGAGAGTCAATTAAGAATGTAAACTATGAGCTGCTATAGGCGGATTACTTTATGGAAATTTAGAACGGTTTGATTTTCTAGTATTTTATTTATTAAATATATGTTAACACTACTCTAGTGCTAAAAAAAATGAGGAAAATTGAATTTAAAGTTTTGACGTCATGAACTCATAAACTAAAACTAGTAAATATATAAATCGGGAAAATAACGCGGTGGGTTGGAAATTGGTCATTAAATTAAGTAAGAATAAAAAAAGATTAAAAAGTAAGAAAATATAAACTCAGTTAGTAAAATAATTTCAGATTTTGTGATAAGATAATAATATCACCAGGAGTTGTTTGCACAAAACTGAAAAAAAAAAGAAAGTAAAGTACAAATGTACACAAACAGATAGGAAAACATTTAAACACAATAAATAAAATAATCTTAAATATTATAAAGGATGTCTCAAATATAGCCTGGTACTGTACACATATACCGTCAAACCCAAAGGGAAAGAACTAAAGTGCAGATATACATTATAATTCCTATAATTATAAAAGGGCCTTTCTGTATTTCGATAACTTAAACAATATGCAAATATACTTGAAGGCAACTTGGTAAAAAGATTCCAAAAACTTGATCAATTTGCTTATTCTGATTCTCCTTTACCCTATTTTTACGAATTTTCGGGGCAACCCGCTGTTCTGGATTTAAAACAGTTTAAAATTCGTATTCTACTCTTCAAATAGTTCAAATTTGTTTTTTGTTGCATCAAAATCGATCAACTAAAGCGAGGTTTGGGTTTCCAATTGGCTTGTATGGCGCTTCTAGAAATCTTGAGAAATATTGGTGCTAGGATTTCGGCAACTTCACTTTTGGGGACTTATTTTTGCCGCCAAATTTGGCGATATTTTGGTCATTTGGCGCGTTTTTCGCAATGGCGCTTGTAAAGTTGGTTTTTCTGCATTAACATGCATAATAGCATAATATTACTCTTCTATGATGTAATCAAAATTCCCGCTTTATATGGAATCTTCGAGAGATACATTCTTCTAGAAGCTCCTAGTAGCTCCTGCGACATCTATAAATACCGGCATGACAAACCCCAGTCAGTGTGGATCGAGCATTCGATGAGCACACTGCTTTACTCTGTGAATTATATTGTGCTTTGGAAGCGGTGTTTTTGCTTGCCCTTTTTGAAGTTTTGTTTTTAAGTGCTGTGTGTAAATTCTTCATTGCTTTGTCTTAAGGGATTGTATACGACATCCCTTGTATATTTCCACTGAATTTTTGCCTGTGGAAGTGTTTTATTTAATGTGAGAAATACAGCATTTGTGAAAGCTTCTGTAAAAAGGGGACTGTTAAAAGCACGTTACTAGCTGATTGTGCTTGTGAATTTTGTCCAGCTGATTGTTCTACGAAGTTCTAGAAGTAACAAAGTTTGTGTTCCATCCTGACACGTGGACACTTTTCTAGAACTTTCTATACCTACTGGACTTTAGAACGACGATCTCAGGAAACTAGCAGGGTTTTCCGCAACAATATATTATTTTTAATGACAATAATTGTATTATCGATGGTGTTGCATTCATCTTTTGACTTCAAGACTGCAATTGCAACTATTGTATGCAACCTCTATACATTACTGATTCTCATTATTTTAACATAGTCCGCACACGCACTGCGATAGTGATCTTATAATATAAAATATATCTTATTTAATGAAATAAATTCTTGCATATTTAAATAAACACATTAAACCAAATAATTTATGTGGAGTAGCGTTTGTTTTTATGAGTCGTATTTTAATAAAAAGAGTATTTCATTGTAAATAGGAATTCTGTATACTCCATTAAACTCACAACAAAGATGTGAATGCAATAAGTTATGTTTCACAAATATTCATTCCAGCTATGGCAAACTAGCTATTGCCACTGAGACAGTTTAATTAAAGTTATATAAAATTGTGTTAATCGTAACGTATTTTTAAAAGTTAGACCCATTTTATTTTTTGGATGCCTCTATTCAACAGAATAACTTTGATATCTTTCTTGTGCTCTAAACTTGAAAAATATACACTCTCCTCTATTTGTATAAAACATTGCACTGGATACTACTTAAGGTTTTCTTGATTTAGTCAAAATACGTTTTTAAAAATTTCTGATTAAATGGCCTTTAATCTCTTAAAAAGGTTTAGAAATTGTTTTTTCTAAAAGTTTAACTAAACATGTACCGATTTCGTTTATTTAATTAAAATTACAACTCCCTCTGGATAAGATAATTTTAAAAAGAAGATTGGAGGTTAAAATGAAAGTATTTTAGATAAGAAATTATTCAAGAAAAGAAATTGTAAAAACTCTTACTTACAAATATTTTTACTTTCCGAACATGTACCATGTAAGGAAAGTATTGTAATCATGAAAAAATTCGAATTCGAGATTTTGGTGTTTTTAGACGTTTTGAGGGCTTCTGAATCCATTTATGCTATTTTTACGAGATGTATGTATGTATGTGTGTGTGTGTGTGTGTGTGTGTGTGTGTGTATGTGTGTTTGTGTGTATGTGAGTGAACACGATAGCTCCTAAACGAGGCATTCGATTGAGCTCAAATTGGGTATATATGTTATAAACCACCGTCGCAAGACCGGTATTGAGTATAGGACTTATAGTTTTTCTACAGGGCTACGACAAAGATTTCTTTTACATTATGGCCTATGGGAGGAAATTCTTGAAAGTGCGCTAGCATTTGAACGGTAGATCCGATTGAGCTCAAATTGGGTATATATGTTATAAACCACCGTCGCAAGACCGGTATTGATTTTGGTGTGTATAGGACTTATAGTTTTTCTACAGGGCTACAACAAAGATTTCTTTTACATTATGGCCTATATGAGGAAATTCTTGAAAGTGCGCTAGCGTTTAAACGGTAGATCCGATTGAGCTCAAATTGGGTATACATGTTATAAACCACTATCGTAAGACCGGTATTGATTTTGGTGTGTATAGGACTTATAGTTCTCCTACAGGGCTACTACAAAGATTTCTTTTACATTCTGGCCTATGGGGGAAATTCTTTAAAGTGCGCTAGCGTTTAAATGGTACGCGATTAACTGATACTTCGATTGAGCTGAAATTGGGTATATATGTTATAAATCACCGTCGCAAGACCGGTATTGATTTTGGTGTGTATAGGACTTATAGTTTTTCTACAGGGCTACGAAAAAATTTCTCTTACATTATGGCCTATGGGGGGAAATTCTTGAAAGTGCGCTAGCGTTTAAACGGTGCATTCGATTGAGCTCAAATTTGGTATACATGTTATGAACCGCTATCTTAAGACCGATATTTATTTGGATGTGTATAGGACTTATAGTTTTTCTACAGGGCTACGACAAAGATTTCTTTTACATTATGGCCTATCGCGGGAAATTCTTGAAAGTGCGCTTGCGTTTAAACGATACATTCGATTGAGCTCAAATTGGGTATATATGTTATAAACCACCATCCTAAGACCGGTATTGATTTTGGTGTGTGTAGGACTTATAGTTCTCCTACAGGGCTACTACAAAGATTTCTTTTACATTCTGGCCTATGGGGGAAATTCTTCTAAGTGCGCTAGCGTTTAAATGGTACCTTCGATTGAGCTGAAATTGGGTATATATGTTATAAATCACCATCTTAAGACCGGCATTGATATTGGTGTGTATAAGACTTATAGTTTTTCTACAGGGCTACGACAAAAATTTCTTTTATATTATGGCATAATGGCACATGGGGAGAAGTTCTTGAAAGTGCACAAGCGTTTAAACGGTGCATTCGATTGAGTTTCAATTTGGTATATATGTTTGAATTATTCATCGATTAAAATTTATTTAAATGCTTGGTAATGATCTTAATCGTAAGTGTTCGGAAAGTCGAGTGGAGTCACTCCAGATTTTTTTAAACACAAATTTTAAAAAAAGGCGAAAGTCTTCATCAGTATGCTAATATATTTAGAACAGTTCGTTGTACTTTTTATCTATTCAATTTTATTTTATTTTATTTTTAAAAATTTAATATTGCTAGCTTGTTTTTACAACAAAAACAAGTGCCTCGGATTTGAACAATTCATTAAATTGTTGAAAACAACAGAAAATGAAAACTAAACTTTTTAGTGGTCGTAATTCTTTGGATCTACGTCTGCTCGTATGTTCATAAAATATTGTGTTCCAGTTTAACCCTCCGAGCGGCTGAAGCATACAGCTCCGTTCAGCAACTTCCAGTTTTAACTGCAACTCACCTATATTTTTTGGTAACTAAATTACTAGGGGTGGGCCTTAGTCAGGAATTCAATGAGCATATCTACATTACTAGCTCATTCTGTTAGAGGAATCATGCACTATTTTTGCACAACGACAAGAAAAAAATTCTCACTTAGGCCTCAACAGTGCAAAACGATTGGACAATTTTCAGTCTATTGGGAAAATAGTTTCAGTGATTATTCCTTAACAATAAGACTGATATGACAATATGATATGGACAAATTTGGTCAAGACTGCACAAGCGGTCTCGGAGAAGTAAGCAAATGTCGTAAATCCGCATTCGGCTGCGCTCATCAATCTCTACTTCTTATATAAGATGTCTGTTTGTTTGTCTGCTTATTACAGACTCGGCGTTACAGACAAATGACTACACATAGAATTACCAAATTTGATACACAAGAAGTTCTAAACATAAGTTATGCACTTCGAAACAATTTTTTCAAAATTTGAATTAGGAAACTTTTTATTTTATATTTTATGCAATTTTTCGCATTTTTCTCACCTAATGCGTAATAACGGCGGTAATTATTGGTAGTTACAGAAAAACGGCATTTGCATCGTCCGATAGAGGAGAAAATTTTCTTTTTAAAAAAGTTCTTTTTTTTTAATATGTAACATAATTTGCAGATTTTAAAGAATTTTTATCTAAAGATAACTTTTGACAAAAATTTTGGAAAATAATTTTAAAGTTGCCGCATTTTGAATTCTATCCGCCATAACTTTTGGATATTTTGACAATTGATAAAACATTCATTTCGCTATCTTTTAATATAAAAACAAAAAAATTATATAAATTAGGGGATTTTTTACGAATCTTAGTGTAACGTAATATTAAGAATTTAATCGCACAGAACGAACAGTTTAACGACCATTAAATAAATCAGTCACGATACGAAAATTTATGCTAGGTTGCCCCAGAAAAGATTAGAAAAACTCTCTTTTTTCAACCTATCGATAGAGTTTTTAAACGGGGCACCGAAATTTAAAATCGCGAGAGCTACTTCTGTGACGTCAAGTGCTTCAAGATACATTAGAAAAAATGCTTTGAAAAACTTCCCGCCGTGTAAATACGTTAAAATCACACCACGACAACGATCTTAACGGAATTTATTCCTGCTCCTTTTATAGCACAAGAAGGTGATATTTTGATTAAAACTTACGACATAAATAAACTGAAGGAAGAGATTCACGATTTTTACTACAAGTGGTATTTTAATCCGTTGCTTATATTTAAAAACTATAAGCCAAAGCCCTTTGTGGAGGCAATTACAACGGGCGCTTGAAAAAAACATTTGACTTAATTTATTTTTAATTGAAAGTCATTTTAAATTACCTTGAAACATCGAATAAACTGAACAGTTTGTAATATTTGTAGAAATATCTGCAAAAATCTGTAATATCTGTATAACGATATTTTCTTTATAGCGAATTTTTTTAACTAGAACCAAGTGAGTTTGTTATAGGGAGATTCTACTGTACTACTAAATTTTTATGTCGCTCTTAAAGTGTCAATTACTCCAGCAGCTAACGTATGTTCTTTATTTATAAATTTAGTCTGTTAAATTGTGCATGTTTTTCAGGCAAAACAAGTGTTTCTTTTTCACCAATGGCGAGAAAAATTCATAGGAATGAGTGATAGAAATACACAAGAAAACATTCCAAAATTTGAAATTTGTTGGCAGTCATCATACATTCGTATTTTGAGGTCGAAATAATAGATTTATGATTGATTTAATAAACTCTTTTATATGAAAAAAAAGTATTTAAAATGAATTTTTTACAAATGTTATTTGCTAGAGAATAATAAGCCCTTTGAAAATCTACAGTTCATTTTAATAGTGCATTTACGAACCACCAGAAGTTGCATTGACTATAAGGTAAATTATAATTATGAACAAAATTTTAACTTCATTAACTGAAAAATAGCAAAAAATATATATAATTTTTTTGTTTTACAATTAAACATTCAGATGGTCGCGTAATGCTTACTTTATCAATTTTATTTATGTTTTTTAATAAGACAGCCGCGCTGTTTTAAAATGGCAGTGGCTGTCGTGGTCGTGGAATAACAGAAGATACCTTTCGGAGTGAGGGGAATTCTATTTCGCCCATAGAGGACCTAAATGTTGCAATTGTCGATAACACGAGGCGCTCGTACACTAATTCACATCAAGACTTTTTTTCCCCCTCTGCTGAAAAGGTGCTTTTCTAAGGATTCCTAAGAATCATTAGAAAAGCAATAGTGAAATTTAAAAAAAAGCAGTTATAAATCCTATATTTATTTTTCATCTGTAGTAATTTATTATTATTTTTTTTTCTTCCACACGTTATATTCTTACTTAACTGATGATACAAATAATGTACAGTTAAATATCATTACCTGTTCGTGTATTTCTCTGTCAATAATTAAAAGATAAAAATCTCAATTAAAACTAAGCCTGGATTTCAAAATCCAGCAATTCTGCTTTAAAAACAAACTTTCGTTTGAAAAAGGCCAAGTAATTTGCTCAATTTTCTTTCTATTGTGGGCTTTTAGAGAAAGGGAGGGTGAAGGGACTCTCAGTACATCATATTGCAAAAAACAATTGAAAATGCGGAACGCGATTTCTTCTTCTTCTTAAGCGCTACAGCCTGTACAGGCCAAGGCTGCCTCACCAAGCTTTCTCCACCTGACCCTATCCGGCGGAACTGATTTTCATTGGTTCACATCTAACAGTTTAAGGTCTTTTTCTATGCAATCTAACTATCCTGTGGGGTCTTACCGTTCGGAGTTTTCCCTCTGTTCTTGGGAAAGTTATTTTTTTTATGGGGAAAGCATCACCAAATCTATAAATATGGCCTAGACATCTAATATGGAAGCCTTTACTATTTTAACGATATCGGGATTATTATATTTCATATAGATTTCATGGTTATATAAAATTCTCCATATGTTATTTTCTTTCAGTTATCCGAAGATATTCTCAATATTTTCTTTCAAAAATCAGTAGTAAATCCTCCTCTGCCTTGTTAAGCGCCCATTATTCACATCCGTAAAGGGCCAAAGGTCTTATATAGATTTATTTTGTGTTTTATATTAATGAATTTAGATTTGAGTTGATTTCTAAGTCCATAGAAACATGTGTTGTTCATAGATAACCTGTTTGTTATTTCAATTTTTATGTTCTTGTTGCTTGTGATCATTGTGCCCAGATATTTAAATTGCTTAACAGTCTCAAATGATTAGAGCTGTTTCACCTACGTCATTGTTACTACGTTACACTTTAGCAATCCTTGTCAGGTTTATCAGTTTCTGTGAGATGTTAAATTCAAACATAGATTCAAGGAGTCTTTTCATGTTGATTTTCTCATATGCAGCTTTAAAATCAATGAACAGGCGTTAGGTGTCGCTGTTAAATTCCCTTTTTCGTTCCAAAATTTGTCTAATAGTGTGTATTTGATCAGTAGTTTTTTTTTTTTTTTCCTTTCTGGAAACCACATTGGTAGTTACCAATAACTTCAGAAGTGTACCTAAGCAATATTTTATGAAGGATGGTGGAGAAGATTTTATATGCCGTATTTAAAAGAGTAATTCCTCTGTAATTATAACATTGTAGCTTGTCTCCTTTTTCATAAATAGGAAAAATGGAATCTTCTTTCCACGCAGTATGCATTTGTCCCTGAGTCCAAATATCAAGAAAAATGTAATAGATTCCTTTAATAAGTTTTGTTTCATTAATATTTAAAAGCTCAGCCTTCATGCTATCTGGTACAGCTTATTTATTACGGCTTAGTGGTTTAATTGCTAGTTCAAAACAGCATAGAGAATTGGTGGGTTATGTTCATTTCAGCCATCTTAACTGCTAATGGTAAGTAGAGTATTCTGCGTTGTCATATCTTCTTTGTTATCTCTATCCTGATGCAGATTCTTGAAATGTCCGCGCCATCTACACAAAACCTCTTCAATGGTAATTTTTCCATTTTCTTTCCTGCACGATGTAGTACTCGGTTTATGTTCAGCTCTGACATTATTTACTAGCTGTGGTAAAATTTTCTAGCCTCATTTGTCTTTAGGTTTTCAATCTCACTGTATAATTAATCAAGATATGATCGTTTCATACTCCTATGCATTCTTTTTTCCTCGCTTCTTAGTTCTTAATATCATTCCTCTGCATCTTTAGGTGAAATCCTTTCATTAATTTATATGACCTGTTCTTCCTTTCTCTTATCTCTGAGCATTCTTCGTCAAACCATTGTTTACGTTTCTTCGCAGTGTACTCTGGGATTGTTTTCTACGCCGATTCGATTATAATTGTTTTAAGAATAATCGGAGCATTCTCTGTTGGCAGGCTTTTTTTTTGTCGTTCGATATTTGTCATTTAATCCTTTTTGTACATCCCAACTATTGCCTCTTTCTTTAGTCGTTCAGTATGAGGCATTTTAATTGATGTTCTATCTTTTTGTTGAAGGACCTATTAATTCTGCAACGTAGTTTTAAAACAACCAGAAAGTGATCTGCAACTGCATTAGCTCCTCGAAAGGTACGTACATCCAGTAGACTACTTCTGTGTCTCACATTAATGAGAACGTGGTGGATCTGGTTTTTCTCAAATGATGTAAATCTACAGTTCATTTTAATAGTGCATTTACAAAACACCAGAAGTTGCATCGAGTGTATAAGTAAACTTCAATTTATGCTCCAAAGTTGAAGTTAATTAAAGGAAAACACCACAAAAAATATACAGGAAATTTTTGTTTGATATTTGAACAACCCTGAACCCGAATTAGGATTCTTGCGTGTATGCTGTTTAATAAGTCAGCCGCGCTGTTTGAAATGACAGTGGCTGTCGGCTATTGTGAAAAAATAGTAGATGCCTTAAGAGTGAGGGGAATTCTATTACACCGATTGTGGGGACTAAATGCTGAAATAGGTGGTAGCACGGGGGCGATCGAAAACTAATTCACATCACACGTCTTTTTTTTTCTCCTTCTGCTTAAACGGTGCTTCCTACGAAGCATTAGAAAACAATAGCGAAATTTTAAAAAAGGCAGTTTTAATAAATCCCCTATTTATTTTTTGTCTATAATAATTTTTTTTTTATTCTACGTGTCTTATTCTTAACAAAACAGAAAATACAAATAATGTAGAGAAAATATCATTACCTGTTCTGCTTATTTACTTATTTTTGACACAAATTAAAAGATAAAATTCTCAAATAAAACTGCTCTTCAAAATCTCGAATTTTCTTTTAAAAACAAATTTCCGTTTGAACAAGTTTAAGTAATTTGCTCAATTTTCTTTCTGTCTTGGGCTTTTAAAGAAAGGGAGGGGCAGGGTATTCCCATCGTATTGCAAAAAAATAATAAAAAATAAAATAAGAATTTTAAATGTGGAACAGGACTTTCAGTCTAAGTGTATTGTGCACACTTTGTTAACAAAATAAGGGATATTTTGGATACCTATATATATTAGACTTTTGATACCTATAACTGATATATTTCTCAATACTTTAGATACAAGTTCTTTTGCAGATATAAAGTATACAAGGGGATAAAGTACATTGTGAAGGCAATTACAACGGTCGCTAGAAAAATATATCTAGACTCAATATATTCAGTATTTCCAGCTAAAATAAATAACTTCATATTCAATTGTTATTATATATGCAAATCGAATTTCATGCTATTTTTTAAACGCGCGGAAACTTTTCACATTCGAGCGATTTCGTTTTGTGTGCACAGCCCCTCTTACATCAGTGCTTCAAGCAGACCATCATTTTGATGAAAAAAAAAAATTAAACTGTGTCATTTGGAAATACAATTTTAAATGAATTGGAATCGCAATTTTCAATTCATAGCCTGATAATCTTGATTTCAGTATGACGTCATTGTCTCTTGAAACAGCTAATTTTATCACTCAAATGATTCACTTTTTTTACTCTCGGGAAAAACAAAAAAATGGAGTTAAAAAGAGCGAAAAATCGCTTAAAACTGAGGGAACAGGTGAATTTTCTGATTTTTAAACTAGATTGTTTTCTATATTTTTATACATAATTATGAAAAATGTCAAGTCGATCGTACAAACGGTATACATGTTATTATGTTTCTTGCATTTTTTATTCGCCTTAAACTTTTTATCTTCTTGGAGTAATGGCGGCAAAGTTTTATCTTCGAGTGATTCCCCTGAATTGTGTCAGAGTCATTAAATCAGGGATCAGCGTAACTATATAGTGAGATTTTAAAAACTGAAATGATTTAACGCAGCTGAAAAGGGGTATTCATTTTAAAAGTTACAAACTTCGTTTTAAAGTGCGGTATATTAAAAAAAGTTTATTTACTATTTAGTTTTTGGCATTTAACTATGCTGCAGCCAAATATATGTTTCCAAACATATGTACGATGCGAGTATTGTTTTATTTTAACTTTGGATTACGTTCCTCCATAACGGTCCTATATAAGGCAAAAAAAATTTCAACATCGTTGTTATTTTCAATAGTGTACCGTTTGGAAACTACTGTGCGGAATAACCAGATTAATTGCCTCAACTACCCGGGGTATCTTTTACGGTAATTAAACAGTGACGTCATAAATTAAAAAATGCGTGACATTTGTAAACTCTGCAACACTAACGTCCTATTCGCAATTACAACCATTCTAAATGGATCATCGACATTACACAGTTTTTCACGAGACAGAACCATGGAGTATTTATAAGATATCGCTTAGGGAATGTAATCCCGCACTGCTTTTCGTTTCGCGGAATTGACATTTTATTCAGCTAGGAATTCATTTCAACAGAAAAAAGTAGGGAAGTATAAGATTTTAAGCACTTTGAAGTTTAACTTTAGTAATGATAATTAATCTTATTTGATAATTAATACAACTTAGATATGAAAATTATATTGATGGTATTCAGAATAATGTACTACGTTATTTCTTAGTTGTTAAAAAAAAGTAAAAAATATAATGTAAAGAATCACCGTCCCAGATCTCATTTTGATAGAAAATATAAAAGCACGCGACAAAAAGTTTTTTTTGTATAAAACCCTGAGGAAGCCATGCGTTTTTCCACGGTTAACTGAAGTTCACCTTTAAAAACATCACTGGCATGGGCGCCCATATGATTTTTTGTAGTGGGAAGAGGGGAGTCAAGTGTCTTGCCAAGAGAGCTGTAAACTCCATGGTTGAAGCACATCTGTGTTATACCAGTACATAAAGCAATGGCTTCCTGAGATCTTACATACACGGCTATCCAAACGGGGCGAAAAACGTGAAAACAGAGAATTTCCCTTTCTGCCACTTGGCGCTGCTTTCATGCAGACAGATTTAAAGGAACAGTCCATGCAATTAAACAGACATTCATGCTGTAAAAAAGTGATGTTTATTTCTGTTTTTAATTATTTAAACAAAACGTCTTTTCATCTATACATATTTTGAAACGCTTTCAGATCTGTGCGCATTTAAAAAAAAAAAAAAGAACGCCTTTAAGGAATTATTATAATATAAGCTACAGGCGAACGTCTCAGAAATATTCCGTGAGAAAAGCTCCGAGCACTCCGTGAAAAAAGTAAGACGATCTAGAAGATTTAATTTCTAGATGATCTAGACGATCTAGATTACGTTGATATAAGCACGAGACAAAAGCCTAATTAAAAGCCTCCATCATACGACTTAACAGCTTCTGAGGGACGTATCCAGGGGGGAGCTCAGGGAGTTACAGGCTCCCCACAGCGAAATCTAAACCATTACTTTGCTTACAATTCGATAATTAGGTTACAATCGGAACTTGGCTTAGATTTGATACACACCCCCACCCAGCCAACCGAATGAAAACCTAGCTACGCACACTGCAGCTTCTTATGTGGCATTTAGGGGGGGATGAGACTAAGAACAGTTGCAGAATTAGATGACGGCGAATTCGGCGTCTCTCCAACGTGCAAATATTGAACACTATTTTAACGAATGAAGTTGCGCTAGGTGATCAAAAAAATGTAGAATATCTCTTTACAAAGTGTACTGTGCACGACTGCAAACAGTGAATCTATAAAAGTTACGATACATTGAGGAAAAAAAAAAAATTGTGTGCGTGTGATCTTTACGTGCGGTGGAAGTAAAACTTCTTTGACGTTTACGGCCCATATCACTGAAATGATTAAACTTTAACTTAAAATAAGTATCTTATTATAATTTAATTATATTTATTATTTATGTACTTTACAAAGATTATATAAATGTTATATTCATATTATTCATTGGAAATAGGTACTTGTACGTCATCATAATTTTTTATGTATGAAATTATAGGTTTGTGGTAACTATAATGTATATATATCATTATATATATATATATATATATATATATCATTACTATATATAAATATATATATCATTATTGCGTTCACACAAACTACATTCTTCTACATTTACTAACATTTTTTAAAATACAGCTGCTGGACAAAATAACAACAGACATGACATACATAATATTTAAGAGTTTAATGGCCTAACGGCCAATGTAACTGGTATTTGACAAATAATAATATCACTTCGCTTCGAAACTATTGCCTATAATCATTACGAAATAGAATAAAGACACACAATTATGTAACTAAAACATACCTGAAGCCAGTAATTACTATATATCACGTTCTTAAGTTTATGTATTTTTGGAAGTTCTGCTAATTCAACGATCTCCATTTACTTCGCCTCGATGGAAATATAAACAGCCTGAGATGCGCAGAAGCAAAAGATGCGCAGTTACCCAGTGTGCGTAGCGCCCCCCGTTTGCAACTACAGCGTTATCCAACTTTCTAAGAGAAGTGCCCCCTCCTACAAATTTACCTTCGTGGGATCGAAGTATGATCCTCCAACAGTGTTCTTAAACAAAAATTTCCCTCTGCTGTTTAGGTTCGTTTGTAGCCACTGTCCCTTTAATTGTGGTGTTCCATCCCCTTGTTCTGTCTGGAAGTTGGGTTAGAATCCAGGAAAAGTGTTCTTAAATTGACGTTTCCATCTACTGTTCCGGTTCGGTTGCAGGCAGGCTCTACTTCTTTGTGAGGTCGAAAAGGTAAGTTTTTCAGTGGTACTTCTTTTTCGGGACGCATTTGGCGTGGAGTATGACATGTACGTCACTTACTATTCGTCACTTCCTTTCATATGGCTTTTTTCAAGGCCGTACTCAGGGAGGTGGACCAGGGGGGTGGACCCGTTCCCTTCCTCCCGAAATTTAAAATATTGCTAACAAAACATTAACGACCTTTTCAATGTTTAGTCCCCCTCCGAAATTTTTGGAGCAACCCTCCCCCCCCTCCCTCTCCCCGAATTTTTTTTCTGGGTACGGCACTGGCTTCTTTACACAAGTATTTATTTCTATTTTTATCAATTCGTTTTCTAACTAACTCATTCGTGCAAATTCTGTAAGGGTACATACATATTATAGTTTTATGGCCAAACCGGCCGAACTGGAATGAAAACTCTGATGCAATATATCATACTTCAACATGTTCCATTTATATTCTTCAGTTCTCCTTGATTTCTTAATCGAAAGCAAATGCTAATAAATATTGCTGAGGTATTTTTTAAAAAAATATTTCAGGGAAACAGCTTTAACGATTGATGGTTTTAAAAGTTTTTTTTTTTTCCTTCTTTCTGAAAATGATATCTTTTAAATATGCATATGAATCCTTCTGCAACAAAATGGGCGTAGTTAGAGAAGAGAACATCAAAAATTGTTCCCTCCCATTTGGACATTTCTGAATTAAGTATTCAAGTGAAAAAAAAAATCTAAATGAAATGTGTTGTATACATTTATATTTCTTAATTTTTCACAATTCACCGAAATATTATTTTAAAAAATAAAAGTGCTGTAGTTAGAAACTATTGAATATTTATGCTAATCTTTTCCGCATAAAAGTATTTTTAGATATTGTTTTCAAAAATTACTTCCGATAAATAAATCTTTAGGATTTCATAAGTTAAAAGTAGATTTCTTTAATATTTAACTGGTCTTTTATCACATTTTCCGTAACAAGGGGGTGAAGTCAAAGGAGCATGAAAAGGTTTCCGCACCCAATTTCTTGTTTCCTTTCAATATACATACATACATACATACATGCACACACACACACACACACACACACACACACACACACACACACACACATATATATATATATATATATATATATATATTATTAATTATTGAAATAAAAACAAAAATTTAGAAATCTGAAACATTGTCGACTTATTAATACGCAATACAGTGCTATATAATGAAAGCGTATCATAATCCATGCGTCGTCATTGTATTTTTTCCTAATTCCACTAAATTGGAAAGTGTATCGTTATTCGCTAATGCGCCTTTCTTCTTCTTTGTTCCATAAAACAAGTCTTTGGGATCGAAATCTATATTAAATTTCTCTACTAAAACTGTTTTAGAATCTTCGGAAAACACTGGAATGTGCATCATGATCCATGAATATGCCACGTTTGCCTTTCTTGTTCCATAAACACTTTTCAGAATTAAACTTTTTATTGAAATCACCTACTAAAACTGCCTAGCAATCTTGACCAGGCAAATTCTAATTATTCTTCATTTTTATAAATATTGTTTGGTAAGTGCATTCATGCAGTGTACATAACATGTTTAATATTAAATTTCATAAAGTTAGGACGATTTAATCAATTTTCGAAATTCCAGTCATGCTACAAATGCAAAAAGGATTTGAAAAGAAAGGAAATATGTAGCATTAGGGTGGTCCTGTCATTGTAGGTATGACAACGTCCGTTAAGTATCAAAAAGGACTCTTCTACTATCTCATGGTCAGGACAGTCCGATCCCTCTCTTGCGTCTTGTTAATGTTAAAGAACAGCACCAGATTTTCCTGAAAGAAATATTTTAAATTTTTTTTATATAAATAAACGGCTACACCAGCATATGGATATACTTTTAGTCAAGTAACTCCTAACTTCTACCAATGCCGCAGCTGGGGTGGTTGAATCAACATCTGAGGGAGTGTCCGTCCATTGGGGTTGTTTCACTACGAACACATCGTGGTTAAAGTCACTACAATCTTGTAGCTTATTTAGTTTAGCGACTCCTTAACATTGGAAGTGGCAAAAGCATTCTGTTGATGCGAATACACTAGCGCATCGGTTCTCAACTTTTTAACGTCGCCCCCCCCCCCCTCACATTTTTCAGCATACATTCAGTTTTTTATTCTTTAACAATGAAAATTAAGTCGAATTTTCTACAAAATAATATCAGGAAAGTTTGAATGAACATTTTAAGCGAAAATGGATATATTTTTGAGTAAAAAGGAGAATAAATAAGATGATTTTTTTAAAACATGCATCACTACTTGCTCTTTGGTTTTTCTCGCGACCCCTTGCAAACGCTCTGCGCCTCCGTTGAGGGGCGCGCCCTACAGGTTGAGAAACGCTGCACTAGCGCATAGAGCTGTTCCTCGAGCTGCCGTTTATATCGGGGCCTGCGCGTGTATTTCGATGAGTCATCCAAAGAGGCCTACGGGTACTCGCGTCTTCCCGTTTACATCAAGCAATTTTTAAGCTTTCCGATGCTTCGAAACGTTAGTTAATGTAGATTTAAGTAGTGATTGTGTTACTAATTCAAGTACGAACTCATTGACAGTTTCTTTACTACGATGCACGTGGACATTAAAGTAAATAGATGCATGTAATTTGAAGGAAAAACAAAGTAGTGCTCACTCTCATGATTCATTATTTTAGCTTGATTTTTAATACACATGAACAAATTAAGCTGACTTTTAGTATACATTAAAGTAAACGAATACACAAATGATACAGACATTTTTATGCATTTCTTTATACTGAATGTTTAAGTTTCGCATTTTCAAAGCAGTTACAACCATTATTACTTTTAAAATAAATTTAACTAATAGTTATTAAATTTTCATTTATTAAATATTGTTCGGTTAATATATTACCAGAATATATGACGACGAGCTGAAATAGAATTTAAAATATTTGATATTTACAATTTACAATTTACGTATAAAAAATTTAAGTACTGCTATACTAGTTAATTTTTAATCTTTTGTAAGGCGTAGGTATAAGAACGTTGGCTATAATTATAAGTACAACCTGTGCACTGCATGTCCTTGGTATTTACATGAAAAATAATGTAAATTAATTTAACGAGAAACATTTAGAATAAATTACACAATAAAGGGTGTCCCATAAAGAGTAGTACGAACTTAAAGGGGAGATAAAATGTATCAAAAGGATTGAGAATCACGCAACAGTGTATGATCAAACACGTTTATCTGTTTGTATTTTGGTTAGTTCAAATGAGTTTATTTATCGAAAACTTTAAAATTCGAAATGAAAATGATTTATAATTTTCAGTGTTAGTTCCATAGATTTTTTCTTCTCCAAAGAAAAATAATAAATTTTAGAAAACCATACTAAGAAATACCACTAATATTCCAACACCTCTTTTTTTAAGTTATTATTAACTGGTGATTGAAAGCAAATGTTTTCGTCCCTGCATTGCTGTATATTAGGGTTGTAGCTTAGAAAACAAACAAACAAAAAAAAACCCTGCTCCACGGCCTTTGAATACAAATTAAGATAAACTAACAGCTCTAGGACTCGAAAAATTTCAAGATCCCTTTTCACAAGTTGCGCTAAACACTGTAGTAAACTAAAAACAAACGATCCCTGAATTGATTACTTTTTATTATAGCCATTATCTAAATGGAACTTGGAATTTGAGCATAATGAACGCTTATACAAAATATTAACTTCAATTAAAGTTTCTACATAAACATGTGCAAAAATTAATAGCATATTTTACAGTACTTCTGCACTAAAACCAATATCACACATTTAGTGCATTTATAATAAATGATAAATGACATTTTCAACTGAAAGAATTAAACAGATAAGAATGTCAACTAGTATTACAACGCACGCTTATTTACTAGAATAATAAACTACCCAAGTTAAACGATTTCAGATTAAAATAATTTATAAATAACACATGAATATTAATTCATAAAACATGCTTTATTTCCTATAAATTTGTAGAATTTCTAAATAAGTTATACAAGTGTACACTTACCTTTACATTCAGAACTGAAAGTTCGAATTCTTTGTGGATTTATTTCCATAAAAAAGGCGCAATCTTCAAAAAAGCATTACCTACATCTAAATCACCTTGTCATTAAATCACTATGACAAAACCATAAAAAAATTGTTTTTTAATTATAAAATAAATTAACGTTTATAATCCCAAATCGCATACAATCGAACAGCGCAGATGTAAAAATTAGGCCTCAATGTTTTACTCATTTCTTCCGGTGGCAGCGAACAATTAGACCCGGTTGCTAATAACGACGGCCCCGTTTATATTTACACGCCGGTTCGCGATATATGTGTAAAACGTCCCTATTTGCTCATAGGAGCCGTTTCCACCTTCGTATTCATCAGTCAGAAAACTTTATTTGATACTGTTTTTGAAGTTTTTTCTTTTTCAACTTAGAAAACACTCTTCCTACATTTCAATTTTTCAAGTTTTCCTCTTAAAAAAATTCAAATGGTAATGAAGCACTCATTTCACTATACGCTCAAATTATTTGTACTTTTTTTGTTTTTCTCGAAAGTTAAAATCTATATAAATAAAAATGTAAATAACTGTTTGTTCCAAGTCGCAAATGTTCGAAAGTTCTTCATAGATTGTTTTCAAATTTTGACACAATGTTACATTCGAATACAGGAGGGTTTTCAAGTAACTTTTATACGGATATGACACTTGTGACAGACAGAAACGAGCTTAATTTGAAAAAGGGCCCCAAGCGACTACATAAAAGAGCTCTTATCGTCTTCTGTTAAGTACTTTGGCGCGCGTCAAAATGCAAGTAACCTCCTGGTCTCATCACATGACTGCGAAAGAATCCAATAAAAGTATATTAGTAAAACAACTTGAGATTATTATATTTCTTTTTATATTGCAGTGAGACACTGACGTTAGTTTGATGTCGCGAGTTTCAAAATGCAGTTTTTAAAGCTCACGAATTTAGAAATACGATTACGATAACAGGCTTTCGCGAAAAAGTTACACAATGAACAAAATAACATTAGAGTGGCTTTTTTTGTGTGGATTAAGGCCGACGGACTGCATTAGGGTCCTAGGCATAGGGAGAATGCTGTCCTCAGGGGACCCCCCCCCCCCTATATAGGCCTAGAATGTGGACTTATTTTTCTCGAGTTAAATAAATAGCTTTAAATACCAATTTAAATTAATAATTTGTGGCGCAAAAATTATGTCACCAAAATTAGTTCGTAACTTATCTGATTTCGGTTCTTGGAATATCTACTTCTTATTTTATTTCCTTCGCATGTGTGGCAACATTTCTAAGAAGCTCATTAGAGAAACCATGGCTTCCTGCGATCTTACATACACGGCTATCAAACGGGGCGAAAAACGTGAAGACTTTCCTTTTTCTTCCACTTGGCGCTGCTATCATGCTTACAGAAGAGAGATATAAAGGAACAGTTCATGCAATTAAACAGACGTTCAAGCTGTCAAAAAGGGATGTTTTTCTTATTTAATTATTTCAACAAAATGTCTTTACATCGATTAAACGCTTTTAGATCTGTGCAAAAAAAAAAAAAAAAAAAAAACCGTTAAGAAATTATTACACTTTAAGCTTCAGACGAACGTCTCAGCAATATTCCGTGAGAGAACCGGGACTGAACATCGCTGCGGACGAGTCGGTTTGCGGGTGGCAGCCGACCTATGGTGCGACGACAACTGGATTCCGAAGAACGTTTCCGTTAAAGAATAGCTTCAGCCTGATGGTATTTATTACCGAAGCCGGGCTCCCGAAGATGAAGATTGCCGTTGCTTTGCGGACGTGGCTCCCCATCCAGGGCGACATAAGGGGCCGTCCTCTTCTGTTTGCTGTGTTCCTGGATGGCTGTAATGCGCCTGTCTCCCAGCCCTTCTACTATTGAAAGGACCTATTTTCTCTTTTTTTTTTTTTTTTTTTGCAGAGACTTTCGTCACCACGCTCGGCTTTCTTGCCTTATTTTTAACCCTGCCATTTTTGGCCATTTTTCTCTCTGCCTTTCGGCATTTATTCGTGACAGCTCTGCTTTCATCTCGCATTGAGCAAGCATTCTACTTTTGGACTCTGGTCGAGCAACCCGTTGTGAAGTCATCCCCTTCGGGTCAGCCTCCACTTCCATCTACTCCATGCAGCCGGATCGGCTACTGTTCTTTCTCTTTCCTCTATCTTCAATTTCTCGGCCCGAATTCTGTTATCTCGAACCTGAATAGTATTTAGGCCCCTGTTATCTTTGGGGAATTTTTTACTTCAAGATCAATCAAAACACACTGCAATTTTCACTCTGGAGGTATGTGCCTGCGGCGCAGGAACTCCTCTAAAGACCCATTTCGATTCGGTTCGGTTATTCCGTGAGAGAAGTTCCGAGCACTCTATGAAAAAAGTAAGACGATCTAGAAAATTTAATCGCATTCCGTTGGTATATGAACGAGATAAAAGCCTAATTTATATCCTTCATTTTTCGACTTAAAAGCTTCTCAGGGACGTATCCAACAGGAAGCTGAGGGAGTTGCAGGCTCCCTACAGCGGAACCTAAACCATTACTTTGCTTACAATTAGATATTTAGCTTACAATCGGAACTTGGCTTACAATTTGATACACAGCACCCACCCCCACCCGGCCACCCGAATGAAAACCTAGCTACGCACACTGCAGCTTCTTATGTGGCATTTAGGGGGGTGAGACTCAGAACAGTTGCAGAATTAGATCACGGAGAATTCGGCGTCTCTCCAGCATGCAAATATTGAACACTATTTTAACGAATTAAGTTGCACTGGATGCTCAAAAAAATTTAGAATATCTCTTTATAAAGTGTACTATCCACGACTACAAACAGTGAATCTATAAAAGTTACGATAGATACAGGAAAAAATATATATATATCTATATAAATAAAATTATACTTTTGTCTGTACATTTCTTGGAATTCAAAAATTTTACGATTTCTATCCGTTTCAAGCACCCGGGAATCCGATGCGACCCTCAAAAAAAAGTTTGTCTGTCTGTCATTCTGTCATTCTGTCGTTCTGACATTCTGTCCGTGACGCTTTTTTTAGATTCTGCGAAAATCGTTTCAAACTGCGTAAATTTGTGTTCAAGCATCACGAAAAAACGACTGAAGCGAATGATATGAAATTGGGTGTCATGATAGGTGCTCACTCAACTTAAAACATAGGCGTCGAATTAAAAAAAAAATCTAGATTAGATTTTGAGATTTTGCGAAAATCATTTCAAACTGCGTAAATATGTGTTCGCACATCACGTAATAACTGCAAAGGGGAAAAAATGATATTTGGTGAAATGATAGGTGGTTACTCACCTTAAACTATAAGCATCTAATTAAAAAAAAATCGATCAGATTTCGAGATTTTGCGAAAATCGTTTAAAACTGAGTGAATCTTTGTTCCCGCATTACGTAATAACGACTAAAGCGAATGATATGAAATTTGGTCAATTGATAGATGGTTGCTCAACATAAACTATAGGTGTCCAATTTTTAAAACATTTTTATTAGATTTTGAGATTTTGTGAAAATTCTCTCAAAATACGTTTATATTTCTTCAAACATCACGTAATAACGACAAAGACGAATGATACGAAATTTAGTGATATGATAGGTAGTTGCTAATATTAATTTATAGGCGTTGAATTTTTAAAATATTTTGATTACATTTTGAGATTTTGCGAAAATCGTTTTAAAATGCTGAAATTTTGTTCCAGCATCACGAAATAAAGACTGCAGGGAATGAAACGAAATTGGGTGACATGGCAGGTTGTCACTCAACTTAAATTGTAGGCTTCAAATTTTTTAAAAATGTTGATTAGATTTTGGGATTTTGCGAAAATTATTTCAATATGCTTAAATATTCGTTCGCGCATCACATAATTACGACTAAAGCGAATGAAATGATATTACTTAGTGACTCTCTAACCTGTAATATTTTAACAATACATAAAAATTATAACTGCGCTTTCTTTACTTTGGCAACATACTCCATCCATTCTGTGTACTCCTACAATGCTGACGAAAGTTCTTGCTTTTTGGAAATTTGCATTCACTAACCCGTCAAGGACGGGTACTTCAGCTAGTATATATATATACTAGCTGCGTGCCCGTTCTTCGCACGGTAGGAAACGAAAAATTTCCTCACATGTGTAATTCGAATTAATTCCAGTGATGTGGAATCTAGAAAAAGCAAAATTATTTCACTCTTGACTTAAAATTTGCTTCATATATGTAATAACCTGAGATCATTGCAATATAATGACACACACACACACACACACACAGAAAAAAAAACTATGTCAGCGTCATTCGGTATCAAAAAAGTGAAAATGGACCGTTTGCAGTGAACTTCTCTCTTTCAAAATGTCTTATTTCCGCAGACATGCTGTCTTTTAGGTTCACGTTTTAGCGATAAATACCGCAGACACTACATGAAATGGACATTTTATTTTATTTTAAAAATACGTCACCCTCTCTTGCAACGCTTTACAAAAAGAAAAGAGATAAGAGATAAGACTGCGCTATTTATAAAGGCTTTAAAATTGTTTTTCTAGATTATGCAGTTTAATTTTTCTTCTCACAAATAAATCCAGTATTTATAAAAGGAAATCGAGACAAGCAAAGAAATCGCCTGCTTGGACACAAGAATAACTATGTACACAAAACGAAATATTTGGAATGAGAAACTTTTTTCATGTTTTCAGAAGAGCGCTCGTTGTAATTGCTTCACAACGGGCTTTGACTTTTAGTTGTACAATAACAGTAGTATTTGGCGCATTAAGGCAATAAACAACAGATGTTTTAATTCGAATTTCGCAAAAAATCGCTTCGAGATATGGCGCGGGACCCGTTTTTATTTATTTTTTTCAACTGGCAATATTAATCTTTGTTACTGTATCCATGACAACCAAACCGCAAGATATCAAACCGAAATTGATAAGCAGGTGCTACTGAAATGAAAATCCTTCTTTACTTAAAAATTCGTAAAAAGTCTCCTAATTTATATTTTCCCTCCGTTCTTCTTTTAAAAGTGGGCGAATTGTGTGCTCCGTCTTTTGCCGAAATATAAAAAAGTTATGACAGATAGAATTCAAGATGCAGCAGTTTTAAAAATACTTTACGAAAGTCAGCGTCAAATTTAATTTTATTTGAAAAATTCCCAAAAATCTGCAAATTATGTTACACAGTCCGAACAAACAGTTTTTAAAAGAAAATTTTCTCCTGTATACGATGATGTAACTATCGTTTTCTTGCGAGTGCAATTACCGGCGTTATTATGTATTGCGCAAGAAAAATCCCTAAAAATCGGACAAAACATAAAATAAAACATTTTCTAATTCGAATTTCGAAAAAATCGCTTCGAGACCCGTCTTGGAGAATTTCCGTACAAAATTTGGTAGGTCTACGATCACCCGTTTCGGAGCTACGCGAGGCGCAGACAGACAGACAGACAAACTAACGGACAGTTTACACATTGCTTTATTTATATAGATATACAGTCTCCAACCACTACGGAATATAATTAACCAATTTTTCTAAGCAGTAAAATTTGTATTAGAATATAGCGAAACGCTTAACAGTTAAAACATAGTCTAATATAGTATTTTGTAGTAATTTGAAAAAAAACTCTTTAAAAAATTTGCAGTTTTGAAAAAGTGGTGATTTATATTCCGTAGAGGTTGAAGACTCTGTATATATATATATATATATATATATATATATGGAATTGCAATGCTTTCCTAAACGGAGTTCCTTCAGCTCATTTTTCAAAACAATATTTGTGCTTTCAATTTTTCATGAAAGTTGAATGAAACATATACTTACAATATCAATAATACTGCATAGAACATTTGGTGATGATGCAGCATTAATTTATTCGAGGGTTTAACGTTATTAATTTTTAAAGTTGTTCAAAAGCCCTCTGACGCCTATCGCTATTTCAAAAGAACAGCTTTTATAATTTATAATAAAATAATAGTTTGTACAATGCTTACTTAGTAATTTACAATTGAAACGTTTTTAATTAGTATAACTGACTAGTCATTTGAAAAAGATTCAAACTTTTAATTATACCATCGATAGAGTCAGCATTTATTATAAAAATATTTATTATTTAACCGAATAAAAAAAAATTACTGAGCATTGTAAACTCAAAAATAATAATGATAATAAAAATAAATTGTTAAGTGTTTTTAAAACATAACACAAAAAGTTTCCCTTAAAAATTGATTCAGTGCTGTATAGATTCCTTGAAAAAATGAGCCATATTTTTTCTATATGTAAATCAATGAAAATGAGCATAAGATATTTGAATTTAAGTTTCATCAAGTTGGAATGATTTAGTTTTCAAATTCTTATTCATGGTTCATTGAAATCAAAATACAGTCTATGCTGATGAGCTTAAGTATTTATAAGTTGATCCGTAATTTGGTGAATTAAATATAGTATATATAAAATAGAAATTATAATCAGAAGCAAGATTAGACTAATCAAACATGATAGGAAAAAAAATATTTCCAAAGTTTAAATCTAAATTTAAAATTATAATTTAATTTCAATACTTTAAAAAAAATGAATCTTGATTAATGGCTGAAACTTGTTTTATGAGATAAAAATCAATATTTCTAATCTACTGAAGTATTATTTGTATCCGATCTACCTTTTTGAATATTTTGAATATCTCTTGTTTCAACCCCCTATGTGGACACTAGATTTTTTATTTGCACTTATTTTAAACCCATCGTAGCTCTTCCAAATTTTGCTAACAAAACAATAACGCCTTTTCCCCCGTTTGGTCCCCTTCCGAAATATTTGGGACGCGATTTTGAGACCGAAATTTTTGGTCTATACTGAGGTCTTTTTTACCAATTTCAGGCAGAGCAACAGGAATAGAAACAAAATTTGTTACAGCAGGGGTTTCGTACGTTTCCAGAGATTTTCCTATTGTTCCAGAAAACTGGTGTGGCCCAGATGTTTTTTCGTCAATCTTATGGAAAAGGTGGCGAAGGGGTAGTTCATTAGTATGTAATAGCATACAAACCAATGCAATTTATGGCCAACAAAGATTTCAAGCCGTCTAACTATGTCACTTTTCTTCCCAACGTTAACTTTCGTTCCAGCGCCCCCAACGGCAACAAGATCCGAAAATGTAATCTCTTTCTATGTAACAAAGTTGATGATGCTGCAAGTAATATCATCACTAGAGCCTGGAGTCACATGTCCTATGTAAACAGAACCAGGTTCTGGCAACATAACAATATGCTCTTCCACAGCTACAGTCGTATATAACAGCTTTCCTTCTTGCATTATAGTTTCGTTCTTTCTTCCATCGAAATATATGGCGTACAAAGACTGTGTTACTTGTGTAGAATTAAGTTGTGATCGTATCTTTCATTATAATTTTTAATAACTAGAATTACTCCTTGATGACTTACCACAGCCAAGGAGGCTTTCTTCCAAATTCTTTCAACGTCCAAAGAAATAATTTCGATGATCTCTCTTACTGAAGAATCCTTCTTGTTCCCCTAAGCTTCCGCAATATATTATTTTTTGTGAATAAGAAATGCTTCATTAAATCAGAATACGTTGGTAATACTGTCTCTTTCAATTGTACTGGAATTCCGAAAACACTACAAAACGTTTCACTTCTAGTTGTGGCCATATTTAAAATCAAAACTTACTCGTATTATTTTGTCAAATATAAATCAAAATTAATAAAACGTATCGCTTCAACAACATAGCTTCGTATCACAAATTAGAAACAAGTGGTTGAACCAAAGGCAATCGCAAAAACGAATCATTCCACACAATAAAAGTCTAGTAGATTTTGAGTATAATTTGCCTTTCTTATGTACAAAAAGCCATTTCTGGATCTGATATCTGTCAGTAACGTTTCAATAGAACCATTTATTAATGAGAAAGTAATTCATTAATATTATTTTACAAATTAATAAATTATTTAGTAAAATATTGAATTAAAAAAATATTTTTTACATAAAAATCATTAAAAATTTGAAAAAAAAGCCAATATAAATATTCACTTAAGGTGTGGAACCTCAAGATGTCAACATTTTAAGCTGAAATTTGGAAACAATTGGTTTCACCTAGTTTGGCACCATATAATGACTCAGGCAATGTGAACTTCGAAAAAAAGTTTTTTCGCTCCACCCTAGTGGGCATACACATCGGGAAGCGGTTTCAGCCTACATGAGTAATCGCTCCCTCTCAAAATTGTTCATGATGCGTATTTTACTATTTCAGCAGAATTCAACATTATTTTCAAAAGGTCACGATGTATTATTTAAAATTTTTGTTTACTGTTTGTGAAGCTTAAAAGTGTGTTCTTCTTACCCACCGTAAGTGATGTTCCTTCTTACAATTGAAGTCGGCGTTAACACCAAGAGAAAGTTCCCGCCTACAAGGTGCATCCATTTGCTCGCTGAACCGTTTCGTTCAAAAATTAATAGGCGTCGCAGGACTTTTGAACAGCTTTAATAAAAACCGACACCCATTCTCCGATTTCTTTAAAACCACCCTGCTCGTATGTTTAAAAAGATATGTAAAACTTTGGTCATCACTAGATTGAAACACACTTTTATTTTCCGTCTGGAGATAATAAAAAAAGAAAAACTAAGCGTAAGGGTGGTTTTGTGGGATTTTAATGGATTTTTAAGAGATAGAAGTAAGAAGATACTACAGGGGAGTGCTTTCGAGAAAAGAAACGGACTTAGTTGACTCAGGCTTATCACAGTAATTCACTAGAATGGAAATTTTCTGCATTTGTATAACAGTGGCAAAAACATTTAAGTTATCCCAACCATTTTGTTTCCGATTGACATGCAAACGTATCATTTCGTGAATTAAAAAAAAAAAAAAAAAAAAGAAAAGAAAAGAAAAGAAAAGAAAAGAAAGAAATTACTACAAAACTAATTTTTAATATTTCAAAATTAAAATTAGAGTAAAAATAGGATTGTTTTTTAATATTCTCCGAGGAATGAATCAGAAGTCCCTGGTGGGGGATCACTTTCCCGACAGGCACAGGAGCACGTCACCCCCGTGGTCCTGCTGGCGCCACCTTCGATTACCTGAATAATCCGTGAAAACAGAAAAGGATTAAAATTTACAATTGTCATGATTATATTTCAAACTAAAGTATAATAATACCAGCATACGTATATAGGGAAATATAGGGAGAATGCAGCATTAATACATTAAAAAATGTATTAGCTACCAAAAATAAGCCTTTAAAAAAGTGTTTAATCTTTTGAAGATGAAAATGAAAAATAAATTAAGTGATACATTTATTATTCATTTATATTGCATCTAAAAGAAGCGCCTAAAAAAGCATCAACAAATAAATAATTTTCTAAAAATTGTTTCAATATGTGCATGGATGAAAAAACGCTTCAAAATTATTCATAAAAATTCATTCTGTTTAAAAAAAAAAATCAAGAATTTTGAACAGTTTTAAAGTATGTTGAATTGCATGGACTGGCCCTTGAAATCTCCCAATGGTGTGCATGATAACTATCGCCACGGCGGAGAAAATGCCAACTTGAGTGTATTCGCGATTTGTTCTCAGTTCTGTCTGGACAGCTTCGTCTGGTGAAGTTCGTAGGAAGTCAAGGTAAAGCATAACAATATGGGAGTTAGATGATCACTAGTTCTTATTCTTCATCTTTAACCTTTTCTCCGTTTTCATCACCCTTTTCTACGGTGCTGATAGTTTGAGAACGCAATCCCTCACTGGTTCTTTTTTTTTTTTTTTTTTTTTTTCTCTCCCGCTGGATTTTGAGATAAGTATTTATTGATCCTGCTGCAATGCTCGATCCCACGAGAGCATTGCTTGGCAAGCTACAGATGAGTATTTTCCTCAAGATTAGAATTAATTTAACAACTGATTACAGAGAGAAATAATAAAAGGAAAAAAGATTTTAATACAAATTTTAATTTTATGTAAAGAAAACAATTTATAGAAATGTAAAATTTATAGGTACATTAACATACTTATTGTTATTTTCTTAGTTGCTGCAAAAAGAACGTAAAAAATCGAACAAATCCAGTGAATCGTTTCCTAGTCTTGATTTAATTATAGTAAAATAATTAAAACCGTGAACTAAAAAACTTAAAACCTGAAATGAAAAGTTTTATAATTGATTCCTGATTGTTTGCTAAGAGATAAACTAGTATGAAATATTTCACTTCATTTGAGCCGAAGCTAGGGGTTGGCGAGATCTGCCTTCAAAAGGATTCAGATCGGGCTTCAAAAAATGAGACCAAAAAACTCATCTCTACCAGAAAATGCTCCTCGTTGTTGAAACATTTTAATAGGGAATTTATATATTTTCTTTTAGAGCATTATGAATTTTTTCATTAAATATGTACGTCGTTGTTTTCAAACAGGGCTTTTCTTTATTCAACCCAAATGAAAGTTGTTTTTATTAAAACTAGGGGCCAAGGCCCCCAGAGTCGCTACGCTCGCTTTTCATATGAGGCATTCGGCCCCTAATCGGGCTTATTCGTAAAAAAGACATAATTTCAACAGAGAAAACCCGAAGATTGGATAGAATGTTACGATAGGATGTTACTTCAGATAGAATGTTACTAAGCTAAGCTACACATTGCTTAGTTCTTGCATCTTCATTGGTACATAAAAATTTAAACTTCACACTACAGTAGACCCCCTATCCCTCATAACACGGAAGATATTTTGTTATGGGAATCCGTGTTGTACGGGTCCTGAGCTATACTCCACCTGGAGTGCGGACTCCGCTTATAATCGCTGGAAAAATTATTTGTACTCCTCAGAAACACAGTGATATTTAATGTTGCCATTCAAAGGTTATACTAATTAGGAGCTAAAGCGTAATAAAATAAGAACATATGTTTCAGCTGTATTTTTAATAATGTAAAACCTATTGGACACCTTGCGAATTTGCCACCCATGGCGATTTTTCATTATTTGGCGACTTGCATACATGTAAAGTTAATAAAATCTACGGAACAGATAGAATAGCCTGCCACCAATGGCGACTTTTCATTATTTGGCGATTTACACATACTCACAACCTATATTTACTGTTCATTTAAGGTTACCCGAAAACCGTTATCCATACTTTCATTTACATAATCGTTTGCAGATTGGCGTACTTAACACTACGAATTATACCACCTCGTCGGGCTAGCAAATATCCAAAGTGTACTATAACTTCTATAATGGCATAGTTAACGCCAAATATTTCTACTGGTAGCAAATAATCCAGCTGGACGAGAACCGGCTTTAAAATAATCTGCATTTTAATTATTTTTCATTTTCAAGATATTAGTTATTCTGTTTTGGAAAAACGAATAATCGCTAATTCTAAACTCCTGTTGTCTAAGCGAACTTTCTATTTGAAAATTGTCAACTTTGTGTAACACATTTTGAGTTACTTATTTCATATAGTTTTTATTTTGGCGTAAAATGGGCGTAATTCTAACTCATGTTTGTAAATTTCACGCGATTCTAGATACTTGGAAACGCTTTGTTGCAAAGGAATGAATGATTTTATGCCAAATCTGTAGGGATGGACGCGAGACAACTTTTTGCGAGACGAGACAGAGATTTACAGCTTTTTTGCGAGACGAGACAAGCATTTTTAACATTATTATATAGGGATTTTTGCGAGACGAGACAAAGCTTTTCGGCATTTTGCGAGACGCGAGACGCCAATCGCGTCCATCCCTACAAATCTGGCAACCATTCGGCTTATTTTTTCAGTTTTTTATTAATATCTTCTAAAATAATTCGATTTTCGAAATTTAAATCAGCTTAGCAGGTTCCTCGGAATTTTTCGAATCTGTGGGTACCTTAGTCGAAACTCAAATCCCTACGGTTTACGAGGAGATAGGTCCAGAAGCTTTGACAGCGCCAGCGGCGGCGATAGTGGCCTTTACTTTTTTTTAGAATAGAGAGAAACAAAAACAAAACTGGGGTCACTTTAGTGGCGTCGCCTAACTTCAAACTCAGGTAAAAAAAGAATATATATATTTGCCTACGAAAGAAAAAATGTCTGCAAAACATGCGTACCCGGGGAAAAGGGTGTGCGATATTGTGTTGAATACCCAATACCCTTCTCGTGGTTAACATGTTCACTCCGATTGTTTAAAATAGCAGGGTGTCCACCGGCGACTGAAAAGGCGACTTTTGCCACTAATTGAAAGATAAGGTGACTTGACGACTTTTTTAAATAAAAAAACTTCATTTTCATGCTGTTTTCGAGTGTTTGGGTTGTGCCTTACTCTAGGCGACTAATTTAAAAGTCAGATTTCAGTTTTCTCAACTGTTATATAACTATGTTTTTAAATTTATCATTTCATTCATTCATTCTTAAATGAAGCTAAATGACGTATGTTTATTTTTTAACTACAAAATCATGTAAAAAGGTTAGTACTTTGGCAACTAAAATTAAAATGGCTACTGAACTGGCGACATTTTTTTTTATGCCAGAGATAACTAATAATACTATTTTTGCCTCCTGACATTGGTGGACGCCCTGCAATAATGGCGAATCTTCCCTTCTGTACCCAGCGTTGCTACCTAGTTTGACTCTTACGCTTTGTGTAGTGGATATTTAATGATAGTTGCTGAGAAACAATGCTGGAAAGAGAAGGGAAACTTTACCATTATGTTTTCGCAATGTTTGAAAATAAATAGGTTTGAAAATTTAAAATGAAAAATCATGGCCCGCCAGTTAAAAAATTCGTGACTGTCACTGAGATTAGGAAATTACAAAACCTGTATATGTATGTACGTATATGTATAATTAGAGTTTTGCTTGTACTTTACTTTTGATAGAAATCTCAAAATTAAAAAATTTTGAGATTTCTATCCGCTTCAAGCGCATCTGTTAACGCGAATCCACCTTAAAAAAAAAAAAAAATGGTCTGTCTGTCGTTCTGTCCGTGACGCTTTTTTTTTTTTTTTTTTTTTTTTTTTTTGTTGTTTTCGTACATCACGTAAAAACGATCATAGCGGATGAAATAAAATTTGATGCGGTGATAGGTGGTCATTCAGTCTCACCATGGCACAGTGGTTATGTCACTGAAAACTACGGGCGCCGACTTGTAAAAATTATTGGGTGGGCCGTATCCTTACGGAGGGGGGGGGGGGGCACAAAATCCTTCCCTCCGTCAGTAGAATAAAGGGATTCAGAAATTTTAGAATTGAGATTTCAAAATGTGCTTTTTTAACATAACACTTTCATTAAAATAAAAGGAATTCCATTTAATAAATTTTTCAAAAATTTTTTGAACTCATTTTTTAAATTAAGTATTTGAACTCCAGATCTCGAATCAGTCTTCAGTACACACATGGAGAAAGCAAATCTCTCTCCCTTCTGAAAGAATAGGTGAAGTTTAATTAAGTTAATAACAGCAAAACAAATAAAATCTTTTTTGTAATGTATTTAATGATAATTTCATAGGAAAGAAAATGCATGCAGTCAAATGTGAAAAACTGTTCTGCAAAACATTACTCCAGCTAATATTTCAAAATACCCTAGAAGTACAAACGATTCGAAATACTAAAATCCGGATTATTTTATTTACTGGCAATCATTCATCAGAGATAATTTTTACTAATATAGTATTTTTTATTTTACTACATGATGAAATACCCATAAATTGAATCTACTTTAATTAAATGTCGCACTACTTTAAGACAGAAAAACTGATCACATTTAAATTACATTTCTTTGACAACTTTTTACAGATTACATTTAAAATTATTTTAAAAAACATAAGCAACGAAGTAATAAATACCTCCTTTCCATGTATTAATGCAAATCAAATAATATACAAACCATCATACAAAGTTACAAGTCCTCTCTTCTACACATACATATTAAACGGATTTCCGTGATTTGAATTGTAAAAACAAAAACAAGTAAATAAATAAAATATACTTTTAAATTCATTCTTATAGTATTTGCACAGCAGGAAAAAAATTAATTTTCCAATAATATCATCCTTGTTAACATTTAAAAATGATCTAACAAAGAAATCTAAGTGCGAGAATATATCAAAATTTAGAGTCTACATTATTTTAGGTCTTCATAAACATTTTAATACTGAAAACTTTCATTTTACATTAAACTAAGAATACTCATATCATCTTTCAATAACATTAAAAATGAGAAGAAATGTTGAAATGTGGTGTTATGGCCAATTATCTGCGCGAGGAATCTAGGCCGAGGGTGGGGGGTTTGCCCTCCGTGTGAGACTTGGCAAAAAAAAACTCGACATATAAAAACACCATTGCACTTTAAATCACACTTATTTTTGGAAAACCGTTCCAGATTACCTTAACAATTATGAAAACAAATTAAACTAGCACATAATCAATTGGTAAATCGGAGACGCTCCTGGCTAAATGGACACATAGTAATCATTTTATATACTAAAACCATAATGAATTATGCTATTTGAAATATATTTTGATGATACTTGTGCAACAATATATGAAAATTAATTTTTATTCAGTACGGAAAAAACAATCGTGTTTTACATTTAAAAGTGGAATAACACAGAAACAGATATACAATACCAAAATTATCACTCTGAATTATTGTAGATATTTACAGACAATTTTTAAAAATACTCAACATTTTCACTTTACATTAAAATAAGAATACTCAATAATATGAAAAATGGAAACAAAATGAATGAAATCTAATTCGAAATCATAGTCTACGTCATGTTATTTTTAAAACATATATAAAAACTCCATTGCACTCTAAATCACCCTTTCTTTTTTGGAAAATTGTTTCAGATTACCTTAACAATTATCAAAATAAATAAAACTAGCACATTAGCAATTGGTAAGTCAGAGACGCTCTTGGCTAAATGGATACATAGTATTCATTTTATAAACTAAAACCATAACGAATTATGTTATTTGAAATTTATTCTAATGACATTTGTGCAACAATATACGAAAATTAATTTTTATTCAGAACGGAAAAAAGTTGTATAAAATATGATTGTGATGACTGAGGTAAGAAGGGTTTTTTGTTTAAAAGCCTTCTTATGATTACCATAGCCCGTTCGTGTAGACGTAGTGCTAAAAGTTCTCCTTATTGAATTTGCAAAATATACATCCGTCTAATGCAGGGTATCACTGAAATGTGCACATAAAAATCCAAGATAAATAGTCAGCTTCAAACTTTCTAGCACATATTCATTCAAATTTCAATTAAGAAGTGTAGTGGCTAATAATGCCAAAAAGTGTTTCGTGTGTAGTAAGTCACCCCTGTTAGGCATGGTCCCTCTTTCCCCATGATAGCCCCTCCTTTCTCCTCTATAATTTTTATGGTTTTGTAGCAGTTATGCTAGTTTGATATTCCATAAATCAATAATTTACAAACATGCGTGCTTCATAGAGTGCTTTTACAGAAGAGGAAGGCTATGTGCAAGTGTGGGGGTCGAATACGAGTAAAATGTATCACACACGCCCAATTCACCCATTTTTCTATAAACCATTTTTTTGATTTTGAGAGTTTTCCTTCATTGTGGGTTCGGGGCAACTACCCCATCCACCCTTACCTTAATCATGCTCGCTGTGACTTCCTCTTCCTTTGCCCTCCATGTATGGATGGATATGGATGAATGCACATATTTATAAAACGGCTGCATATTTTTTTGCCAAGGAACAACGACTGAGCACATAGTCACTGTGTGCATACTTTAGTGTTGTTATAAAATAAAGTAAATTAGTCAGAGACTAATGGTTTTCTAAAGACGAATTTTCTTTCAGCAACACAATGTGATATGTATGCACATGATCAAGGCCTCTCTGAATTTTGGGCCTTGTCCGAGCTCGTCTTGGGCCGTCGTTTTTTTTTTTCTTTTTTTTTCCCCCTTCCTCCTTTCTTATTGGGGAGATGGTTAATCTAGGCCCAGGGGTGGTCATGACCACCGTGACCCCCCCCCCTTCTGGAACCGCCACTGGCACCACATGCAGCCAATAGTAGCAAAATAATAAACCGTATACAAATCTTGCAATTATGAAGAAAAATTCGCCCAAAACAACGAGTCTTCTTAAAGATTTAAAATTTCATGGTTTTCAAATGTTCATTTCTAAATTTTCGTATTTATGTGTAAACTAACAAAAATGTTTGAAAATTGTAGGGGGGCTGGGAGACAGCTATGTAGTGCTCAGCCCGCGTAGCCCCCCCCCCACCTCATTACGCCCTTGGTGGGGGAAAGAGTTTTATATGTAAAGATAGGAGATAAGAGGAAGCAATTATAAAATGTAATCCAGAAGTTGTGCTCCTCGAAGATTTTTGTGAAATCATTTTTCATTTAGCTCTTAACTGTAGCTAAATAAGAAACGTTAAGCGTTCGATATTAGTAAATTTTTGATAAAGCGTGTAAAGAAATGAATACTGTCTATATCCGAAACTGTATTAAACATCAATTTTTCATTTATCTCACAAGTTTCTTCATGATTTAAAATCTTCAAGCTTAAATTTGAATATTAATTTTCTGCCTTGAATTGTTTTTAAGTCACATTTAAACGGTTTATTTTCAGCGTCGAAACTTAATACTGGTGGAAAATGGAAATGTCACAATCGTTTGCAGTTTTGCACAATGGGAAAATCTCCCTTATGGTCAGACGTCTACAGAAGAGTCTGCATCTCACAATAGAACAAAAGTGAAAGCTTTTGCTGTACTGATTAAAAAAAAAAAATTACATGAGAACGACCCTCCTAAAAAAAGCGCAGTGTTCTCCCTACTAGAAAGCAATTCCATCATCAATTGTGTCACGGTGTGAAATCCGAATGGTTCTTGTGTGGGAAAACACCCGTTTTACTTTCTTTTTGCCTAGCTATCTGATGGTCATTTGTTTGTGCTTGCGCTCTTGATAAAGAAGGTTGACATCCGTGCCTTACGGCATTACAGGCACCCAACGTAATTCCTGAATCCCTGTGAAAGAAAAAGCGGAGTGAGAGACAGAAAAAGCTAGCGATCCGATACATTCTCTATTTTTAGGATGTTTAACCGATTTGGAGAAAGAAATATGATTTGACACTAAATTGTCAGAGTGAAATTTTTGGAGGGGCTCAGTCCCCTGAATAAAAATATTGGGGGGGCTGAAGCCCCTTCAAGCCCCATGAAGTCGGCGCCTATGCTGAAAACGGTAGACGGCGGAAGTGTGAAGGTCTCGGTTCGGGTCCCATCGGGAGACTGTCGATCTAACGGTCTCGAGTTTTGGTAGGTTTTCTTCAGATGTAACGTGAATACGCGTTAGAACTCCTTAGAAAGCCTCCTACCAATGCACCCCTCATACTTGACAGATCGCCCTAGCGTAGCGTTGCCATAATCAAACAAACAAAAAAGTGGTCATTCACACGCTTAAATCTATTGATTAAAACTAACACTCATTTATTGATTAAATTTCTTATCGGCCGATTTAAATCCTTTTACGCCAAAAAATACTCATTCAAGACAATAATTTGTGAATGCCTCAATTCGCCCCAGCACTCCCCATCCGCTATATTCTATTTAGCTCATTTTCCGCAAAAATCTTGTCTACTTTAGTATTCTGTCTGTCTCTTCCCCCCACGATCCATATCCTATTACTGTCGCCGTCACGTGACCACGCTCTTAACGGATAACGGTTCATAGTAAAAAACGCGGCCAGGCCATAGTTGTGTGTGTATTCCGCTGGTGATAGTTTTATGTTATATCCGAATACCAAATGCATCTTTTTCATATTCAGAGTTGTGAAATAAATTCAGCCTAGATATGGAGGAGATGCTTTAGGTAAAGATTTCGCTTTAATGACATAGTTTCTTACGATTGGATTATAAAAAGCTGTTGTAAAACAAATGAAGTTATGATATCTCCACCCAAAGTGAGTAAGTAGTATTTTACCTTTTTCATGTCAATAAATTGGGTTGCTTCTTTAATTAAATCTCACAGCTGGTTTAACCATGATTGCATTTCTGTATTCTGACTGTACTGTGAATTCGTTTTATAACGAGAGACTATAATGAAATTATATTCTATTTATTAAAAAATACTTTTTTATAGTGTATTAAGATATATGTAATGTATTTGATTTGATTTAAAATTTATTTTCTCGGGCTTATAATAATAGATTACAGCTCTGATAATAAAAAATGAAGAAAACGAATCATTCAATGTATTAATCAAAAACAGCCAATTTTAATAAAATACCCTTTTTCTAGCTTAAAATAATAATCTTAATGGAGCACAGATGTGTTAATTAAAAAAGGGCTTATTTTGCAAAAACGCTCATTCTATAGCTTAAATAATAATCATAATTGAGTACAGTTATATTAATCAAAAACGGACAGACACTCCTCATTTTTTATTATTATTTAGCCTAAATGAAGCTGTTGTATAATGCTCAAAAATTGAGAATTTTTCGCTCCATTGATTTTTGTCGAAGAATTGAGCAAATTTTACTCAATCGGGAGAATGGCTGTTTGAAGTCAAAAATTGAGTAAAAATATACTCCGTTTGATTATTATTTTACTCAATAGATTTAAGCGTGGAACTTAAATTATAAATTTCGAATGTTTGAAAAGGTTTGATCAGATTTTGAGATTTTGTGAAATTTTGTTCAAAATGAGAGAGTAAATTTTTATTCGTACATCACGTAGTAACGACTAACGCGAAAAAAAAATGAAATTCGTACATTAATAGGTTGTACTCAACTTAAAACAAAACTGTTAATTGTATGAAAAATTTTGATTAGATTTTGTGAAAATTTATTCAAATGTTTAAATTTTTGTTCTCGCATTACTTAACAATAACTGAGCCGAATACTATGAAGATTGATATACTAATAGGTAATTACTCAATTTAAATACAGAGAATGGCAAATTTTTAAAAATTTCCAATCGGATTTTGATATTTTGTGAAAATTTATTCAGCATGCTTGAATTTTTGTTCGCATATCACGTAATAACATTTAAAGTGAATAAAATGAAACTAGGACTAATGGCAAATGATCACTCAAACTACCATGTTTACTCGCGCAATAGTCGCACTTTTTTGCCAATTGTTCATAGTGAAAGTCTAGGTGGGTTTTTTTTTTCTTCCATTGTACACAAATAAGAGAATTTTTTCTTTTTACAGGGTTATAGAATAAATAATATAGAATAAATGAAAGTCAAATACGAGACTGCAACTTTCATGCCGAGAATTTTTTTCACGATTTTTTCTGCTTCAAAACAGGGGTGCGACTATTATGCGAGGGCGACTATTACACGAGTAAACACGGTAAGAAGGCGTCGATGTTTTCTGTAATTTTCAGATTTTGTGAAAATCTATCCAAAATATAATTATTTTTCCCCACATCACGTAATAACGATTAAAATAAATGAAATGAAATTCAGTAATATGACAGGTGATCACTCAAATTTAACTGTAAACTTAAATATTTTTCAAAATTTAGTGTAGATTTTGTAATTTTTGAAAATTGTTTGAGCATTACTCGAAAACGGCTCGAACAATCGGTAGAAACTCAACATGATAGAAACTACATCAAAATTTTTGCTTTATTATCGTCTTTATACTCCTACGATGCATACCTAAGTTCAAACTTTTCAAAGGTCTGCAAGATATATTAACATAGATCATATTTCATGCTATCTATTATTATGTAAAATTAATTGCTAAGAAGTTGTATTTTTGTTTACTTTCACTTGTACTTAAAAACCATTCGTATCAGATTTCGTAAAAGGTACTTATTAAAATTATTTTTTTTCGCTAGCTTATACAGATATGATCACTGTTTTTTTGCGAACATCAGCAAATAAGATAATCTGACAGCCATCTAATGTGTGTTTCCTTTCTTAAGACTAGTTTCATTTTCTATAGTTATTAGTTACTTACTACTTATTCTGTAGCGTGTGTCATTAACAAAGTTATACATAAATATAGTCCGGAGGAGAAATTGCTTGAGGATAAAACATTAATCAGGTTTTTATATTATTATTCAAACTTCACTTTGATCACGGTTTACATTAATTTTGTTTTCCCATAACGAATAAAAAAAAGAAGTTACTACCTTTATCAATCACAGGCAGCTTGATACTTATGTATATATATATATATATGTTTAACGGCTAGAGGGTTGAAAATTTAAATAACATTTATGCCATCTCTCTCTTCTCCCACCACAGACTTAATTTACTTTTTAGCGTCTTTCAAAAAAAACCTTTTATGTTTACTTTTTTGCCCCACTCGATTTCTTTGATTCTCGAGAGAATTATTTATAAAACCAAAAAATGGAATTATTACAGATTTTTAAGGAACATAGCTTGTTTTGAATAAATAATAATAATAATAATAATAATCATTTACTAATTCTCGTTACTTCAGATATTTGATAAATAAATATAGCTTTGTATGCAGATTTCTTACAATTGTGAGCCAGAGGGGAGCACTTAGGGAAAATCAAATGAACTGCTTTTCTTTTAGCTATTACTTTTTGTTTACTTGTCAGAAAAGCATAAAAAAATGAAGCTAAATAAAAGCATCAGCGCTTTAGCACTGATTTTTTATTGCAGAAGATTTTTTTTCTTCCCAATGATTGGGTCAGCGACTGATTACATGCTTGACCGCTAGGAGTTTCAGAGATGTTGGACATTTCATTATCGGTGCACCTAGTATTTAAGCCGACGTTCCGCCCTGAGAAAGGTCTCCTAATTTTGAGCCTATTTTAGATGATAAACCTAGCACATGAATGGGCAGCTTCCACAGTTACCGTTCCAAAGTGCATGACATTATAACAAAGACAAATTTTAGATGTTCCAGTTTCCTTTAGCATACCCGGTTCCACATCAGTCTAGTCGAGAGTGGTTATCACCTTCCCAAGCGCTGACCAAGGTCCGAGCTGCTTGATTTTCGCTGCTCTTAGGGGAACCAAGTTTAACAGACTGGGGCAAAGTCGGACTATTTTTTAACCCTTTTTCTACTGACGATACCAAGATGTACCGTAAAAATACATTTCTTTTAATTCATAAATGAATTGTTTTGAAAAAATCACTAGCAAATACCTCATTTAATCAGCTTACATCAGGACTACATGTTCTATTAAAACAAGATTCTTTTAAGGGGACAGCCTACTTTTAAAATGCCCCAAAAATTGATTTTGAGATTTTTATCTCATTAAATAGTTTACTTTATTCTAAAAAGATTGATACCAACCATTTTTCTGTATGACAATTATTTATTGAGATAAAAAGGAAAATGTAAACGCAAGTTGGGCAGCATGCTGTAGAAGCTGCAACTAATGTTGACACTAAAAGCATAAAAGAGGCAGAAAAGAAATGTACAGAATTTAATTTAGAAACTCGAAGATCCAGAAAAATGCTCAACAGTTCTCAGTTTGAGGCAATAAAAGAAAACGAAGGCAATGTGCATGAAAGCGGAAAATTTTAAATCGAAAAGTTCATAAAGTGAAATAAAATCAAATTTTTATGTTGCATAGTAAAAAAAAATATATACATGGATATAATTATTAAAATAACTTCAAATAATGTACTTTACCAATATTCGTGCCTTTATATCCTAAAAATGTATCTTTTGTTAAGGTATGTACATATTTTTTCATATTACAATTGTCGAGCTTTTCTTTAGATTGATGTTTCTTAAGCCATATTAAAACATATTTTGGGTTAATCATTTTAAATACTCAGTAAAATTATTTTTAAATAGTAAATGTTTCAATAGAAAATGTTTTTAATTTTTAAAAATTAAATTTATGTTCCAAAACTACAATTTGAACTTTAATTGGCGTTTTCTCAAAACACCGTTTTTCAAGTTTGCGCGCATGATATTTTAAAAACTATTTAAGATATCAACTTGAAATTTTTCTCAGGCATTTATTTTAATATAATGAACAAAATGAACTAAAATGAAATGGTTGTGTTTCATAGAAAAAAAGTTATGATTGTAAAACTATCAAAATTTTTATGATAATTTAAACTTTTGGATTAAATATTTTTTTTAAATTTTAATTATGAAAATAATTAAACCATTTTAGTTTAGCTTGTTAATTATAATGTTTTGTTTAATTTAGAAAAAAATTATGAGGATCAAAGGAATTCTAATTGAGATATCTTGCGCGCAGTGGGAAAGTACCCTTGAATTGTTTTTACAATATTGTGTGGTAAAATAATATTTTTTAAATTATCACCTTTATAATAAACTACAATAATATTTTTAATCAATAGAGTAATGTCATAGTAGTTAAATGAAAAAAAATTGTGTTTCTGCATGCATTCATTATTTTTTTTTTAAATTATGAAAGTTGAACTAAAATTTCTACATTTTCCCATTCTTAAAAGTAGGCTGTCCCCTTAAAAGGAAAGTTTTCCACTTACTTTATAATCGCATCGAGTCAACAAATAAAATTATGAGCACTGGCTGTCATCTTTGGAAGAATGCAATGGGAGAGGTGAAACGGTAGGTGGCGCCATTTACGTTACCTGCATATCCCAAGATATGAACGATTTAAATTAGTATTTTTTATAACAAGAACTCTTAAAAATTCTGGTGTTGGAATGTAAAATTGATAAAAACTTTGTATAATAACACATACATATAATATCCCATTTCAAGTGCAATACCAAATCAACTAAATTTAGAACTCATGATAAAGTGCATGAAAAACTTAAAATGATGCCTTCTTTTTAAATAAAATATATAGGAAATGTTAATGTCCATATTTTTATGGTAAGCGTATAAAATAATCTTATTTAGCCATAATCAGCTGTTAATTTGTAAAGAGTTTTAGCTGAATTTAGTAGCTTTGCTTTCTTATTTAAAATTTACAGACTTAAAAGACAAAGCTCTGCAACTAAATCTATTAACCCTTTTAAGTGGAGAAATTATTTTATATATATATTATTTTAAAAAAAGGGTGGAGAAGGCTTGAATTCAAAACATACTATTTTCAAAATACAGTCCTTAGTTGTTTTAGATAATTTTTAAAACGATCTAGAGGAGGAAAACATATGAAACATCCATAAATGGTATTTATCAACGATGTATGTTACTATAAAAAGTATTTATTAATTTTACATTCCAATACCAGTATTTGTTAACAGTTCTTGTTTTAAAAATATTAATTTAGATCGCTAGTGTCTTGGGATAGGTAAGTAACGTAAGTAGTGCCACCTATCGTTTCACCTCTCTCCCCCATTGCATTTTCCCAAAGATGACAATCAGTGTTTCTAGAAGGCACTGTTATCAGTAGGGATGCCGCAAGCATAAAGACAACTGCCACAAAATCAGAACTAGTCGTCACAAAAAAACGTAAACGTGGACGGCAATTTTGTCGCCTGAAACCATGGAGCTAAGAGCTTTTTCCGTCTTCTTTCTAAGCAAATCATCAGTTTCGCTTTACGTCCACTATTCATCGAGGAATTTTTCGGCCAGGAATCTTGCGATGAACAGTCAAATTACGTTTTTTTTTCTTTTTTTTCCTACCAAAAATTTAAACCATCTACGGTTTGCGCAAAAATACGCGTCTACCAGGCTTGTTTTTTTTGACCACCAATTGCTGACATTGGTGTCTTTCTGAACACTGAATTTCCTTCGCTGGTGACTTCCCTTAATGAGGAAGTGAATTTTCAAACGTTTCCAGAAATTTCGACGGTTGGTCTTATGACTATAGGAATAAATTTCCGAAAAGTGTGGCGTTAAAAGTATTGCTTGATTTCTTCAATTTTGTTTGTTCTATACTCTTTTGAAAAAGACTTTAATTTCTTATGAGTCAGGCATCACATACGCATAGCTAATGCTAATTAGTTTCCTTCCCCAATTTTCTTTTACATAGCATTAATCAGCATTGATCATTCATTGTATAACTAAGATAGAAAAGAAACAGTCCAAGTTGATATTCTTGGCGATTCTTAATGCGGTAGAAAAAGAGTTAAGGTCGTTCTTGTAAAAAATATATTACACTTGTAGCGCCGCCCTTTAACGATTTGAAAACGCACTAATGATGTTAGCTGTTAAAAGTTTACACTGTGCTTGCTTTGAGAAATTGCATTATTTATTTTTATAAAAAATAAAACTATATGCATGTTGCAAATTTTGGAAGAAAACAATAGCAATAAAAAATAACAAACAAAAAAGAATATTTTGTAGTAATATTTATACTTTTTATAATACTGTTGTATTGTTCACTACAGAGTATAAACTTCTAGATCAAAAGAGTCGATTTGATTAAACTAAGTGTTCAAAAATCTCAAGATCAAAAGCTTACAATTTAACACTGGTATCTGTGGTCTCGAAATTGTATCCAATGTTTACAACTAAGTTGTTCTGGATATTTGAAGAAAAGGCTGAAAAACTCATGTAAAAGGAAAACATCTTACGTGTCCGTCGATGTAAACACTAAAAAGCAAAATCCTACGGAATTCTAATAAGGAATTGTAATGCATGGTTGAAATCATGCGGTATTGAAGAAACAAGATCTAAGCAGATTAAAAATCCTACTATATAGTTACGCTGATCCCTGACTCACTCACTCTGTAAGAACTCCGGTCTAACCACTTCAAAACAAAATTTTTACCGTCATTAATCCAAATAGATGAAAAGTTGTGGTATAAAACTGTAATAAAATTCACACCGTTTTGTACGATCCGCTTGAAATTTTTCATAATCATGTATAAATATGTAGAAAACAATCTGAGCTACTTTAAAAATCTGAAAATACACCCGTTCCCTCATTTTTGGGCGATTTTTGCTCTTTTCAGTTCCATTTTATTTCCGAAAGTAAAAAAAGTGAATCATTTGTGTGACAAAATTACCTAAGTGCTTAAGTGAAAATGACGTCACACAATTGGGATTCCAATTCGTTTAAAATAGTTTTTTCAGGTAACATGGTTTAATTGTTTTTCCATTAAAATAATCGTCTGCTAAAGCATTAATATAAGAGGTGGTGAGTATACAAAACGAAATAGTTCGAATGCGAAAAGTTTCTGCGCATTTCCAGAAGAGCATGGGATTCGATTTGGGTATATAATAAGAATTCAATATAAACTTATTTATTTTAGGTGGACGAAGATAAAATATATTAGTGTAGACATATTTTCGTAATATTAGTGTTGATATATTTTCGTCAAATGTTTTTTCTAGCGCCCGTTGTAATTGCCTCCACAACGGGCTTTTTCTTCTAGTACTACTATATAATTACTCTGATTCCTGACTCACTGACTCAATGACTCTCTCAAGGCCGGTTCAGTCACTCCAAGACAAAACATTTATCATCATTCATCTATTCTAAAAAGATTAAAAGTTAATTCTTAAAACGAGCATTTAAATTGTATAGGTGTAAAGGTGCTACCCCTATTGTTGCACTGTGATTTGAGAGCGATAATAAATAGAAAAACTCGGTGTACGACAAAGTTACACGATGGAACTGACTCCATGATTGCTAGATATTGACGTGACAGAGAGCTTATGGGCGATGACTTTGGTCTTTATCTTCTAGCACGCAACACAAAGTTGACCACGTGCATTATGTGTTAGGGGATGATCTGCTAAAAAAATTGTTAGCTGATGTCAATTGCTGATGCACTTATCTATTTTCTTCTTCCTAAATATAATTATATATTTTGTCCTTCCTTTTATTCCTGTTAATTGTGAGCTATTTTAGTGCTCCTGTAAGAGAACTATTTATGCTATATGCATGAATTTTAACCATGTTATTCAATAATAGTTTAGCTTTCTATCATTGAAAAAACCTTTAAAATAGAGCGTAATACATTAGAATTCGTTTGAGTGTCCCTGTAAAAGAGCTATTTATTCTATATGCATAAAAAGTAGCCTATAATACTCAGGAATAGTAAAAGAAATAAAAACTTGGTGAAAAAACATACATAAAATGTTACTTATAACAAGATTATTATTATTATTATTATTTCTTGTTATAAGTATTATTTTATGTGTGTTTTTTCACAAAGTTTTTATTTATTTTAACGTTTAACACCAGTATTTTGAGTATTTTTTCCGTATTCAGGAAGAGTGTCGCTTTCTATCGATGAAAAAAGTTTTAGAATCGGTTCGGTAATTACGGAGATGCCCGTAGAGTTTAATGCATTAGAATTCTTTTGAGACACCCTCTAAAAGAACTATTTAAGGTATGTGCATGAAATGTAGCCTATAATACTCAGGAATGTTGTAACTTTCTATCACTGCATAAAGTTTTAGAATCAGTCCAGTAGTTACAGAGATGACCATAGAGCGTAATGTAATTCTTATGAGTGTTCATGTAAAATGAACTAGTTGTGATATATGCATGAAGGGCAGATTATAATACTCAGGAATAGTGTGACTTTCTATCAGTGAAAAAACTTTTAGAATCGGTTCATTAGTTATAAAGATGCCCATAGAGCGTAATTTATTGGAATTATTTTGAGTGTCACTGTAAAAGGCCTATTTATGCTATATGCATGAAAGGTTGCCTATATCCTTTCCTCACTGTACCTCCTGAAGGAACAAGGAATGGTAATTTTTATACAATCTGATTTTTTTTTAAATGTATGTTTCCGAAGAACGCACAAATTTGAAGCCTGAACGCAATCGTTTGACGTATGGATCTTCGCATTCCGTTAGATTTGAGTTGATTACTTCCCCAACCCAACAGACCACATTTCTTTACGTTTAAACTCATTTTCCTTGATTAAAACATAATCATATAGAGCTATAATGCTTGTGTCATACATGTTATGGGAGAATAGGTCATAATCTGTACTGTTTGGACTGTTAGTTGAAAGGCAATATGGATTGTCACCATCTTCTTGCGGAGGTTCTCTTGAAGGAGTACGATTTAAAACAATTCCTTGTTAACTTTATGTGCTGTCTATCGAAATATTTAATAGTAACATCTTCATTTTATGTGAAGGCATTTACACCGGAGTAACGGGGTATTATACAACTAGTTTCATTGTACCCCGTATACAAGTGTTTCATTTTGTATCCCGCATTGAGGCTACGAAATAAATAAATTCTTATTAATTCTTCTCGTATTTATTTTTTTCATTCTGGCTTTGGGAGTTTGAAAACCATAACATAGTGATCACAATATTTGAAAAATAAATATTTCTACCTATGAGAACAAGGAGGTAAACAAAATTACTTTTAGTAATGAAACTTACTTCTGATGGTGAAAATCCAATAACTGTCTTTTGCTCTTGTTGTAAAAATGCGATTATCTCGAAATCACGTCAGTAACTGAAACATATATTTGTACATTACGTGTGTGAGTTAGAGCTTCCTATAGCGAATCTTACATATTTTAGATAGCATGTTTCATTGTACCTCCTCCCCCCCTATAGCATTCATAGTTTGTTACAACAGAAAGCAAAATTTCTTTTATAAATAAGGCTGTGAGGGTAAAAAAAAAGATATGTTTGTAATTTATTTACTCACTATCTTCGTTGCAAAGGATCCATAAGGACAGATTTCTCTTCTGCACTCAATGTTCTGGTTAATCATGGCTGGGACACGGAAGAACATTCGAAGGCTGATGCCGGGTAGCCTCTACGGGCACAGAAGGGTGAGTCTGTGCCATCGAGTCTTTGTGATAGGGGGCTGATGAGTTTACCTACCGGATTGAGAAATGCCAAGAATATGAACTTGAAATTGTTTATTTTTCTCCTGTTTCAATTAATGAATGATCAATCCTGATTAATGTAATAAAAAAGAAAATAGTACAAAAAAAAATAAACACTAGCTATACGCCTGATGACTGTTTCATAAACAATTAATGAGTTTTTTTTTTAAAGAGCAAAGCCCAAATCAAAATGAAGATGCCTGGCAATACTCTTGAATGATACTATTTTGGGAAAGCTAATGTTTTAATCATAAAACCAACATCTGAAAATCACTAATGCGCATCGGCCTCACCATCACCGAGTGGATAAGACGCTCAAAATGGTATATACGGCTGAGGTATGAAGGTTCGGGCCCAATCGCGTGGCTGTCGATCTAAGGGTATGGAGTTTTGGTCGGTTTTCTCCAGATGTAACGTGAATACGTGTTAGAACCGCTTATAAAGTCTTCCGACCAAAGCACTCCTTATCCTAGGCAGATAGCCCACGCGTAGCTTTGTCGTAACAACAAAATAAACAAACACTAATGCTTATGATGATTTTTTTTGTTGGCTTGGTATGATTAGAAAATGAGCGGAAAGCTATCCATTTAAAGCAATCTTATATAGAACATGCGCAGTCATGATGTAAGCTGATTAAATGAAGCATTTGATAGTGGTTTAAAAAAATGGCTACGATTAATTAATGGATTAAAAAACAAATCCATTTTTACGGTACCGTCAAATAAAGTCAGTAAGTAAAAGGTGTTTGCTATGCAGTAGCCATGCGCAAATGGGTCAGCGTAGGCAAGTGTTTTCTAAGTGATGCATACTAGAAAATTTATCATTTTTACTCTTACTTGTTGCATGTTATTTTCCTTTTAATAAGGAACGCATTGTTGGAAAATCACATTATCTTTATCCAACGTCAGTATGATTTTTGTAATCTTACGCAGCTACTCATTGAATGCTACCCAATACATAATGCACACATCCTGTCACTATAATATCAGAATATCTATTTTATTTTCTGAGTTGATGGATGAAAGGAAAAAATATTTTGGAAGTATCGAAGAACTATCTGGATACTCTCAAAACAACATGCTCGTTTTCTGCTGAATTATGGTGATGCTGAAGATACATGTGATATTGCAACAGATAGGATGCTATGATTGATAGGAATAAGATATAATTAAGATGTTGCTTGCTTATCAATTCCTCTGGATTGAATAGAAAAAAAAAAACACAGCGAGAGAGAAAAGATGAAAAATGACAAAAAGAAAAACTAGTAAATTTAAAAAAAAACTGAATAAAAAAACACCATATATTAAATGGCATTACGTATAGAACATATACATGCGTATATATATATATATATATATATATATATATATAATTATCCTCTCAAATTTCCAGTTGTCTATTAGCTTCCTTCAAAATTCTATAGGAGCGTAATAGCTTTCGTTTTCAAAAAAAAAAAAAAAAAGGATTTGTCTCGGGATTTAAATTTTATAAAAAAGCATTTGACATATCTCCCGTTCTCCTGTCTCATAGTCGCCAACAGCTCTCAAGAACTTCCCGAGACTAGGAGACCTGGGCATTTTAATAGCCATTAAATGCACCTTTTTTTGAAACACGTGATTGAGTTATAAATCATGTGACCTAGGTAATAAAAGTGTAAAGACCGTCGACAGAGCGTATTTTTAGCGACCTTCGTAGCCACATAAATCTATGTGAAAAACAGAAGCATTTATATTAATGCGTACGACAGCCCCAGCTACGAAGATCGAGGCTGACTCTGTCCTTCGCCGCGGATTATAAACGAGCAACAGCCAGACTAAGACACCAAACCATGACTGTACGAAATTAAGATCAAGCCCAGTTCAGGGCTCAGAACGAGCGTCCCGTCCAACCGGGTGCACATTCATTCATATATGCAACTAGCTGAAGTACCCGTTCTTCGCAGGGAATGGATATTGTTAGACAAAAAAATGCAAATGGAAAATAAATAAATATTAAACTTATTTAATCTCCTACAATAATAGTTTTCCAACAATGGTTATGCATGTTCTAACTGTACTTGATGTTTTTAAATACTGTTTGGAATGTACACCATAATCCGCGAGTGTACCGCATTTGTCTTTCTTGCTCCATAAAATACTTCTTCAAAATTGAAATTATATTATAATCGCCTACTAAAATTGTTTTAAAATACTCTCCAGGATTAGAGTAGGTGGTGCAAATGTGGAAACCCAGTTGGTTTTTAATTTGTAAGAAATCAGTGAATCGTTATTTTAATCTGGAAAATTGCCTCAAAATGCCTTATAATGTTAGAAATATGGGACCATGATTCGAAAGTGCAAAAACCATGTACTTAAAAAATAAAAAAAAAACTATGGCAAATGTACTAGCATATTTTGATTTTTCTAAAAGTAAAGGTAATGTGGAAACATCCTAAAATTAATGTAAATCAATATGTAAATACACAAAATCGTTGGAATATAGCATGTTTTTATTCACAGAAAACATTACCTGTGAATGAAACAAATGCAACAAAATATTTAAAGTAACAAAAGCTGAAGTTTTACAGTAAGAAAATTTCCTTTCAAGGAAGTAAATAAAAAACTTTGTAAAACACACACATAAGATGTTATAGGTAAAAAGATACGCACGTTTCGACCAAAAATTGTTTTCGCCTTCATCAGTCCAAGCCCTTCGTCTCAAGGAACACTCAAAATATAGGCTCAAAAGAGCACGAGAGATATGTTTCTAAACACGAACTTTCCAAATCTTCTATTGCCTTCCTAATAAATTGTTGGAATTCCAATCATCGTTTTCAGTTTTCTAAGGCTAAGATTTTGTGCACTCCTCAGTCTTTATCCCATCTGGATTTTTTGGAAGGTTTTTACATTACCCAGCACTTAGAACGTCTTGTGAACGATGGTTCTTCCGTTCCTTTCGTTCATTCTGCTTGGAAGTTGCTGTTGTAAGGTTCTTTTCACTTTCTTCGTCTACCTCCCCTCCCCCTTTTTTCTTTTTCTTTCGTTCCCTTTCCCCCTCTATTCTTTTATTTTGTTTGCCCCCCCCCTTTTTTTAATGTGTGTGTACGTGTGTTACTGTCTTTCCTTTACGTTTTTATTTATATAAAAAAAAAAAATTATATATATATATTGTGCTGTCCTTTTCGTGGTTTTTAATTTAAAAAAAATTGTTCTATTTGTTTTTTGTTATTTTGTTTCTTCTGTTTTCTCTTTTTTGTATGTGTGTTTGTTTTCGTATGTTCCTTTTATTATTATTATTTTTTTTAATTTTATTTATTTATTCCTTTTTTATTTCTGTATTTTTGTGCTTCTTTCCTTTCCTTTTTATCCCATTTTTCATTTTTTTTTCTCCCCTCTCCGTGGTTTTGTTCGACTTTTCTTTGCCCCTTGTGGCAACATCTTCCTTTTTTATCTCTTTTCAGTTCCCTGTGTTCCTTGAGACGAAGGGCTTGGACTGATGAAGGCCAAAACAATTTTTGGTCGAAACGTGCGTATCTTTTTACCTATAACATCTTATGTGTATTTTTTACAAAGCTTTTTATTTACTTTATTGTTTTAACACCAGTGTTTGAGTGTTTTTTCCGTTCCTTTAAAGGTTTGGTTGTCAACAGACAAGGTGTTATGCATTTAAGTCCTACTCGCAGAAATCACAAATATAAATGTCTTTTTTCGTACCGGTACACTCAGAGTGACATTCCTCACATAACTGACATTGACACATAACTGACACTCCATTCCTCACATAACTGACATTGAATCCATAGTTCACTACGGATATCTTTCGAAAATGGATTCCCACAAAATATGCACAGGGCGTTCTTTTCGGTGGGCTCTTTTACTCCAACTGGAAGATCTTGGACTCTCCTGAAGATAAAAGGATTCGTTGGACTCTTCAGTATCCAACTCCATTTTGAACTGCGGGCTTTTTTTTTTTTTTTAACTGGAGGAAGAGCTTTGGACATTTTTCTAGTTTTCTTACCGGCTGCAAGCGGTTTCTATTTAGGACTAGTCTTACACTTACATAAGGATTCTTTAAGCTTTTTCTTTTGTGCCGAAACGATGTGAAAACAGCGCAAGAACTCGGCTTACGACCTCTATTCGAAGTCTTCCTCTTCAAACTGGGTAGTGGTATTATTTAATATGGTGATACATAAACTTTTGATGAGGTGCTCGGATCTCTGAGATTCACTGAAGAGCGTTTAAGAAAATATAATTTCATGACTCAAATGTATTTTATCCTCAACAAATTAGTATAGTTTTTAATATTTTTAATAGTAGTAAAACAATGCAATGAATATTTGGGGGAGGGCAATGTGGAAACGTTTCCACATTGCCCTCATCCACATGTATCCAAGTTACCCACACTTTAGACAAACTGGATTTTACGACTTAAGTATAAAAAACCGTTAGCTTCTGATTTATTGAAATCCAGCAATACCTTCCCAATAACGTCTTCTAACAATACTCTGATACGTATGACACTACATCTATGATACGTTAGACTAAATAATATTACAAACTTACCTACCAAACTTACTTCCCAAAATAGTGTAAACAAAAATCCACGCACCACAATTAACAACAATGGCCGACTGATTCCAAGCTTTGTACCGTGACGAAAATAAACGAAAGTGACTGTTTACGACTATCGCCTCTAGAGTAAAGCTCTCTACAATCAAAATACGTTACGCTTCCACATTACCCCAATATTCCCACATTTGCACCCCTTCCTCTATTCTAACTATGCTTCATCTTTATTTACACGAATATAGACACAAGACTTCAATATTCGAATTAAATAAATAGTAGGGTTAGATAATTTCTCGACAAATATGGAAGATAGGGCAGAGCTGGGTCAAGTTTCGGGGACTTATTCTTTGATGCCAAACTTGGCAATAAATCACCAAAAATAGTGAACTTCTGTTACTTTTCACATTTAATCTTTCAACCCTTGAAAAGTAATTCGATCTTTCACCATGTTGAGAAAAATCTTTGTCTGAAATTAACAGCCCTCAAGAGCTAAAAAATACGTGAAAAACATCTTTTTTTTTTTTTTTTTGTCAACTACACCCTATTTAGGTCGATTTTTTAAAAAAATTGAAAAAGATTTTATGTATTTCTGTTAGTTACATTTTAATGCAAGATTTTTTAAGGTTATCTTAATTTCCTTCGATATATGAAGACAAATATAAAAACAATGTTCTGGCCCCTTTCACCAGTTTGAACACAGATTATAAAAACATCCCTTAAAATTACTTTTAAGCATTCGTGTTCGCTACACTTTAAAGCAAGAATTTTATGGTTGTCTCTTTTTTACGCTGAGATATGAAGAGAAACGTGGAAACAACGTTTTAGGCCGCCAACTCCGCCTGGGTTAGAATTTTTAAAAATCGCTTTTTAAATGACGCCTTGCGCTGCTATAAGCTCCTAAAATTTCATGTCTGTATCTCCAGTAGATTTACCTGGGGTTTTATTGTCAGAAAGTCAGTCAGGACCTCTTCCTTTATATAGAGAGATTAGTAGGACTAGGGACTATATAGAAAAAAAAATCGGAGGGGATCCAAACGGTGAAAAAGGTGGAATTAAAAAAAAAAGACTTCAAAAGACTTCATCCTTATCATTTTGTTAAAAATTGAAATTTCGGAGGACGAGATCCGGACCCTCTGAAACCCCCTCCTTAAATACCTCCTTGAATTTCATGTGCAGTTTTTACTTTAGATATTCAGAAAAATTTAATTCGATACGTATCAATGCATATAATCTCAGATCACACTAAATTACATATTTAACTATTTAAAAGTTCATCTGAAATCATTATTTCATCATTTTAATTTAAGCGGTTGAATGCTTCAATTACATAAATATTTCTCTGGCGTAGAAAGTTCTTTTTTCAGTCATCAAATTATCACACTATACCATTTTTAGATAGTTAGAAAATTAACAAAAGAAAATGGGAGGATTGATCTACTGCTGTAAATAATTGCAAATAGCAGTTTGTATTGTATGTTGTTATAAGAAACCTCTATAAAATCAGTAAAAATGTACACATCGAAACTAACTAGAAATTCCTTTGGCAGATCGAATGCGTTTTACTGAGTTTCATATTCAAAATCTTCAAAGACCTACAATTTTTGAAACGTTAGCTGCTTCTGTTATACCTCAAAGAAGTTGAAAGCAACATGAATGTTGCTTTGAACTTTCTGAAAATGTTGATGTGAAAGCATTTATGTTTATGAAATATGTAAGGCATTTTAAATGTTTTACTGAAGAAGGAAACGGTTTAAAAAGACTTCTTAGAAAACCATATAGGCACGTGTTTAGCTGAAACTATTACTGCCATATTTATTGATTAAATGAAGGTTCTATATTAGGATATTTTTAATTAGAATGTTAATTATAAAATAGCTTTATTGCTGTGTATATTTACTGCTGAATTATTGTTGAATATTCTTTTTAACCCTTTAGCTCAACCATTTCAAAATGCCGAAGGAGTATAGCCGTTGCCATGGCAACATGGCGATCGATCGAATTGTCGATCGCGTGCCACAGAGCTCGAGAACATTTTCGACACACCTGGCGGTGTGGAACGGGTGCACTTTTTCGGCACTGAGCAGTCTATTTAGTTGTTCTTCTATATCGATGTATATTTTTATCACATTCTCCCGCTCTCGACAAATGCCTGTATTAATAAAAATACTTCTGACATCCATTTTACAAATATACCATCGTTTTTACGGAAAATTATGTGCTCAATAGAAAGGGATTCCCGTGTAACTTTGTTCATTTTAAGTATTTTATCGAAATCGAGTTTATTATTCGATAATGAAAGCAGTCAAAGTGGCGGAGTTTTGTGTCCCACTGCGAGGACACCGCGTGTTAACCCTTTAATGCGCAGTGTTCCCGCTCTGGAAACACCAAACTCTAACGTTTTGACAGTTGCCAGTCACGAAGGATAGATTTGATTTCTATAAAAATAGTTGCGGGTGACACAGCTCTACGAGAATCCTTTACTTTTTAGCAGGTCATTCTCCGTAAAAAAATTATCACGATTATTTTTTTAACAGCACTGACATCTGCTGAAAAATGGAAGAATGCGAAAACAGCTGAATAGATTGCCCAATGCTGAAAAAGGGCAGCCGTTGCCATCGCTCGACTTAACTACCAGCAAGATGGCGGACGATCAAAACGTTCATCGCGTGCCACAGATCTAGAGACCCTTTTTTGGACGCAGATGACTGTGTGAGGGCACAGCCAGCCGCATCCAAAAAAGGGTCTCTAGATCTGTGGCACGCGATGAAGGTTTCGATCGTCCGCCATCTTGCTGGTAGTTAAGTCGAGCGATGGCAACGGCTGCCCTTTTTTCAGCATTGGGAAAGTGTTGCGCCTCAAAGGATTAAAGGATTAAGCACTTGCTCATTTCGAAAGAGGAGATATGAAAGGATTGCTTGCAAAAAAAGTTCCTCATACATTAGAAAATCAAATCATTCAATTTAAAACCGAAAATTTGGAAGATGATAGTTAATGATAATCATGACCAACTAAATCTTACTCATGTCAGTGAAGCGTCAAAAATCTCCGAAATAGCCGTGAAATCTTATTATAAGACAATGTCAAAAAATACATAACAAGACGTCATTAATTCGAAATTTGCAAGACTTCTATCTTCATATGAAGATTTTACAGTTTATGCTACTGTTAAATGAAAATAAACTTTCCTTATTCAGTTTATAAGACAGTTCGGACATTTTTGTAATACTTACAGAAAAAAAAAAATATGTGGTTTATTTAACAGTAAAGTTTGTCTCACCTACTAAAACAGAAAAAAGGGGAATTGAAACATTTCTCCTTAAGCTACGTATTCATAAAATAATAGTGTATTTGAACCAGGAAATCATAATATGAAACCAGAAATTTATTCTGTACGAGACAGCATTCCGCTTAAATAAAGGTCCGTTTTAAAGAGGTTTTAATTTATAGTTAAAAAACGCAATTTACATTTTTCTCTTAAACAGGCAGAAGGTAAAATTAAACACAGTTAAAATTTTAATAATTGTTAAGAGACTTTGAAAAACGTCTTTTAATTAAAAGCGCCGTAAGTATTTTTTCCCATATCAATTCATGGGAAAGTAAAATGTCGATGTTACTTTACTTTTTTTGCGTTTTATAGTCTAAAACACTTTAAAAATTGAATAAATCATGACTCATTTAAGTTTTCACATGATTCAGCAGCGGAACTTTGGAAAAAATATATTTCTTTTGTTTTATTTCGTTAATTTCGAAATAAAAATGCAGCATCATTATTTTTATCCGGTTGAAGGTGTGCTTTAAAAAGTCCCAAATGATCTGCATATGAATAATTCATCCAAACTGTACACTGTTCCCTAAATTAAAATCAAACCTTTCCCTAGACCGAAAAGAAACTTTCACATTTTCTTCAAAACTTAATTATAAAATGTAAGTATTTTGTTATTCATACACACTTATAGTGTGTCAGATTTACTTTTGAAAGCATTTCTAAAATTCTCTATACTTGCTCCGGGATTTGATGAACTTATTTGTTTAGTTAAAGAATCTGTTTAATTAAATACGAATCGCAATTGATTCGAAGGTTAAGTATTTGTGCAAAAGAGTAATAATTTGTTTCTTCAAATAATAATACATTCACTTATCGTCTAAGAACAGTAAAGTCAGTGTACTACTTTCATTAATTTTCTGAAGACATATCTATCTGAGCTAATATTGAGCAAATTCTGAAGAATTCTCAATAGTAGCCGAGTGCCCCCGTTCTTCGCTGGATAAGACAGGTAACTGCAAAAAAAATATTTATACAAACTTTTATACGACAGTTTCCAGAAATTACGAATATTTAAGTGTTCAAGTTAAATTCCGATTAATTTTCGAAAAATCGTTTAAAAAAAAAATAAACAAGCAAAGCATGTGCGTTTGAACGACTGAACCTCTATGTATCAAGACGATGAGAAAGCAGTTTAGGGCAGTTTAACCCATTTATGCCTAGCGTCCCTTTTTTGGGACGGCATTTTCGCTATCAGTCGAAAACGTTATTTATTTTTCCTAGCCTTTATTCGCGAGTATTGAACCTCAATTCCACAAAATATTTTAATATGGCCAAGTAGGATGCTGACATTTCAATTTTTATACATAATGATTTTAAATGAAATCATCCCTTGTTCAAAAAGTTGACATCAGAAATTTATCAATTACTGCTGGTGTTAGCAAAAATCGAAGAAAGTCGCAAAAATATCCAGGCACGAATGGGTTAAACATTCCGCCAGTGATAATATTTGGAAATTAACTTCAAAGGTTTGGAATCTAGAGCAGATTCCAGTAAATTCTCGAATATTTTAGATCGTGAACATTAACTTCTTCACACCTGACAAAAATCTCACCTCTCAAATTAAAGAACAGTCTCAAAATTATTTTTTTAACCTATTACACTTAAAAACGACAAGTAGAAAGCGCATTTTCAAATAACTTTTTGAATAAAAGCCCAATTCTCTGTTTCAGTAGTAAAAAATTGTTATCACCCATAAACGAAGACTATCAAGACACTTTTAAAGGTAAATGATGTCCTACAAGTTCTTTTCTGCTATGAATTTCGTTTTTTTTCCCCCCTTACAAATTCAACTTCGGAAATTTCAATAACATTCAACCATTCTTTTGTGTAACGGCAAACAGAGATAAAATAACGGCAAACAAGATTAAAATCTTTGCGTCAGGATTTAACAGTCCCATTCGTTGAAATCATTTATTCAAAATTGAAGCATCGACTCATATGTACGTAAATTCAGAACTACAAAAAATCTTAAAGAATCGTTTTTTAGCAGTGGAAAGAAAAAAGCTCCACATATGTAGACATTTGGAAAAGAGTTTAAACAACATGGTTTAGAAACACAATTTTTTTTTCTATTTTCTTAATGATAATATCATCAGAACTCCAAATTAATGTGGGAACTTACCCTAAAGTGCCCTCTTTCGAATTATTAAAAAAAAGCGAAATAAAATCACTTGTAATAAATTAGAGCTAAACATAAAGATGCATAAAAAAATAAGTTTTTGATGAACTGATAACTTTTTCCGTTTTGAATTCATTTAAAATGCAGTCAATTGATTTAAGCTGTCTCGGCGATTTATTTCAGTTTAGAAATTAACTGCCTCAAAATAGAACAGTAGTAATTCAACTAAAATTAACAGTGCCTACAAATCATGCCAGCAGATTCATGCGTTACAAGCACTGGCTAAAACAACATCTTAGATTACAACAGATTTATCAGGTAACAAATACAGAGGCTGTACGATCACGGGGTGTTAAATAACTCAAGTAATGAAGCAGGAGACTGCAGCAAACGGAATAGTAGAGAGAGTCTTGCCCGCTGCAGTGGAGAAGCTGTTAATATGAACTTCTTTTAACGATTGATGTGGAAATGCTGGAATGTAAGGAGAAAGAGGGGGTTTTGGATAAAATGCGGTGCTGCAACGTCAGAAATAAAAGGTAAAAGTTGATTATAAAAAGAAATTAACAGTTGAAGCTTTTTATTGTGGAACCCCAAAAAGTGTAAAATAAAAGTTATTCTTGTAAAGACATGCTATAAAGAATTGAAAGTTTCAACACTAAGAATATTTCAGCGAAAAATATAAATTTCACTTTCGAAAGAGATGGCTGTTTTTAAACATTTAAAACATTTTTAAATTTTTCGAGACCAATGTTCCTAATAATCATAAGTGTTCGTTAAATATTAAATTTAAAAAGTCTCGAATGCTTTTTTGCAATATTTTGAATGCTTAAAAATTTTCATATCTTGCAAAAGTGAAATATCTATATTTTCCTCTGAAATTGTCTTAGTGTTGAAGCTTTCATTCTTTATAGAATCTCTTCGCTAGAATAAAGTTTTATTTTTTACTTTTTAGGGCTTCACAAAGAAAAGCTTTTATTAAAAATAAAATTGCTTTTTTATTGGAAATAATTTAATAGATAAAATAATTTTAATTATTTTAATTAATTTTAATTAATTATGGTTCTGCCAACATTAATAAGCGTCGCAGCTGACATTAAGACCTAGATTTAATTTTTTAAATAAATTTTATTTACTTGACCCGGTAGGGATTCGTACTCTGGTCGTACATATGAGAGGCTCAAGCATTCTGATTTAACTAACATGGTTAAATGTTGAAGTGGAGGGTCTTGTTTTTTTAGAGTGACACGAAACACGACAATAAAAATCCAATTTTAAAAAATCTTCTAAAAAGCAAATCGCAAAAATTTATAGGCTCCAAAACATATTATCTACATCTAACGTTTTTTGCAACTCAGTTCAATATACAAGTTTTTGCTCAGTTTTTATCAGCTAACTGTCCATGAAAATATAAACGAACAGTCAAGGACGATTAAATTAGAGCTAAAAATGATATTTTGACGATATAATATTTATTTATTTATTTACTGTATATATTTTTATATAGTAAAATAAATGCCTTCTCTCGTCCGTTCTTGAGCATAATATTTATATTATAAAATAAAATAATTATATGAAAGCCAGACGCTTTTAGATATTAAAGGTATTTACTGATAAGAATAAATAGCTGTAGATATGAATAGATTTATTTAATATTTCATATTTTCTTCCATTTAGAAAACTAATTACTAAATGTTTTTCTTAATCATGTGTGTGATGCAGTAGAAATCAATTTTAATCAACTCAAAAGCATATTATGTTAATTTTCTACTTTTACGTATTGCGACTTTGTTTTCTTTTTAAAAAGTTCTTATTTGATTATTATTATTTTGTGTGTGTGTGTGTGTATAAAGTAAGTTTTTAAATACTTTACTTCAACTAATGCGGACATCTTAATGTCTTCGTATTTACAGAGCCACAAAGTGAAAGAACACTCTTTCCAGTTTCTTTAAAAATATTTTTGAGAGTTAATAAAAAGATCTTGTTGGAATAAATTTTATTTAAATTAAGATATGAATTTTGTACGACTTAAGTTAAATCTTAATTTTTATACATTCATTTAAAGTAATATTTTTTAATATTAAATTACTGCATATTTATGTGTGTATTTCGCAGGAAAGTCCTGTGAGATCTATTTGATGTGCTGGATGCCAAAAATTAGATTAAAACAATCTGTGTTTGCAAAAGTTGTAAATATTTGTCTGGAATTTCAAGTATCGTGGGAGCATAATTAAATGTTAGGTTATGCTTTTTTATGATGGGATGTGAAACACCTCACTATTTTTCTGCTCCGAGTATTTATTAAATTTTTCCAATTAAAAAAAATGTTCTGTCAATTTTTTAAAGTTAAAATGTGGGTTTAATATAGTATAAAAAAGTATTCGCAAACATATTATACAATGCTCAAAAATATTAAAAAGTACTGCAAAGTTTCTGTAATAAAACAGTATAACTGTAAAAATTTACTGAGCTTTACCTTCTTTCCGTATTTTAATTACTTTGCTTTTATCAGTGAATTATTTTAAATTTTAAAAGATAAATACAATAGACTCCTGTTTATGCGGCTTCAGCAATTTTCGTCGATTTAGTACTGTTGATTTTGCTTTAAAAAATAACATTCGAACATGATCACTAGTATCGGAATGCAAACATTACTGGTATCTTTCTTTGTTCAACACTGTGTTGAAGAACTTACGCAGACTGCAATATATTATTTTATGCACTTTTTTTTTCCGATAGCCGACATGAAGTGTAAGCACTCGCCACAACAAAGGCCGGAAGTGTTGGTCTCTTTACTATGGAAGGGGCGAGGTAGACGTCGCCTACCAGCTAATTTCGAATCAATTTTAAATGAGAGACCTATACCTAGACTGGCATTCCCAGGGGTATATTTATGAGAACATTGAAGGCCACAGAACAGATGCCCTTGCACTATTGGAGAACTGATTGCCTATAAACCAGCTTTCTTTAACATACACGATCTCCCCGCAGTCCAGACGAAAGATGCTGCCACCCTCCCAAGCTTGGACTGATGGAAACTGAGGTTCAGGCAACTGGGACACTGCTGGCTTATATTCATTTATGTCATTGTTAATTACACACATGCCGTTTTCAATGCTATATTAAATAAACGCCTCTAGCATGAGTTTTGACCATAGATATATAATACATAGCAGACACAGCATCCTACGGTCTATACTAATACATATAACACCGTAACAAAGATGTACCAAGTGACAATTTTACTGAAGTAGTCACTGATGAGACTTTGTCACACTTTTAGTGTTATTGTGGTATGTATATATAAGTATTGTTTATAATCTAGATTGAATAATTAAAATTGAAGATCAATTCACTTTTCATAAACATCTAGTTTTCAAAAGATAGAGTTTTTCTATTTCTAAAAAATGTCAAAACTCATACTTTTATACTAATTAGCTATTTAACCTTTTAAACACCTGTCTCCAAATTTGGCGAAAAAAGTTTTTGTTGGCGTACTGTACAAATGAGTTTTCTCTACATCCGTTAAGCTCAGCTAATATACGGGCATTTCCAGCTGAAAAATATATCAAGGAAAGCTCACACCTCAGCGTTCTCTGTAGAAATGATTAGGATACTTTAAAGGAATTCGGCTACTCTGAGCCACTGTCACATGATAATAATCTTTGCTTCCCTCATGGTTGCAAGATGAGCCGTTCGTGAGCAAGATCCGTAAACGCTTAACCAGTGCGTCTCGTGCAAAAACTTTTAGTTTTAGGTATTCTTAAATATTCAATTTTTAGACTCATTCCGGCTGACCTTCGTTTGTGAAGTTAATAGAGTGCAGCTTGTTGAAAAATTAAATCAGCTGACACAGGAGCTAGTTTTCGATCTCTTTATTTTACTTTGAATAAGATTTTTTTCAGAAGCTCTTTTTTGAATGGTACAGGGAGTTAGTTACATGGACTTACGGATTCGGTCCAATTTAGATCATTTCGGAGATCAGAAACAGCAACAATATTTATATAAAGTTTGAATGAAGCAGAATGACAAACCAAAGTTAAAAACGCAAAACAAAGTAAGAGTTTAATAACTTCAGCTTAAATATTATTATTATCAAGAAACAAGTAAATGTATAACTACGAAGTCATGCATCAAAGTCAAATAAAATCATCGGAAATCGATGTATACAGCTGCATTACACTGACACTCGTCAATAACATATTTGTGATGGCAGGCAAAGGTACATAAGTATGACAGAAAAGTAATAACGACTCTAGGACAAGAACTCAAAAGTAAGTTTTAGAAAAGAATTCGCAAAAGGTCAAGTATCATATGATAAAAGAATTAGCTAAAGGGACAGACTAATTATGACAGAAAATAAGAAGAAAACTAACCGAATTGGTTAACAGTATAATTATTGAGTAAAGTTCCTGAATAAAACTAATTTTTTTAATGTCACGACACAAATTATCTAAGAAGGATAACATTTGGCATGCAAGGATATTGAAACTGATTTTTGGAGTATATATGTGTATAAGTTGTATATTTTACATTTATAAAGTTTCAGAATCACACAAGCTTCGTAAATAAATTTACCCCCTCCTTAGAACACATTTCAACAAGAAATATGAAACATAGTGAATTAGATTCCATTTTAAAATTTTCTATAGGACCAGTGTACTCAAGTTTTAAATAATATACACTTTATAACAAATAAATAAATAATATAAAAACTTTCCGCAGACAATTATCAGGGGTTATAGTTAAAGTTACCCTGTTTAGAGATGCGGAAAAAAACTTTTTCTGGTGGAAGTACTTCTTTGAAACTTAGTAAATACGTTGCATAAACCATGGGGGAAAATTTTACCATAAATAAATATCTCAAATTTCAACTGATAGATAGCACTTTTTACATAGAAACGGCATTATGAAATTGTGGAGCATTTTAAAAAGAACAGTAATCAGTGCCGCATAATCAAGTTGTTTTATCAAAACTGCAGTATACACACCCCCGTCCTCCCTATAACATGGTAGATACATTCGTGTTATATGAATCCGTGTTGTACGTACAAGTCATAAACACATGCTCAACATCAGCAATGTTAATAGGCAATACAGAAACATACTATACAACTGTCTCATTCTATTACAGAGTTATAAGAGTCTGTTTTGGCGTGTTATAGGAAAAATAATCACAATTTTTTCTGTTGTTTCATACGAATCCGTTCTATATGAACCCGTGCGAGGGGGGGGGGGGTCTACTCCAATTTATCAACAGTACGGCACAAACATCGACACTTGAAAAATATGGGCCCTTTCCGTAAGGACATGGACGCTTTTCAAGTGTACATGCTCTCACAGTGCTGATGATAAGTTAATATCCTTTTGATGATCAATAAAGATCACTTTTCTTCCTCTAAAAGCATTAACCCTTTGAGGCGCAACCCTTTCCCAATGCTGAAAAAAGGGTAGCCGTTACCATCGCTCGACTTAACTACCAGCAAGATGGCGGACGATCGAAACGTTCATCGCAACGTTTCGATCGTCCGCCATCATGCTGGTAGTTAAGTCGAGCGATGGCAACGGCTGCCCTTTTTTCAGCATGGGGCAATCTCTCCAGCTGTTCTCGCATTCTTCCATTTTTCAGCAGATGTCAGTGCTGTTAAAAAGAATCGTGGCAATTTTTTTTACGGGAAATGACGTGCTAAAAAGTAAAGAATTCTCATGGAGCTACGTCACCCGCAACCATTTTTATAGAAATCAAATCTATTCTACGTAACTGGCAACAGTCAAAAAGTCAGAGTTTGGTGTTCCCAGAACGGGAACACTGCGCGTTAAAGGGTTAAATGTTCGAAAACATTACTTGGCAGAGAAGAAGGGTCCTTTCCACGAAATATTTTTAATAAAAGGAGGGAACAAGTTAAACCAAAGTTCAAAAGGAATCTTTTTGGAAATTTTCAAGTAATTTTAATGCAATAAATTTGTATAAAAATGGCAAAACTTAAGGAGCAAATTTGGCTGTAATAAGTTTTTAAGTTGAAAAACTGTAAATTACTTGGTTGTATTGTAAAAAAAAATAGTTATAAGTAACTATTTTTTTAAAAAGAGTTGTCCAGTGTCTTAAAACTACTAAGGTTGTAATTTAAAACTACTAATGTTATAATGCACTGAACATTGATAGACAATTGAAGTGTGTTGCAAAGAAAACTGGAAAGCAGTAAACTGGATATTATGTGTCAGCCCCTCAGAGAATGAATCATTATCGAAATGAAATGTTTCACATCATGTTATCATCACATATTACGGAGGAAAATGAATCGATAAAATTAAAAAAAGAAAATTAAATACAAAAAACAATTTTGAACTAGAAAAAGATAAGATAATCTAATACGGTTCAGGAATAGAAACATTATTCTTGTTCTCTATAGTAATCCATTATCTTTTGGTGTTGCTAGAAAGTGAGGCTCAACATTTGCCAGGTGCAGTCCAAAGGAAGAAATCAAATTTTTAGGAGGTTTAAAAGGTGGGGAAGAGCCCTTCCCAAGTTATGCCTAAGTGCATTAAAGTATAAATTAGGTTATTAAAACTTAAAAAGGATATAGTAAGTAAACATTATGTATATATCCTTTTATTAGCAAAAATTCTTCTTTAGTTACTATTCATGGAGAATAACCCCCCCAAACAGTTTTTACTTATATATTTGCTTACTTTTCATTTAATTATTTTCATTTTATATTTACGAACTAATTTAAACACATTCACTGTGACACATTACTTCTTCCAAAATGTAGCCCGCCAACGACTGAGTGGATAAGACACTGAGCACTGACAGACGGGTAAGGTCCAGGGTTCTGGCCTAACGCGCGGCTGCTGATATAACGTTCTGGACTTTTGAGAGGTTTTCTCCATATTTAACGTTAATACGCGTTAGAGACGCTTAAAAGACGACGGCCCAAAGCACCCCCTGTTTAGACAGATAGCCCTTGTAGCTTTGCCTTAACATAACAACAACTACACTCATTCTAAATATATAAAAATGTCACTAAAAACTTTATTTAATGGCATTCCCACAGAGTATAACATAGCTCGCATTATTTTACGCAGGGAACGCGCTGGGTCATGTATCAACCAAATACTTAAATGGGAGTTTCCCCATAAAAGAATAGCAAATTCTGTTCAATAAAGCTGCCCGAATGAATACCCTCTGTTAAATACATTCACCTTCTAAAAGTGTTAAATATACTTAATACCTGAAAATGTAAAAAGTAGCTCATTTTAAACAATATTATTCAGGGAAGAGTCAATATTCATTTAATTAAGGTGTTCATTCACAACCTTTTACTCAACAGGAGACTACTCTTCTAAATTTCCGCTTTCGATTTACAGACTGCAGACATTGAATGTACAGACTGCAAAGAAGCACATTAAAGGTACACATATCTTCAGCCATAAGCTGTCACTGCGAAGTATCTTTCTAAAATGTTCGATAACGATCTTCTGCATCGACCGATCATATATCTTCTTATTTAAGGAGGTTCATATACTGATGTCTTGCACATTTACACCAAAATTTCCGCATGAATTACAACATATTAATAGAATGAAATTCCACAATGCTATTATCTGTTGTTAACAAAACCAAACTGGTGTACTTTATCAGATCTACAGTAGCATATGCCGAATTGAAATGGTAGGGGTTTCATTTCCCAAGAGTGGCCACTGGCTCATGAGTCAGTCGCCACTACCAAGGCCTCAAATTTTAGCCATTTCACTGCGGTGTCACCGAGTAGGCAGCCAGTGTTATCCCCTATGAAAGGAAGGACGAGTTAATGCCCAAATCAAAAATCTAACCTGAACCCAAGTCGTGATAGAATGGTTCGTTATCCACTACACCGCCTAAGCGGCATTGAATTGGAAAAACTTAAATAAGTTACATTTATTTTGCAATGCAGCTCATAATCAATGTGTTTGAGATTATTTTTCTTTGTTAACAGAACTTAGGAGTATTTAAAAACATAAAATTTAAGAAATGAACCGAAAAAAAAACCACTTATGCCTGTGTGTTTAAAAAGAAAATCATCAAAAATAATATAGATTTATTTTTTATTCATCTCTCTATTATTTATAAAGTTTTTCTCATTAATTTAAACTTTCACATCAGGTGTTTTTAGTATTTTAGTATTATATTTAGTCTATTACTATTTTATTAAGTGTCTAAAGTTATTAATGATTTATATAATTTTTCTACATAATTCTGCATTAAAATTATTAAAATTTAAATTTAACACATCATAGAGAAGTTTACTATTACAAGCAATCTATCAAAACCTTCATTTCTTTTGTTAAATAATGGATGTCTTCTAATTAATATTATGAATCCCTTCTTGGTGTATGAAAAGACTTATGAACTTCATTGGCAAATCACCTCCTATTTATCTTAAAGGATTTTCCTCGAGATCTATCGAGATTTCTTTTTGATTTCGCGCAATGTCTCAACATTTTTGACAAATAGAGTAAATCTGCACGTTGTGCAATAATTTAAAGAGCGTCATCAATCATTCCTCTTTAATTTTAAAAATGAATACTGAAGTATTTTATGATGTAATCATCATTAGTGCTTAAGGAATGTGTGTCATCAACGTGTTTACAATTATGGGACGTGTTCCTTATGTCATTTGGGAAACATTAAGAATGAAACATGACGCAGAATAAACTAATGAACGAACAATTTGTGAAATAAATGTCTGTTATAAATTACAAACTGGTTAACCTATTTGCCTCTCATCGTTACAATGACGCATAGACAAAAAGGCGTCCTTCTGTGTCCATGTTTGCATTACATCGATGTGCTTTTCTACCCAGCTCTAAATGAAAGCTCATATCATATACGCGGGTGGTTATTGTTGTTGTTGTGTGTGATTATGGCAACGCTACACTAGGGCGATCTGCTAAGGAAGGAGTGCCTTGGTAGGAGGACTTTCTAAGGGGTTCTAACGCGTATTCATATTACATATGGAGAAAACCTACCAAAACCGCAGACCGTTAGATCAACAGCCGCGCGATGGGACCCGAACCCGGGACCTTCACACTTCGGCCATCTACCATTTTCAGTGGCATAACCACTGTGCCATGGTGAGGCCGCGTTTGGTACAAAAAGTAAAGTCACAAGAGCTCTCACTCATGCACATATCCCCGAGAGAATGAACTTCAACGTACAGCACGTCAATGTACAGCAGATGATCGCAGAAATCAAATTCTGCTAGATCGTGCAAGCAATGCCTTAATACTCCGAAATTTGTGATAGAAAAGATGGAGACGTTGATGGATACGTGGACAGCTTTTGAAACAAGAAGTGTCATACAATCTTGCGATTAAAGTAAATCTACCCAGCAGAAATTTACAGTCCATTAATAGAAGTGTCATCTTATTGCATGACAACGTCCGTTCGCAAACGGTCTTGGTTACACGTGGTTGGCTACAGCGTTACCTAACGTATTGGAACATCCTCTTTAAATTCCGAGTCTCTGTCCACCAAAAATAAATTTGTATAATAATGGTAGTTAATTACAGGGACTCAAAAATTCACCTCTCATAGATGCCGCACTAAAGATAGGATTTGAAAAAAATACACTCTAAAGCAGAAAACAAACAACGTGCCAAAAAAAGGAATAATATAGACTGGACAGAAATTGATGTGCATGCAGGTTTCGAGGGCAAACGCAAAATTTTGAATTGAATTCATTCATTGGTAGCCAATGAATGAACTTGTGACGCTGCAGCGCATCTTAACTACTCAACTGGCAGGATATTAAAGAGAAGAAATTTCGATTCAAGGTGATAAATTACACTGCTCAAAACAGTTAACGGACATTGTAAGTTTTATATAAAACAACGGTATAAGAGAAATTTTTTGCAGAAAATGGAAGAAGACAATCAAAATGCAAATTTTTCACATTTTCGAACATCGGAGTATGCAAATTTTAGTTTGACGTCAAAAACGACACTTTAGTGGCAGCGAATGAAATTTGGCTTCAACTTGGAACGTAAGTGGAAAAGAATGATCGACATTCCTTAAGTGCTTTGTTTAGGTGAGTGCGATGTCTCAACGAAGGGTTTTAACTGAATCGGAAGCTTGGAGAGTTGTTGGTCGCTTAGAAGGGGGACCAAACACCAGTCGAAGTAACAGAAGCCCTTGAAGCGCACAAAGTGCGACATCAAGGATCTGGAACCGTTTCATAGAGACTATAAATGCAAGACAAAGATCAGGGCAAGGTCGTAGATTTGCAACAACGCCCAATGAAGATCGATATCTAACGCTGACGGCTTGGAGACACCGAACTATGAATGCCACTGTCCTTCAACAACGATTTCATTCGGCTACTGGCACAACAGTTTCAACTCAAACTGTCTGAAACCGGCTCCATGGTGTAGGTCTGTATGCTCGCCGACCAATGGTATGTGTTAGACTAACAGCAAAGTATCGTAGAACCCGCAGGGAATGGGCAACAGAGCATGTCGACTGGACGAGAAACGAAAAGCGCTATATTCTTTTCTCTGTCGAGTCCCGCTTTTCTGCTCATCCTGTTAATAGGCGTACTTTCATCTAGAGGGAACGTGATACTAAAAGTACCCTTGCTTTCGTGCCGGAAAATTCCAGATTTGGAGTTTGGGAAGTAATGGTCTGTGCTGGTATCTCCATTGATGGGCGCACCGATCTCCACATCATTCAGAATGGAGCTCTGACCTGTCGTCGATATAGGGGTGAGATTCTTAGACATTTTGCTGCTCAGACCCTTACGTTGCAACAATTAAAGATAACTTCATGATAATGGACGGCAACTGCAGCCCACATCGTGCACGCTTGGTAGATAACTTCCTTTTCGAGTAAGGAATCGAACGAATGGAATGGCCAGCGTTTTCTCCGGTCATAAACCCGCAATAGAACATGATTGGGACAATCTCGGAAGATAAGTTGCTGGCCGCCTACCACCCCCAACGAACTGGAAATAGATCTTCTGGAGGAGTGTGACAGAATACCCCATGCCTCAAAGGTGTTCAACGTTGTTGGCAGTCCGGGAAAATCATACCCTCTGTTAAAAACATTTTCTTTCAAGTAAAAATCTTATTTTATTCGTTTTTGCTCACATGCACAAATTGTGTTTTTTTTTTCTTTTGCACAAAAATGCTCAATAAAATGCATTATTTTCTGGTAATAGTGTGCATTTTTTTCTCATATAGACTACCACTCTATCGATTATATATCAATAAGCTAAACAATTGCGCAGCCGCAAGATCCACCCATAACCTCAATATCCTTTCATTGTTTTGAGCAGTGCGGCTGCCCAAATTCAAAACACAGTAAGTGACAAATTCAAAATCTTCCAGAAAATCAATAAAACGTATTTTCTTTTAGCCGCACGAAATGGTATTTTAGCACAAAAAATTAACCGTTGATTATTGTCACAGATTAGGATGACAACATATAGAAAATAAAATAGGTTTTGAAAATTGTTGAAAGTGTTACTTTGTTTAAAATTTTTCAAATTGAAAATAAAAAAGTACGTACTAGGTTTATCAATTTTAATATCTATACGAAAAAATTAAATTATTGAAAAGTACCAAGTAAATCATGTTCACACGACTCTCTTAGAACGAAAAATGCTAAAAAATCCATTTTGAAGAATTTTCCCTTACTGTGTTTTAAATTTGGGCAGCCGAATGTATTTGCGAATTTCTTTCCGTGTACTTACACTGTTAAAAATAATCTGAAAATTCAGGATAACTCCAGCCTTAATTTACCGGAAAATGACCGCTTTCCTCAAGAATTGGTAATTTTCCGTTAAACATAGAAAAATGATTGCAACTTTCGGAAATTTCTTGTGAAATCGGCAAATTTCCGTTTTTCTTCTTACTTGTAAGTTTTGCAAGTAGTTTTAAGAAATAGATTTTCGTTGGGCATTTTAGATGGAAAAAAATATTGACACTAAACGCATTCTCATGAGTAATTAAAAATTAAACTATAGTTAATTATTCTTTTAAAGAATAATTCCCTTTCATAACAAAGAGTATTTCAAATCTCATTCATAAATGTGTAGGACTGGCTGGAAAATAATTTCAGTGATTATTATTATTATTATTATTATTATTTCAAACTGAGAAAGAAAATTCAAGGTGTATTTTTTTTTTATATTTTTAGCAGCCATTGAATTTCTTTTCCGATTTTCAGTGTTTTCAGCAATCTGTATGGAAATCTAAACCGATGTGACAAATAGCTAAAGAGTAAATGTTTTTACTAATTACATACATTCGTGAAAATCGAAATTAATTTCTTGCTAATCCAATAATTTTACTATGTTAATAATAACTGGACAATACTTTATCTCAAATTTTTAATTTTAAATCATGAAACGCACGAATTCCTCTCCCGCAAGGAAACTAAAATAACCTTCAGTTCACCCTTTGGCCATTTAGAACCAGTCATGTAATGTCTAGTGGTTAAAGCAACCGTCTCCCGGTCCGTAGGCTCAGGGTTCGATCCTAGCGACGGCCGACCTATTTTATTTCGCAGTTTTGGTGAAACGGAAAGTTACAAGTCCAGAAAACGGAAAAATAATAAACAGAACTGACATTTTCTGGCAACTTTGCTGCCAGTCCTTTTTCAGGTTAATTTACAGATATATTTTGAGCAGTGTACACAGTGCTTCCCATGCACTTGCGGGAACAATATGCGACGATGTCAGCATTTGAGAGAAGGCGTGTAGTTGGGCTCGAAGAAGTCCAACTTACACGTCACAAACTACACGTTAGTTTAACAGGCTAATCGCTCGACATTTGCATAGAAGCGATGTCGCTAATAAACGATGTTGTCAGGAATGGGTGAACTATGGCCAACGACAATGTCAAGAAGGCAGCAATCGGCCTAGAAAGACGACAAAAACGTGAGGACTGATCCATCGTTAGATCGACACTCAGAGTAATTCATATTTAGGCATTTGTAAGTGTTGTATTTTACAGCAGGAATTGTATGGGCATCTCTTTTATTTTTTTTAAATCACGCAGGGTTCTTTAAGAGAATGTTTCCTTTCCTTAAATGTCTCCTTTCTTGAAAGTTAAGAATTTATGGCTAGCACTCCTATTTAAACCTTTCGGCACTACAGTCGAACATTGGCGGCGTTCGTTCGGCGGTCACGAAACGTTCTCTGGGCACTCTTTTTGCCCATTGTCAGCATCCACAGAAACGTCCTCAGGATACTGTCCACCTATAACGGCATTCACAGAAAGTTATGTGGGTATGATTACCATAGATGCCAACAATTACAGAATGTAATTAACCACTTTTTGTAAACAATAATGTTTGCGTTAGAATATATCAAATTTTTTTACTTTTCGATGAATACGCAAAATACGTTTTCGGGGCTTAAGCTTCCGTACAGTGCAAGCACTCTTGTAGAAAACTTCCTCGAACTACGAATATGTAATGGGGGCCAGCTCCTCCGTACCGAAAGGGCTAAAAATTTACATACATGCCAAATTTAGTATTATTAGCTTCAGTAGTTTTGACTATGCGAAATACTGACCTACGAAAAAACGACATAATATTTTGTTCCCCCTAATATTTCATAATTTGAAAACTGTAAATATACTTTTTTTTTTAATTTTAAGTGTTAGGAAAATATCTCCGTGAGAAGACCGTGTACTTCAGCAAGTTTTAAATAAACATATAGCATGCTCCCATCATAACACAAATGCGTTTTACATATGCCGAATCTGTAGCTTTCAATAATAGCCCTCACTTCAAAGACATGTTGTGATGATATGCTCGCTAAATCTACCTGAATGTTATTAGGACACTCAAACCTCAGAACATTACATTGATGGGTTGTTTCTAAACCCATCTGCCGCTGGATCTCAAGGGATTAGCGCTCTCACTTGCACTTCGCTAATAGCTTCGTAATGTAAATTGTGCGTAAAACTAATTACTGAGTATTTCAGAATAGTAAATTTATGTTGTAAAAGTTATAGCTGCTCTACGTACACATAAATTTTCATAGACGTTACACTGAAGCTGTACATTGTCTAATTTCTATCTATTATTTAAGGGATTATTTTAGTGAATGAAACCCCAACAACATGAACGATACAGAGTAATTATGTATAATCTTGGAGTAGCTGAAAGATATTCGAGAGAACTCGAGTAACAATGGGTCTGCACAATTCTAAGTTCAGAAATACGCACTACCGATGTTTGAAAAAAAATCCTTTCAAGGAAGATTATCTGTCTTCTTTTTTCGGTATTAATAACGAGTTATTAAATCCTTCATGAAAATATAACATGCGTACATGTTGCTTTCATTAGAAATAGTATATTCCAAGAAAAAGTCTGATGTAGACACCACATAGCTTCCTTGTACATCCATTAAGTTATACACATTTTTGATACACTTCGTTTAAACTTATTGTAAGGATTCACCCTTTTGAAACTGAATTTAGATATTAACTTGAATAATATTAAAAAAACCCCTTTAAAAAATTATGTAAAAATATAAAACTAACATTCATACAAATAATGCTTATAAAAATTGTTTAATAAATTATATTTTTGTATTTTCATTTTTCGCATCTTAAGAACTGTAAGAACAAGTTAAGTTTCATTTGATTATTGAATTTAAAATTTTAATTGGCAGCAATAGATTCCGTTGCTAAAGAAAATGTAGTAATGTTAAAAATAGAATACGTAATTAATTGATGTATTTTAAGTGGAAAAAAATTAATTATACTGACTTTAATTTTCGTTGATACAAGTAACATTTATTTTGCTGCCAAAACTATGCTTTTGCAGTCGCATATCGTAAAACACAGCCGCACATGCGTTTTCCTACTGGGTGGATAAAAGCCCTCTTATGTCGGATTTTCTTAGCGCGTTTTAAGAGCTTTAGTCCCTTAAATGATTCTCATCCTTAAGTATTGATCCATGCATGAGCCTCTTTGCTTCATTATCGAACCAAAATAAATTTTACAGCGATCTTGAGAGGTAAGTAAGCTTCTTGCTGAATTTCTTTTTTTCTTCCCTCTTTTTTTTTTTTTTGTACGTAGTCAGTCTTTTTAGTTAACAGTTTTTCTTATGCGAATTTTCGTCGCCTCAGTTAATTCAAAATTTTAAACTCATTAACCTAGAGAACGATGATTGGACGTTTCGTCAATCAGGCTTTCGTACCTGTACATTTTAGTTGCTGGATTTTTCAAATCAGCCGCAGGCTAACACTTAACCCGATAGGTTCGGGGACTCAAAACAGGAATGAAAATGCACTACCGAGATCTGCACAGTTTAATTAGCCAAGTTATGCTCTGTTTTATTTCACTAAATGCTCTAACTACACACTAGGTGAACTGGTTTAGGATTCTTCTTATTCCATGAACTATGTTTATTTCATTCGAGATTCAGATACAATACTTAATACTATAGTTTAGCGATTTCACACACACACACCAACATATCGCCAAGGTAGGTTCAGTTTTAAAAACTTACTTTTGGAAGGAAATTTGGGAATATTTTGTCAAAACTTATCACGCTTGGCGAGATTTTGGCCACTATCCAAACAATTATGGTTCTTCGACTTTTAATGTATTGAAGCGGTCCATAGACTTTAATGTACAATCTTTTCGGTAACCTTGTAAATAAATTATAAAATCGATTGCAAACATAAAAGAACATGCTTCAACTAGATGTTACAAAAGCCCTAAATGTGAAGCATCAACATTTCACGGCCAATCGTTTTATGCGAGTTACGTAATTGTTGAGTTATGCGAATTGCGTACGTACACTCATATTTCTTAGACATCACGAAAAATCTATTCAAAACTGATTCGTACATGTATAGTTACGTTCATAAATACATACAATGGGACGTCTTGTAGAAACTCGTCAAAGTAAATATAAACATGTTCAAAATCCGTTTTCCCGTGAAATTCTGAATACCGTATTTTTAGAATAAAAGTAGAATACATCCTTTACAAGGAAATAAAAAAGTACAATAAAATAAAACCCAGAAATCTTTCTTTTCCTGTTCAAACGAGTCTTTTTAAAATATCGGCTAAAATATTTTAAATCGAGCCTTAATGGAAACTGTCCTAGATTCTAGGAGAGCGTGTGTGAAAGAAAAATAACTAGGTCAGAAACACAACTCCTTGCAATAACTACAAATCCAGATTTAGAAGAATGTCTTTGTAATATATACAAATCAGAAATACCTAACTTAATGAAACAAAGTGAACTTGATGAATGATAAGTATAAATCTCCATTCAAATTATTCTGAAAGTTTTCGAGGAGAAAAATAAAATACGCGATGGAACTAAAATTGATCTCTTTTTTTTTCTTTTTCTGTCTTCTAAGTTTAGTAAAGCCCTCTTTTTTTGACAGAGCTAAAAATGGAGAGAATATCAGTGGGATATAGTTGAATATATGCTTCATTTTTTATGAAGAACGAGTTATTAATGAAAGGCTTTATATATAGACTGTGTAAAGTTGACGTTTCCAAGATATGCTCTTTCTACTTATAACTTACTAACTTACTATCTAATTCTTTCTACTACTAACGTTCTAATCGTTCAAGCTGTGTAGGTTAGAGATGAGTTCGGACTCACTTTTTAAAGCCTAAAACCGACAGCTTTTAACCCTTTGACGCGCAACCCTTTCCCAATGCTGAAAAAAGGGCAGCTGTTGCCATCGCTCGACTTAAAAACCAGCAAGATGGCGGACGATCGAAACGTTCATCGCGTGCCACAGATCTAGAGACCCTTTTTTGACGCAGCTGGCTGCACAGCCAGCTGCGTCAAAAATGCAATGCTGTTAAAAATAATCGTGACAATTTTTTTACGGGAAATGACGTGCTAAAACGTAAAGGATTCTCGTGGAGCTCTGTCACCCGCAACTATTTTTATAGAAATCAAATCTATTCTTCGTGACTGGCAACAGTCAAAACGTCAGAGTTTGGTGCTCCCAGAGCGGGGACAACTGCGCGTTAAAGGGTTAATCCGAGCCCACCCGAGCCCGAAATTTCTGTTAATTCATAAGTGAATTAGGTCATTGGTAGCATGAGATTCACTGCGCTGTGCAAGTTAAAGAAAAACATAGTAGCAAATCCTTTATGCACGCTTCCTATTCTTTATTTCTTCCAGAAATTACTTTGTGAAATCTGTTTACAAGGAGCATGTTCAATAAATGAGAAATTTTTCATAAACACGAGTGATCTCTAACCTGAATACAATTGTGAATTGTTTACCCCGATCCTTGTTCGGGCTGAGCGAGCACGTCTCATATTTAGTGTAGATTATGGATTTTTTACCCCCCCCCCCAACTTAATAAAGGTGGACATTTTGTACTCCTGGAACACACATGAGAGAGTCTCATTGATAAGCATACTTTTTACATGCGTTAATTTGCGTTTTTATTTAATTTTACCTTTCAACGACATTTTCCCCCCAAGAGTTCTTGTAGCATACAATATGCCCTCTGAAGTTCCTCGCCACCCTCTTAACTCAGGAGCGGCAGCTGCTACATTCATAAAAGTGATGTCTTGGTATAGAAAAGTAGCCAAGCGATACTGAATGAAACCTGGAAAACCCCGGAGTTAAGCATTCCTATCTCAAGAACGGAATGAGACACGGATTCCAATAGCATCATCAACTTAGCACGAAAAGACACCTTGTTCACATTAATGCAGAGGAAAGAACGATTAAAATGAGCAATTGTTTATTCGGGATTTCCTACACTGTGACATCACGAAACTTGAACGGAAGGAGAAATAATTAACTTTCGGACAAAACATGACAGAAAGTGGCAAATTGGTATTGCTTGTGATCCCCATCAAAAGGACAGCGGTTCAGGAACCGAGATAATCATTTTTTCTTCGGTTCAAGTTTCGTGACGTCGCAGTGTAGGAAACCCCGGAAAAACATATGCGTTTTAATCGCTCTATTCTTCGCTTTAATGTGCACAAGGTGTCTTTTTGTACTAAATAGATGATGCTCTAAAACTATCTAAATCACTCTTTTCCCTATATCGTTCCGTTTTCGCGATAGGAATACTAAATTAGCAGTTTTACACCAGATGGCGCCGTAGGTGGTTTCACTCAATAGCACATGGCTACTTTACTATGCCTAGCTACCACTTTTATGAATATACCAGAAGACGTTTAGAAGTTAAGAGGGTGGCAAGGAACTTTAATAGGCATACTGTATATCAACGGTGAATACTTAATAATAAGACACATTTTAATGCTAATATCCTATTTTTTTAATAATACAATTTTGGGATAAAATTTTTATTTATTAAATATGATGGTTTACCATGAAAATGAATGTCTTTAGTTTCTGCGTAAGTTTCGGAGGATCAAGTATGATATTTCAGTTTGTAGTTTACTGTAGTATCTGATTAAGAATAACTTTGGCTATTATTTAGAAATTATATTTTGATTTTTTCAAAGACGTTACTAGATCGAACTATATTTGGGGGACTTGAAAGTAATATCATTTTTCCGTACAATTCGCGTTCATATTTCGCCTAGCCAAGAATACTGAAGATAATAATACAAAATTTGGCATCTATGTTTTAATATAGGTGATGGATTGGACAGCATTTTTTAAAATTCGTAGCCTGCAGTTGATAGAGAATCTAAACTTTCTTTACGCGTACCTTTCTCTATCTCAAAGTAAAATAAAGCTATCCTTAATTTCTTGCTGAAAAATACAAAAAATAATGCCTACCTAAAAACCAATTTCAGAAATTCGTCCTAGAAAGATGGTAGCGGCTACCCTCCCCCTTTTTTTTACATCTTTCTTTTAAAAAATAATATAATATATATACATATATCCATAAAATTCTTTCTTTCTTTAAAACGCAATAAATATTAATCCTATGTTTAGGTTCAGTTTGCTTGTAATTAAAATTCTTGAGAATTTACTTGTTATGATTTAAAGTTAAAAAATAATTTACAGCATACCCAATATAAGGACATTTCCCTAAAAGCAACTCATGATGCTCTTACTTTTACAAACTGATCATTTGCAGGTTTCAAAAAACGAATCCAGATAGTGGAAGTCGCACTTAGACTGATGCAAGCAAACAACTGGGAAGAATCATTGGTCACTTAGAAAAAATTCAAGCGAAAGTCTTTCTTGGGAAATCCAAGTCACCCGTTGTGATACCCCCATGGATTTCCCAACAAAGACTTCCGCTTGAACTGATTCTAAGAGATCAATGATTCTTCTCATTTTGTTTGCTTGTTTACCAGGAAAGGGCAGCTCAAGTCACTGAAAGTGCATTTACGGCCGTATTCACCAAACATTTGACACGCGGATTAATCCTGAAACGCGTGTTGTAGTCATCGGTAAGATATCTTACCGATGACTTTAACACGCGAGTTTGGTTTAATCCGCGTGTTAAGTGTTTGGTGTTAAGACCGTGTTAAGACCGTTAGAGCTACATACGTCTTTCCCGGATTTTCCCACAACAATTTGTATCTTCATCAGAAGGTCGGGGGATTTCTGAATATTGGCATCCCTCGAAAACTGCTAGCGACCGCCGAGAGGACTTTCGAAACCACGGATTTAACTTGCACGTACACCACATGTACACGGTGGTCTTTACTGTCTGTCAACTATAAGAATAGCTCTTGCCAAAGAGTCTATGCCAATCTGTTGCCGTAGAAACAAATCTCACCGGTTTTTCGACGAGAGAAAACCGAGAAGAAAAATGAAATGAGGTGTTAGGTTACCTTTCATTCTTCGAATTCCTCTCACGCTCAACCCTCTGCTGAAAATGAACTGTTTCAGTTGCCACAGCTACCGTCACTAACCAGACTTGTTGACGGGAGCTATTCTTATGATCGACAGACAGTAGCGGTACGACGAAATCGTACCTGTAACCTTCCAGTTACAAGTGCAACTCCTTAAGTACTGGGCTACCAGATTCTTCCCACTTCGGATTCGGGTGTGAATGATTTTGTTCAGACATTGGTCTGACTGATATAAAATAGTCAGTCCTTTTTACCCTTTTGTCTAAGTGCTTTGACAGCTTAGTCTCATTTGCTGTCGCTCACACGTCGAGAAGACGTGGATTATGGCATTTTGAACGCCATAAGCCAAATTTGCATATTTGTTGAAAATATTCCAAGATGTTTGTTGATTTGTTGCCAAGATGTTTGAAAACTTGAAATTTTGTGAAGTTCTTTTTTCCATTTTCTAGTAAAAAATATTGTTCTACTGCTTTATTATCGAAAATTTTTAATACGCTTCATTTTTTAAAATTTATTTTTTAAGGTATGTACAAAGTTATTTGTTTTCAATTTAAAAAAAATACTTTTAAACTTCTTAAGGGATGAAGAAAGCAAGGGATAGATAACACACATAAATTCAATTGTAATAAATTCTATTTAATTAATCAAATACATATACTGAATGGTTCTAGCAGAACTGTTGAGAGATAAGTGGGAACAATCAGTTAACTTGATAATCTCTAAAACACCATCGCATATTGCATGCAGGCAGCCAAATTAATTGCTTTTGGCTTTCTAGAATAAGTTTCATTAATTGCATGTTTCTATGTTGCATAAATGCAAGCTAGATAAGTAAGGATAACAAGATTAAGGCATGGTAATTAGATTCCTCACGTGAAAAATATATATATATTATATGAATATATATTTTTTTACTATCTACCAAGGAAACTAAAAATACAAATTATTCGAAACGATTGGTTTTAAAACAATTCTCAAAATAATTATCTTATTTGTGCACAAACTGCAAAATCAATAACAAAACGGTGTATTTCATATGTGGAATAGGAATGCAACTTTTTTTCTTTTCTCTCTCTCGCTTTTTTTTTTCATTGTATTACTTTTTTCAGATATAACATATCCAACTAAAAATAGAGTTTTCCCCCCTTTTTTTAATGTATAAGAGTTTATTAAAAGGAATTTATATAAATGCCACATGAAAGACATCTTTGTTTAATTTATTCGATATGTAGATAATCGGGTACGCTGGATTGAATTTTTATATGAAACTTAATAAACATTTCCTATACTTACGAACTCTTAAGATCTTATGTGAGAGCTAATTAAGAACTCCCTAACGCAAGTACTTTTATTATATAGCTTCCCCCCTCGTCATATATAGATACACCCACAGAGAGAGAGAGAGAATAGCAAGCAATATTTCAACTCTAATTGACAGCACGAAACTTTTAAGAATTCTTATGTTCTACTAAAAAACATATAATAAGTTTTATCTTAAAATATATGACTCAAAATAAATACTAATTTTGTACTTGTTTTTGTATAATTTAGTTTTCGGGAAAGAAAGAAAAGAAACTTAATCACACAAATCAAAATAGTAATTACAACTCATAGATATTTTTTAATCAGGATATAAATAAATATTAATTTATAGAAAAATTCTATGTGTGTTATTCTCTATCAATTCCCCCCCCTCTAAATGTAGCATAATTTTTATTTAATATATTCGCAAATTAGATGTCATTTTTTGACATGCCAGGTACATAAACATAATTCATGGAAATTTCATAACGAAAGAAGAATAGCTAGAATTACTGATTAGGAATTTTTTTGGTATTTTTAATTGAAGTGAGCGTGCAAACGCAAAATCATTTTTTAAAACTAATGTCGCAAATTACCTAAACTTAATCAATTCGGTTGTTTTTAATTCCTTCGTGAGAGCAGAAAATATATTTCTCCCATTTAATTAGTTTCAAATCCGTTCTCAACCTGAGAGAAGATTACTAATTCTATGCTATAAAATTTTACAATTATTCATTAAAATAAGTGAATTAAGTAGAGGTGGAAATATAAATCAAATATTTTTCCGGGGAGTTAATTCACCTAAATATTATCACCTGAATTGGTGCAAAAAGAATTGAAACATTAAAATTAAATTGAGATTCTTTTTCTTTTTCAACTACAATTGTTAATTGAGTAATTGATTAATTTATTGTAAAACATCCTTGCCACGTTATTATTATTATGCCATGTGCGGCACAGCCAGCTGACGTCAAAAAAGGGTCTCTAGATCTGTGGCACGCGATGAACGTTTCGATCGTCCGCCATCTTGCTGGTAGTTAAGTCGAGCGATGGCAACGGCTGCCCTATTTTCAGCATTGGGAAAAAGTTGCGCCTCAAAGGGTTAACAGCTGAAATTTCGGTGGAAAGATAGTGTCTAGAACACCCATCTCTTAAACATGTGTTTGGAAAGGGATTCTGTTACTATGGTAACTACTATGATAAGCAGAATATTAAAATAGTTATTTATTTTAAATTATAACCATAAGTGATTTTGAGTTCATTTTGATGTCGCGAGTTCGAAATTGCAGCAGAAGCTCATTGAGCATAATGCGCTTTAAGCAAAAATTACGGCACTAGAGTTTATTTTTACAGCAGACATGATAGCCAAAAATTGATAGCCACGATATAACGACTGTTTCGTGTCGATATATATCTATGATAACAATAATATTTTAAGATTGTTTGTCAAGTACTAAGGCGTTCTGCAGAATGACTGTGATTGTGCATCATTTACACTTTACGCATTAGAAAACAAAATGAAACAGTTGTTCACACCACGTGACGTCGTTTTAAAATGTAAATCAAAAAGACAAAATTTTATTGTGTTGAAATAAAGTATTCTGAAAGTAGATTTGTTTGAAAATCACTTTTTACTTTCTTTTTGATTGCAAGTAACGTCACATAGTTTCTGTGCCATCATTTTGCGGTTACGCTATATTCATATCAAGTCAGTAGCCGTAAGGCAAAGTTTGTGTCACGAGTCAAAGAATTTAGCTTTTTTTCTTTTAATTTCTTATCGATGGAATTAATTGCACTTATGTGAGTAAGAAAATATTTTATTTCTTCCTTGCGAAGAACAAGTACGCAGCTAGTATATATATATAAGTTTTCTTATGATTTAGATTACTTCGTATACAATACTGTCATAAAATACAACCGTCTTATTGAAGCTTTCAATTTTTCCTCGGTGTTTCGTAACTCCTGTAGGTTCACTATTTGTAACAGTTCACAGTACAACTTGTTAAGAGGCATTCAAAATTTTTTCGAGTCTCTAGCGTCTAGTGTAATCGAATTCTATATAAAGCTTTCGAAAAGTTGCATAATTTCCCAAAAGAAGAGCCTTAAATATTAGCGAATAATAATTAACGCTCTAATCAACTTCAAAGTCGCATCTTTACACAATTCGCTATTAATGATCCAATTGATGTTAAATCTATAATAACACCAGCCTGAAAAAAAAAATTCTTGTTTGTAAAATTTTAATTGATTTGGTAACACGTAAGGATTTTTTACAAATGATGATGAAAAAATTAGCAAAATGCAGTATAATGCATACATAGCAACTGTAGTTACAACTGTAGTTTGTAACTACAGTTGCTATGTAGTTTGCAACTGTAGTTACTATTAACTAAACATAATAATGCTGTTCATTTACAATATTATGATAACTTTTGTGTTTTTCTTGAAGTCAAGAAGCTTCTTTTTCGGGTTTTTCGTTTATGATCCACATCACTGTCTCTTTTTAAACACCAACAGTAAACGGCCATCATGTTAACATCCCACCATCCTTGATATCTGCGTTCCATCTCCTTTATGTCCTGGTAGAATCTTTCACCTTGCTCGTCACTCATTTTTCCTAAATTGTCTGGGAAGTATTCCCAAATGTGAGTGAAGGAAGTGAATTTTAATGCTCATGTTGCACCCCAAAAGATGATAAATACGTAATAACTCAGTTACAAGTTCTTTGTAATTTTCTTTTCTCTCATTTCCCAAAAATCCTTCTACGACATCTTTAAATGCAACCCAATCCTGCTTCTCTCTATTTGTCATTGTTCAAAATTGGAATCTTTAACTAATTTCTTTATTTGTGTTCCATCAAATACACCTTCTTTAATTTTAGCGCTAGACAATTTTGGGAACTTCGATATAAGATACTCAAAACATTTTCCACCTTTATCCAAAGCTTCGCAAACTGCTTTATGAGTCCCAATTTTATGTGAAGTGGGGGCAATAAAATATTTTGTGGATCTATTAAATATTCATGTAAAATATTCTTTTTAACAGGAATCCATTCTTGTCTCTTCGGCCATACCTTTTTTATCCAATGACTTTCTCTGTCCCTGCTATCCCATTCACAAATAAAGGACGGAAATTTAGTAAATCCACTTTGTTTCCCGAGAAGCAGATCTATAACCTTTAAGTCATCACATATTGCCCCTCTTGTGTTCAGTGTATTTTATTTTAGTGAGAAGCATCTCCATACTTTCATATGTTTCTTTCATGAAAACGGAATGTGTAACTGGAACTGATGCAAGTTTAGATTCATTATGCAATAAAACTGCTTTCACACTCCTCTTTGAGGAATCTATAAATAGTCGCCAATCATTCGGATTTTAAGGAATATCTTCTAATTCATGTAACAAACCAGGTATGTCAACACAATAAACCAAGAAGTTATCAGATTTGAAAAATGATAAAAATTGCTTTTCTCGATTCCTGTACCAACTAAACGACGTATGTGTTGTAATTTCAAGAGGTTTTCAGGATTTATTTAAACAAATAAACATACATACTTTATTAATTTATCCTATCCAAATCGCAAAAAATCTGTGTATTTTTACTTATTTAAAAAATTTACTTTTCAAAAAAACTGTACGTTATACGTAAAAACTGATATTATTTTTGAAATAAGCATGCAAAAATACATAAAAAACAACTATTACTTTTAAAACAAGAAATTGTTGCAGGCTGGTGTAATCAATGCACTAGTATTTTTTGAAGACATGCCTTATTTGTCTTTGCCTGTAAAACTTCTTTTTCAGCATAAAGAGTTAAATTGCAGTGAAATGGAAACTTTTTTTTTCACTACCAAATCATAATTAATGTATAGTTAATACAACCAAATTATTTAGTACTTTTAGCACATTTGTTACAAAAAGAATGTGTTTCCTCAGGCTGTCTTTTGAATTTCGATAAGGCGAGTTAATTTTAAAAATTGAGATTATTTTAGAAGCTGCTTAATGAAATTTTCTTGACTCTGAAATTGCTTTTTTGGAATAAAAATATGATACGGTGAAATATATCTAGTAACTGCTGTCTTTCTAATGATATCACTTATACTTTTTTTTTAACTCTCTCAGACAAGAATTTCCAAGTCATACTGTCTTTTTGACCGTTAGTCAGATTCGTACGTTTATTGATATTTGCTTTTAGTTCTAGCGAATAACAGTCATTCCATTATCTATAATTTGACTTAATATCGGTTTAAATTCATATTAATTGAATATATTTAATGAAATCTAAACTTCTCTATTTTATAAAAATAGATTTTCTGCATAAAAGTCTTAGAGCATATGTAGTTTATATTGTTTATCAAATGGTATGGATTTTCTGTTTATGTTTACTGATACAAAAAATAATTTTGTAAGATGTTTTACTTGTTGAGTTTTAATCGAATTTATACGTTTATAAATGTTTGATTTCCGCTCTATGAACAATTAATGAATAATTACTATTTTACAATCGGCAATCAGACTTTAAATTCGAATTATCCTTTACGTAGTGTAAAAATGCTTCAAAAAGTACTTTCCTTTGCCTGTAAAACTAGTTTTATTGCCTGAAGCGTTACAATGCAGTGAAATGTAAATGATTATTAAGTATGTGAATGCTTGAGGGTTTGGAAAACTTCGCACAAAGATGAAAAGTAAGAAAGCGCCCTGTTTAAAAACAACAGTTTAAGGTCCGGCAAATGCTCCACGAAAATTTAGATAGCTTCCTTACAATAATTCACACAAGACGCTCCATGAAACTGTACAAGATGCTCTGTCAAAATTCGAAGATCCTTAAAGTTTTCCATCACAGAAAAAGAATTAGAAAACCTATATTATAATACTGGACTATTTTAACAGCACTGGCATCTGCAATACCGTAAAGAATGGGATTAAACTGCTTGCCCTTGAAAATGTTATAAGCTATTCTTAAAAAAAAAAAAAAAAAATGCAATTTTCGTTTAAACAAATGTTAAAAGAAATTGTTTTTCTGGAACTATAATTATTGTTGGCTAGAAAAATATTTTATTCAGGAAAATTGAATAAACCTCGCATTTTCCTAATAAATAAATAAAAGAAAAATTAAAGAAGGAAAAAAAAAAGAAAAAATCAAAGAAAGAAGAAATGAATTCAAAATAAACATGTGAGTTTTTTCACAGATTATTTGGCATATAATAATTATCGTATGCGTCCAATAACTTTTAAATTAATATAGCTGTTCAATGAATTGACTAATAAGTAAAAGTCACCCTCTGTTGCCAGGCATTGCATTCTAACATTTTACTTTAATTAAAAGAATGAATTAATTAAAAGCCGGCTTTTTACAAATGTTACTTTATTGTAATTCTTGATACTAGATTTTACGCATGTGTATCTATGTTTATCAATATACCAGTAACAAAAGAAAAAAAAAGTTATATTCTGTGGAAACTACCGCATGATTTTTTAACTTAGGTTTATTCATCATTGCTTACCCTCTCTCTCTCTCTCTCTCTTTTTTTTTTTTTTTTTTAAGATAACAACACTTACTATCTACCTGCTCAAAATCATTTAACTTGGCTGACCAGCCATTTTATTCTTTTGTAAAACGTTAAATTAGGTGTATTTTGTAGTAATAAATCCCTATTCTTTTACCTAAAACATGTAATTTCCTTACTGTTTTCGCATGAAGATGATATTTTTATTAAAGAATTAAAATAACGATTTAAGATTATTCAATAATTTTCATTTCTGTCCATTTCTTAGTTTCAAGAACCTAAATCATTTAATGTGACCAACAATGGCAACCAGTATGCTTTTTCATTTCAATTTTTAGTTAATATCTTCTAAAATAATGTGAATTTTTAAATTTAAATCAGCTGATTTACATTTAAAAAAGAAATCGTAAAATAAATATTTTTTAGTTTTTGCGCACAATTGGAATGTAAGAAATATCGAAAATGTCTTGTAACTTTTAAATTAATAGAGATGTTCAATAAATTAATTAACAAAGGTCCCTATGTTGCCAGACACTACATTTTACCTTGATTATAAAGAAGTAGTGAGAGATTACTATTTTACGAATGTTTATTGTACTCCTTTATACTAACTAGGTTTTGTGAATATGCATCGATGTTTAATCAGAGTATGAACAAAAGTAAGATAAATGAAATTCTATGAAAACTAGTGACATGAATTATTAACATTTTTCGAGAACGACCCTTAACAATTTGACACTTGGTGTCCTCGATGTTAAGATTCAAGTATAAGTCAGTTTTCCATGTTTTAATTCAGAAATACAGTTGATTTCGTTAGAAAAAAATAAGGGAGCCATAATCACACCAGAATACCTTTTTAGCACGTCCAGCAAAAATTATCCATTATTTGTAGGATTTGATGTCAGAATTAATTTTACCTCTTGTGACATCTTCTGCAAACTTGAGAATATGGTGAAAATGTATCTACTTAGAAGTACAAATATATGGATTGTCCAAATGGCATCAACGATGAAAAAGTGCAGCCGTTGCCATCTCTAAATTTAATTACCAGCAAGATGGAGTCGATCGAATCCGCAGTCGCGTGCGACGGAGCTAAGAAATATTTTTGACACAGCTGACTGTCTTGCTGTCAGTTAACCCTTTAGCACGCGGTGTCCTCTCCGTGGGGACACAAAACTCTGACATTTTGACTGTCGTCAGTCACGAAGAATAAATTTGATTTCTATAAAAATACTTGAGGGCGACATAGTGACACGAGAATCCTTCACTTTTTAGCACATCATTTCCGGTAAAAATTGTCAGGATTGATTTTAACAGCACTGACATCTGCTGAAAAATGGAAGAATACGATGGAAATACGTTGACGTAGAAGAACAAATGGACGGATTGCCCAATTCAGAAAAAAGGGCCGCGCAGACAGCTGTGTCAGAAAATTGCTTCTAAATCTGTGGCACGCGATGAACGTTTCTATCGACCGCCATCTTGCTGGTAGTTAAATCGAGCGATGGCAACGGCTGCCCTTTTTTTCAGCATTGTGAAATAGCTGCTCTTCGAAAGGTTAAACCGACTGATGGCAACGGCTGCACTTTTTCAACGTTGGGCAGTCCATCCAGTTGTTCTTTTAATGGCTGCGCTTCAAAAGGGTCGATTCCGCAGCCTTTCTCAAGACACTACTTGTAAAAAACCTTACCTTCTTCCGGTTCCTGTGTATGTTGGCGTCCCTGTCGCCCTGCGTGTTGCCCGGCGTCTTGGCCCTCCTCAGGGTGAGGGCGATGGTGGCGTACATCACCGATATGAAGCACAGCGGCACGAAGTACTGCAGCGTCACCAGGATGTGGTTGTACACCTTCCAGGCGGAGGGCGGTATCTGGACGTTGTGGCAGAAGGGCTTGGTGGGGGCGCCCGTCGCCGGGTCCCAGACCAGGGTGACTCGGAGGGCGGCGGCGTAGGGGGCGCCCGCCGCCGCGCTGAACACCCAGATAGCGAGGATGGTGACCTTGGCGCTCACTTTCGACGCCCTGGCCCTGAGCGGGTGCACGACCGCCCTGTACCGGTCCAGGGCGATGGCGGTCAGGGTGACGATGCTCACGTTCACAGAGAGCACCTGCACGAAGGGGCAGAAGGCGCACATGAAGGGGGGCAGCACCCACTCCTGCAGGAGGGCCGCCTGGAACTGGAAAGGGATCGAGAAGAGGCCGATGATGATGTCGGCCACGGCCAGGTTGGCGATGAAGTAGTTGGTGACTGTCCTCATGCGGCGGCTCGTGCCCACTATGAGCAGCACGCACGAGTTGCCGACCACGGCCGCCAGGGAGATCAGGCCGTAGCAGGCGGACAGGAGGGCGATGACGACCGGGGGCACCTTGTAGAGGTCGTCCTCGCTGACACCTCGGGAAGACTGGTTCGGGGCCTTCAGGTTCAAGCTGATGTTCCAGTCGCCGCTGTGAATGGCGGGAGTTATTTCGTCGGTGAGGTTCATGTTCATTTTTTTGCAGAATGAGAGGTGTGAAGGATTCCGATCCTAATTTTTCTCCCCCTTCTCATTTCGATTACTGTAGAGAAACGTTTGAATCAGATAATCTTCATTAGATATTTTTTGCTTACTTCAAGCACTGCAACGACACATTCACGAATGAGGATCAGCAATAAGTTATCGTTTCTGACAGTAATTCTTTCTCCTGATCTCAGTATTTTATAAGGTAATGTACTTTATATAATATTTTCATGTTTGGCAGAGTGAGTGATCTGTGAAGTTCCGACAGTATTTTTTTTCCCCGTTGATTTCTGTTACTATCCCTTTATGACAGAGCTTGTACGATCGTGTGAACTACATTTTTTTTCTTGTACTTCACAGTCAATGAAACACAAAAAATACCCGTAAAGCATTGAACACTATTCTACTCAAGAGTTTTATGTATATATTACTTTCCACCAACAACGACATTTTAAATTCTGAATTAAAATTCACGCTTAAAAGCAAGTCAATATTAAACGGTTATAGAGAAATATCTCGATCAAACGCTAGTCGATATATATGCATTTTTTTTTCCTTCAAGCAGTATAACAACACATTCACGAATGGAGATCAGCAATAAGCTAATGCTTCTGATAGTAATGTTTTTTTATTTAAAACATATTTTTTCTTTAATTTAATACGTATCGGATGAGGATTTACAAAATGTATAACAAGTAAAATACTAAAAGCATTCCTTATATGTTAAGTATACTTTTAATTACAAAACTTTTGTCCTATTTCAAGGAAAACATTTTAAAAATATTCTTGAAGATAAAAGTTCTTGATTCTCATACACAAAAATTTTAAATCATACATCGATTTGGTTGCAAATTTATTTATTAAAATTCTTTCTCTTCGACTTCATGCACAGAAAATGTTGCTACTCTTTCTAATTTAAAAATGCACCACTTTAGATCCATACTCTGGAATTTATTGATTTGAATTAAACCATTTTTAAAACTCCTAAAAGGAAATATACTAAATTATAAAGTATTTTATTCAAAACATTCAAAGATTACTGCAGCTTCAAAAATAAATAACAGCTTAAAATTTAATACCAGGAATTTACTTTGTTCATTAAACCAAAAAATATACGCAGCTTACTCTCCAGAAAACCTGGAAAACTTCTCTGATATAATGATTATTTTGATATTTTTAAAACATAGATTATTTTTAACATTACACGAGGGATTAAAAAGTATGTAGTAAATAATAAATTAGCTTTTATAAATGCATTAAAATAATTTGTTCTTATAATCCAAAGGTTTGAACATAGACTAGCAGAATTTGCGTGATTTGCCTAAAATCGCTATAAACAAGATCAGTGATTAGAATGAAGAATTGTAGCTCATTTTACTACGATCGTTCATGAATTTCACATTAAATATATTTTATTCATTTCAAACGCATATCCTATATTAAACATTTTCTAAGATGTTAATTTTTGCATTATTCATCGTTGGCTGCATAAAACTTTAAACAAAAACTTAAAACTTGAAAAATGTTTAACTTGTTGTTTTTTTAATTCTTTCATTAAGGAGTACATAAAATATTCAGTAGACAAAATTTCAATTTTAATTTAAAAATAAACTGTAATATATGTTGTATAAATTTTTCAATGCGCTATATGGAAACTTGAATGTATTTTACTTTTTTTAATATCAATATTTTTTCTTACCCTACTTCAGTTTTGTTTGCCGCAGCTTAAACAGTAAATATATCCAAATTTCTTTCGTTGTCAAATTCCAGAAAAAAATATACCATAGAGCTTACTCACAGAGCAGCGTATCTCACCTGTTACATGTTTCACCGCTTTTCTGACGTGTAGAGGAGAAAACTTTTGGCTTTCGTGGAGGTGGACTGGTAACCAGATGGCGCCTTCTAATGTATCGTTCGATGCGAACTTTACTACAGGCTTCGACCGGTAAAAATCATTATGTTAGATTTTCGGTAAATTGTTAAACTTGGAGAGACACTGCGGCTCTCTAAATAAATAAATGGATAAATATGCATACATGCAAGGTGTCCCAAAAAAGTGAACTATGCTTTTATTCATTAAATATTGATCAGATCTAGACAATAAATTACAAAGCTACATAAGAAAAGGTACGAAATTTTATAACATCGATTAAAATTTTCAGAAGTTCAAATCCAAATAAATTCAAAATTTCAATTTTTATAAGTGCATTTCAGTAAATTTGTAAGTATACTTCAATAATCAGTTACACATAAACATACTAACTTTTATTTAAAAAAAATTACCATTTTAAACTGTAATATTTCTTTTTTTTAATACATGTAGTACACTGTGCCAATCATCCTTATCCCTAGGGATGAATGGGGTGCAATTGAAGTTGAATGAGAAAAAAAAAAAAAAAAATTGTTTAACTGGCTTAATATTGTTGTTTCAATACTGAACCGACTCAAACTGGCATTGACTGATGTATTGACGCAAGATAATATTAACTTATGTATTGATTCAAATTGATTTTAACTGATGTAACAATTCAAAATAACATTAAATGATGTATTGATTCAGATTCACATCAAAAGACAAAAAGTCCTTTGGTTCTTTCAGTTCCCGGCGCCCAGGCTTTACTAGCTTCGTTAGGATTCTTCCATACCCTTCTTCTTGGCACTGGCTGCTCTCCGCTTGTACCGAAGTACCTTGTGCGAGTGAGCCCCTCCTCGTCAGTTTGTGTATGCGTGACGTCTTTCACTTCCCCTTCAGTCAAAAGTTTTGTTTTTTTGTGTTATGGTAAGCCTACACGAGGGGCATCTGTCTACAGGGGTGGGGGTGCCTTGGGAAGAGAACTTTTTAATGGGTCCTAATGTGTATTCACGTTACATATGGAAGAAACTGTCCCAAACTTCAGACCGTTAGATCGACAGCCGCGCGTAGGCCCGAACACTGGACCTTCACACTTCGACCGGCATCCATGTTCAGTGTCTTACCCACTCGAACCTGGTGGATCTCTAGTTAAAATATATATTTTAACTTCCTTTCGTAGCTTGCCAATTTTCTGATGTTTTTTCAGACTATTGAGATGGAGGTGTTTGGTTCAGACTTTCAAACTATTATCAAGCCCAAAGGACCCGCACTGCATTAGACATTGAGAATATCAGAAAATCCCTAAACATTAATTACAGGCACTACGGTTAACAAAGAGAGGCAATCGAAATTTTAACTGAGTAAGGGGCAGTAATAATGTCAGGCATGTGCAAATCGACGAAGGGGAGCACAAGATACTTCGAAACGAGCTGGGAGTAGCCAATTTCAAGAAGAAATCCATGTAGAGGGGCCTAAAGTGCTCTCAAGGGTACGATAAATGGTGATTTTTATTACACTTACTGTTGATTACATAATTTTACACGTTACTTTTACGACTATGTGCTACAGAGCTCTAAGCTACAGGTTAGAAAATAGTGAAAGTGGATAAGATTTGTCTGAATAATTATATTGTTATTATTATATTATTCTTATCCAAAGTTTTAAATTGGTAACCAATGCGGATGAATGAAGCATGTTTAGTGAGCTTCCACATGTTCTCTATGGGATCCAAGTCAGGAGAGTTTCTCAGCCATGGCCGATCTCTAAAGTCGACGGTAAATGATACACGACTGAAGTGTGAAGGTCCCGGGTTCGGGCCCCATCGCCCGGTTGTTGATCTAACGGTCTGGAGTTTTGGTCGGTTTTCTCCAGATGTAAAGTGAATACGTGTTGGAACCACTTTGAAAGTACTCTAACCAAGGCATCCCCATCCTAGGCCCAAACGTAGCTTTGCCATTACAAACCAAACAAGTAAAACCTCTGCCTTTGTGATCAAGTGCGTGAAAGCGTCTGTTCATCACTTGGAAACCCTTCTCAAGCTGTAGCAATTTGAGCACAATTAAAAAACTTCCGTACTGTCCCTAATGACTAAACTAGGTACGATAGGTTTAATTAAAATTAAGAAGAACAGAGCATTTCCTATAAATATAATTTTCAATTAAAAATAAAATAATTAAAAAACTTTTATACATTTTAATTTCTTTTATTTGTTCTAGAGTTTTGTCAACACATTATTATAAAATCTTCTAAAGAACGGAAAATGATCTTTTATATTCTTAGGAAGCTCTACAAGATACATATCCGAAACATCGTTATATAATATTCTCTAGATGCCATTACTTTATGATATGTTCAGTATTAATATTAGAACAGTCATTCGATACAGATTCTTCTACACCGAATATCTAAGACTCAGAGTAAATAATTCTCCTTATCGAAGCAATGGCTTTGGTGAGTTTAATGCGAAAAGAAAACAAATTAACTTTAGAAATTTATTAACGCATCTGTGATGAAAATGACTTACGTTTACTCATGCGCTGCTAAACCCATAAAGTGTCGCTTATTTACTTTCACGTAAAGTTGTTCGAAAACCGGTTTATCGATTTCAAAGAGGACCATTAGTTCTAAAATTAATTTCCGCAAATACTTTTAGAATACTCTTAAACATTTAAGTTTGTAAATAAATTTTATTTGCTGAATCCGTTTCATTGACTCTAGAGGGTGTATACACTGTATGTTATTCGAATTTTAATTGGAATTAATTGAATTCTATAGTTTCAGAAGGATGCCAAATTGCTTCAGCAATGGAGGCGTGTTAAAATTTTCATAAGTAGTAAAATGCAAAGTGATCGGAGGAGATAAGCATAATGATGTATTTTAAGTTATTATAGTTGTTTGTGTATTTTCCTGTAACACGTTCATGTTAAAAATTGAACTTAGCAACAGGAAGTTTCTGGTGTATTTGCACCCTTAAAAAATTAATAAATAAATAAAGTGAAATTTCCTACCTTTATTTCGTATATTAAAAATTATTTATAGTAAAATAAGATTTAGATAATGTATAATTTCAATTTTTTATATATGTCGTGCATTTTTCAAAAACTAATTCATTATTCGCCAAGCTAAACAGAAAATTTCACTTGTACACCCTCTCAAAAAAGTATTCTAGTATAACAGATAACAAATGTTGCTTTTATTGTCAAACTTTCTTACATTACAGGAAAGTTTTCTTTCTTTTTCTTTCCTTGGGAGAGGAACCTTCTCTCATTTTTTTTTTTTCATTCATAATAAATAACATATCACTGTTACAACATACACACCAGAAAATTTGAAAAAAAAAAACTCAGTAGGAAAGAAATTTTCCTTTTATTCTCCCCAAAAAGTTGCTGATATAAATATTTTATACGACTTTTTTAGGATGGGTTAAATTGATATTTTCTCCAGTATGGCTAAAACTTGTGTAATTCACAGTAAGTCACTATGATGTCTGCTTGTTTAATAGAATGAGTAGTTGGAAAACAAGAAACAGATTTTGGACATAAACGTGACTTCGAAAATTGTGTAGTGTGATCTGGCTTCTCAATATATTTCAAAATCATTTTTATTTCATTTTTCATATAAAATTGATCTACCACTCTGAAAATTTACTGCACATACAGTAGAAATAAGCATTTACGCACTTTAAGAGGACGCCAGATCTTTAAATAGCCCATTCTTGAATATTCTAATTCTACTAATATACATTAAGAGCCATTACATTATTACCACCTACTCAATAACGCGCTGCGCCTCCTTTGGCCTTCAAAACAGCTGCAACTCGCCTGGGCATGAATGCCACGAGTTTTTAATAGATACTGGAGACAGGTTGTCACAAAGTTGAGATATTGGAAAAGGTGGTGTCTGAGCTCTGAGCTGCCGGGAAGAGGGGAGCAGTTGTTCTCCTATAAGGCGGCGTATCCTGACACGACCATCGACGTGATGAAGGAGAAACCGGTATTCATCCTACCAGGCAACTCTCTTCTACATATCCGTGGTCCAGTCTCGATGTTCCCGTGCCCACTGTAGGCCTAGTTGACAATGACGCTTGGTAAGCAGTGGCACACGAGTGGGACGCCTGCTCCGTAGTCCCATATCCAACAGTGTCAGCTGAATTGTGTGTTCTGAAACACTTGTACTTGAACCTGCATTGTATTGGGCTGTCAGCTGAGCCACTGCCTGCCGCCGATTTTGCTGTACTAGGCGGGCACTGAAAATGGTAGATGGCCGAATTGTGAAGGTCCCGGGTTCGGGTCCCATCGCGCAGCTGTCGATCTAACGGTCTGGAGTTTGGGTAGGTTTTCTCCAGATGTAACGTGAATACGCGTTAAAACCCCTTAGAAAGTCCTCCTACCAAGGCACCCCCCTTGTCAGATCGCCCTAGAGTAGCGTTGCCATAATCACACACAACAACAACTGTACTAAGCGGGACAATCTCCGGAGTAGTCTTTCTTTGATAATGCGTGGACGCCCAACATCTTGGCGTCTGTTGCTCGTTTCACCGTCATTAATCCACATTTTATAAATACTAACAACGGTAGATCGTGAACAACCGACCAGTCGTGCAGTTTCGGAGATACTCGTTCCGAGTCTTCGGGCCATTACAATCTGCCCTCTCTCAAATTCGCTTAGATTAACAGCCTTTCTCATCACTCACAAGCATAAGTACAAGAATGATTCCTTACCTTCTCCAACAACAGTTAAATACATTCCCAGTTAATTACGCGCTCTCCATGTCATCCAGACGAGTTTGGAAAATGTGGGTGGCCATAATGCAATGGCTCTTCGGTGTAAATATCAGACTAGTGCTTAGTAATGTCTTGAGCAACGGACACATTATGAAATAATATTTGGAAATAAACATGGTTCATGAATGAAAATTTTCAGATAGCTAACACATTTAAAAATGTATGTTGCAAATAGGATATGATTAGCACTAAGTCTTGTACACTTCTTAATCTTTCTCATCAAGGTGGTGTTTCTGATCTGCCAAGTTAGACATCGTAATATAATTTAAATATACAAAGAGTTTTTCAAAAACTGATTAATTGGCTATTTCTTTTTTTACAGTATTATAAAGAATGATAAAATACTACAGGAACGTTCGAAAGATTCCAATTTTACGTTCGCTTTTCAACTAATATTTCATTTGGACCTTCAGCAGCTGCGCACGGTCATATTATTGACAAAATTATACTATTGGCCTTCACTATAACATTGAAACATGCTTGGAGAATTTTTGTGCAAATTTTCTTCTAAAACATAACAAGCAACAAATCTGTCTTCGTTAAAAGTTAAATTAAGACTTTTTATGAAACCATGCGAAAGTGCCGTGCTGCACCTAAGCGAAGACTTTAAGAACCAATGCTGAAAGGCAGTGCTCGCCTCCAGGTAAAATATTGGCTGTTTGATGGAGCTCTTTGACAATGAGAACTAACAGGATAAACCGGGTTAACATTTCAGATGAAAAAGAATGATCCACCCTTTTGGAAAAACTCTGCCCGCGTCTCTAAGCAGTTTTAATAATGTAAAATAATAAATTATCTATAAAAACAGTTATCTTTAAGAGAGGATAATTTCTCTAAATATTAATTTTCAAGCTTTAAAATTAAAAACTAATTTAAGGTAAGCCCATTTTGCCTTCTAAGGTCAATGAGAGGAATTTGTGAGTCTCGCCCGCTCACAGGGTTAATAGAGCTCAGGTCATTCTGATTATCAAATGTGCCAGGAAAGTGCAATGCAATACTGAAATGCTCGAAAGTCTCACGATAATACAAATAGCTCAAACAAGCATCCACCATTAGGATAATTCCCCAAGCTTTGGTTGAGATTGATTAGATTGAATGCGTACGACAAAGCCTCGGTAATGAGATAAAATGACTTTATTTATCATAAGTCACCCGCATTAAGTGAGTGAGAGCTCATTAAGTCGTGGTATTTAATAGAAATAGTACCAGGTTACCGAGCCATGCTCAGAATCTAAAGGCTCCTTAAGTGTAAAATAACGAATACGTAAATGCCTTGGCACGTATCAATAATCTTTATGGTTGCCTTCGTTAAGATTTTCATCGCTGTCGGATCACCCATACATTATCAGGTAAACTTTGGTCGGCATTCAATGTTACAATGGCATATACTTTGTTTTGAAGAGGGATGCTAAATATTCGATGGTCGGTGCCATCAGAGTTGAGCAAAAAGTAATTTAACATAAGGTGCCTCCTTTCCTTCTGTAGCAGATCAGCGAGGGTATCAGCGAAGATCTTGGGCGATGCATTCACTAACAGCGTCTTCATTACTTCAGAAATATATCTGTCCATATTGAGGACGTTCAAATTCAGCATCAAGAATTTGAGTTGGTTGAACTGTCAGATGAATGAGTTTATAAAAAAAATCATCAAGTCTGTTATACACTGTTCGCAACGTAGCAGTACACACCAAAATCGTTAATAGTTTCACTGGTCATATACTGTGAACAAAGCCATTGTAAAGTATGCTTTCAAATTTCGAATTCTTTGAAATGTGGGTGACATCGAAGAAACAACCACACCCATTCATTAGGAAATTTGGAATGTCCTACATCAATCTTACAGTCCCCAAAATGGTTTCGGTTAATTTTTGTTTTTACTCTTCAGAAAAATGCAAAGCTCCAGGGTGAATGCAATCCATGTTAAAAAGTTTTAAACTATGATAATAAGTACCCACATTTGTGGCAGCTTTGTAGATACTTAGACTGTTTACCCGAAGTATTTGTCGACGTCTAGCTGTTCCATGTCGTTCTCCTTCCAAATACTAATCATCTATTTAATCTGCTTGTGTTTGAACTGCACGTTCACACATTTGGGTTAAGTGCTGCTTTCGGTGATCATATGTTTCCACAGCTCGTTTTTGAGCTACACTTTCATGCATTTACGTCTTTATAATACATCTATGATGATAATTCTTTACGATTGAAATTGTAAATTTCTCTATAGTGCTTCAATTCAAACATAAAATACTTTTAGCATAGATTGGCAATTACTTACTAGTAAATATTAACAACTCTTTATTTAATTGTAAAATATTGGAATTATAAGATTTTAAAAAGTGCACCGAAGGCGGTGTGGACTCCGCTTACAATACGCCTGCTACAGCGCCTATTTTACAATTTCATGTGTGATGCTCTTATTGATACAATCAGTGAGCTCAATACATCGATTAGTTGTGTTGTGTTGTGGAAGTGTGGCCAATTAGCTACACGAGGGTGGGTTCTAGGCCGAGGGGTGGGGTGCCCTCCGCGGATATCTTCCTAACCCGTATTTACGCTAAGTTTCGGGGAAAACCACAGAAAACTCCGAACGGTTAGGTCGGCGGACGCTACCTCGTTTTGAATTAGGCACCTTCCGTCTCCCAATTCAGCACGCTATGCGCTATGACACTGGTAACCATTAGCACATAAAAAGTCTTAAAAATACTAAAAAATGTTTAAAATACAACATTTAAAAGCCACGCCCACACCTGTTAGGAAATAACCAAAAACATCTGGCTCCTAAAGGTTTAAAATGACGTTTGTCAAGATTTCCTATGCAATACTTAATCCTTGTGATGCGCACTACGTTCCCTAATATTTTGTGCAGACTTTTTAGAAACACCCTATATAAATAGAAATGCATATTAATAGCTTTCGCAAATTTATCTCTTTATAAATTGATATAGGGTACCCTAACTTATCGTAAGCATTTTGATTAATATAAAATGAACTATTGAACATAAAACTTGAAACTTTGCACAGCCACGTAAAATTATTTTATGCATCTATTTCCGTCGAAATTTGGCTATGTCACTATCCATAATTTTTTCGAATATTAATTTAATAATTTTTTAATGTTTTATTAAATATAATAATAGTAAATTATCTACTAATACAATACTATATATATATTAATGACTTACAAGGAAGTCACATTGTTGCAGAAAACTCCACACAGTTTTTCGGATTCGTGGTTTAAAAGTCCTGTATATATGGAAAGTTCTAGTTAACAGTCCATTTGACAGGACGGAAAAAAAATCTTATTGGTTTTGTTATGTGTGTTATTTTACAAAGTTTTATTTATATCATCTTTTAACACCAGTTTTTTGCGTGTTTATGATTTCGGTGTGTCTGTCTGTCCGTCTGTCCTCTAACTCTTGTAAATATGCATCGATTTCTTCGAAATTGATATAGGTTGTTCCCAAGTACCGTATTATGTACCCTATTGAAAATGGTATATTCAGCATCTATAGTTCTTCTACAGGACAGCTCAAAAGATTTCCAATACGTTACGCTCTATGGGCAGTCGTTCTTATTGTGTGTTTTAGAGATATTCGGCTATTTCAAATAAAACAAAATTGATACATGTTATTAAGGATTACAAGATAAAGCTCTCCATTGAAAATGGTGTCTGTATCGTTAATGGTTCTTCTACAGGAGACTCAAAATAATTCCAATGCATTACGTTCAATGGCAGTTTAAAGACAGGTATTTTTAAAAGAACAATTGTATCGTACTATATGTAATTAGTAATGATTGCGTACTCCCTAAAAAGTTGCTATAATTAACCGATTTAGTGGGTTGTGTTGTGCAAGCAAGCAAAGATATGTAACGGCTTTCTGCTTAGGGGATGTGTGTTTGCGTGTGTGTATGTATCAGAAGCGCTAGTGTGTTGGAAAGTGTTTCATAATCAATGCGTTTGGCATGATTTATCTTTCTTGTTGTTACTAACTGTTGGTTGCGCGCATTGATGACATAATATTAATGCTATTGCGTAAATCTAATGTAGGAAAGCACAGATTACAGGCTTCATTAATAAAATCGCGCCAAATGTCGCCAAGCTTGACGAATTTTTGGCTAAAAATAAGTTCCCAAAACACTTCCGCTTAGCGAAAAACCGCCAGACACTATTTTAAACAATGGAGAAATAAAATACTACGTATCTCGCGTTTTAGTAAACCAAGTTTCATGCAAAAAATGCAAATTTTAATTATTTGACGTGCAGAATACGAATTTCAGAATAAATTTAACCCCGAGAGGCAAATCCCCCAAATTCTCCAAAAACTCGTAACAATATTATTTTTACATAAGACTTTTCCTTCAAGAAAGATATGTGAAGAAAGAAGAGTGTGACCGCTCACCCTCCTTGGGGGGCATATTTCAAAATTTCTCGAAACTAAATTTTCGTGTGGGTTACATTTTGAAACATGAATTTTGACTTTGAAGAAGAGATATAAAGAAACGTTTCAGCCCCTACCCCCATAGATTACGAATTTTTTGAAATTCGCATTTATCGAGCTTCTACCTATGTTATAAACCTCATGCCAAATTTCATATTATTGGCTTCATTGGTTTCGCGTACGCGTAATATTGACATTTGGAAAAACGGGATTAATTTCCGTTCTCTCTAGCAGTTTGGTGTGACGTATTTCAGTTATATATGTACAAGGTGATGATAAAAAAACTATCCCAATATATGAAGTAATAGTGGCCACTTCATTCGACCGATCGAGATGAGATTTCGAAAATAGTAGTTATACAGAGGTGCGAGCTCGGAATTATGACAGCAAAGAGGCGCTCGTGGTAGAGAAACTCGAAAATTCCAAATTGCACCGCCCATTCTTTTTTCCTTCGCAAAATGGTCAGTGTCTGCGAAAACACTAAAGAGCGTTATAACGATACGTGTATCACAAAAAAATGGGCGTATTAAGCAGGCATAAAAAACAGCTCCGTGAACGGCCTATAAAAAGCCAACTGGGCCACACGGAGGAAATCTCCATAGCAGAGACAGAAGCAAGAAACAATCACAAAACGACGTTCGTTAGATATCCAGCATTAAAAAAAAAAAAAAAAGTAAAAAGCCGGGTGGAAATACTCCATGTACATGCCTTCGCAATGACTATAACAGCTAAAGTTCTGTTTTTTTTTTTTTTTTTTTTTTTTTTTTTTTTTTTTTGTGCGTGCACAAGTCCATTTTTGTGATACACGTATTGTTCCAATGCTCTGCAGGGTTTACGCATGCACTGAGAATTTTGCAACGCGCAAAAAAAGTGCTTTGCTGTGACTCGAAATTGTCAAATTTCTTTACCTACAGCCGTAACTAATGCGCCACTTGGCTGTCGTTCACAGTATTCTGAACTCATACATTTGAATAACTAAATCCGAAATGTCCGCTAGAAATCAGTATATTGCGATAGTTTGTTTGAAGGCCACTCTGTATGTATAGCAAATAATCTAGGTCATGTGGCAAAAAACTGGATCTCGGAAAAGAGAATTGTACGTTTCAACCGTTTCAGAAGTCCCACTACTATTTGTTTCACGGCGGTTTCCGTTTAATATCATACATTCAGCATACCATCATGGTTTATGATACTTTTACTATAAAAATTAGAGGGTTTTTATTTAATGCTGTGAGCTCAATCGATGTTCCTCCGCACTTTAAGTCTTGCCTTACTGATTGAAGAGGAAACATTTTCTTAATCATAGCATATTAATTAAATGGGGTCAAATTATCGATTTCGCATTTTATGAAGCTAGATCTAATTTTCTTGTACTCCAAAAATCTTTATTCCTTTTCTCAAAGTTCCCTACATGTTAAATCAAATATTAATATAATGTATCCGAAATGCCTACCAATCATTGCAAAATAAGAAAAAAAAATTGTGTATAATATTTGTTATAATCAGCTAGTGAATCATAAGAATGAAAAAAAATTAATTACTCATAAAATTCAATAGTTTAAGTCTTTTCAAAATGTGGCCTTAATAATTATTACTGTACCCATACTATATATAATGTTAAGTTTCGCACAAGACGTTATAACGCGTATATGCTCGCATAAACGTTTTGAATGTGTTATTTAGGTTTCTATTAAACGTTTTTCTGCAAAAAGGTTCTAAAGCTTTCTATGTGTTTTCTGTAGAGATTTTAAAAGGTACACGGTAAAAAAAAAAAAAAAATCGGAAACGTTACCCCAAAAAATGGGGCAGCTCTAATAGTTTAAAATTGCAGAAACGTTTCCGAACCATGCGGGTAAAGTATTTAGAAACGTTTCTGCATATTTCGGAAAAATATTTACATATTTTCCTTCTTTTTAAGTAAACTTTTCTGGAAAAGATGGGTAACGTTTCATTATACTTTGGTAAAATATTGAGTAACCTTTCCATGTATTTCACAAAGGTTTCCGAATTAACGAGTAACCTTTCTGAGTTTTTCAGAAAAAAGTAACATGCACTAGATGGCAGCACCAAACTAACGGAAGTAGCGCTTAGGACTAGCGATCAGAACCGAACCCCGGACGTACGCATTCGGAGGAGAGCACGCTACCTCGACGCTGCGATTGTCTTGCCGTATTTTGCTTTAAAAGTAAACTGACTGCTGCAAAAGTTATTTGTGGTATGGCGTGTTTTGGAAATTTAAAATTTTTTGGGGGTATTTTATAAATGGAGGGAAAAAATACCATAATTAATAAATATAAATTAAATCTTTTTTTCCACATATATTATTTTCAGGAGATAATGTACTGTTTTATTTAAGTATTCATCCGGCGACGTCACCTGGTGACTGGTCACAAATAAAAATAAACTTCACAGTGACTACACAGTGGAGTTACATCACTCACAAGTTACCAGACCCTTATTATCGCATGGGCAAATCAGGACTTTGCCCGGGGCCCCCGTTGGTCAAAATCGGGTCCTGCAAGTTACAATGTGACAGTCCTATGACAATTGTGACCCTCTGTGACGTCACAGCGACTCTTTTGTGACCATCTGTGCTATTAGGGAAGACGCGTTCACTGTTATCCCTCTGTTTCTTGGCACTTGGCGCATGCGCGCGAAGTCCCAAATAAAGATTTCCTTTCCCCGTAAAAATTATTCTCCGAAATGCGGGTTATGTTTCCGAAATCGTGAGTTCGAGTAGAGCATCGGTAGGTTACGTTATACTTTCGGAAACCTTTCTGCTATAAGTATGTAACGTTTCTGAATTTTTTTACTGTAGTTTCGGTACTTTTTTTCCTCTTTTTTGTGTTTTAAAAAGCCGTTGATGAAATTTTTTATTTTTCAGATACAGATTTATAATTTTTGTCATGTTATTTTTTACGACGGACGTAGTCAATAAGACTTTCATTTCGTTACTAATGTTGTATTATGAATAGGCCAATTTTATATTTTTATGCCACGTATGACAGTAAAAAAAATATTACTTCCAAATGTTTCTAATGCACGTCTAATGTGTTATATTTTATAAATGGGAGCTAAAAACTATCACGATCACCAACAATTAGTAACGTCAATAAAAGGAAGTATTTTAAAAGCAAAAGTTTTTATTTTTAGATTATTTTTTAAATAAAAACATTAAAAGAAGACATGCTAAATGGAGTATTAAAATGAAATGTATAATAACAAGTTTTATTATCCTATAAACTAAACAAAAGAAAAATGAAAATGTACTTTAGGTTATGTTTATGAAATTTAAATTTGTTGTTTTACTCTAATAAGAAAAAGATGTGACATATAAAAAAAACACTACCCTACCCTACGTCGGTGCATTTCTTTCTTGATATTAAATATTTAATACTTAAAATCTAATATTGTATGACATACAAATTAGACGAAACTGAATACTCCTAGTCGAATATTTCTTCATCCTAGCCAACTGCATAAGCTTAAAGAAAAATGTTAAAAATTAAAGTTAGATCTTACAAATTTAATTTTAAAAGTATCCAGGAAAGTATCAAGTTTACAAAGTTGGAAGTTTTCTATATGTGTCGAATTTTTCTCTAATTCGTTTAGAATTCTCGGCTCGTGAAGAAAAATTATTGTTAGATGTCACAGGTTACATTTCTATGAATGAAGAATTCTTTTCAGCAAAATTTCTAAAAGCAGTCCAGACCAAAGCAAGAAATAAGAAAAATAAAATAAATTAAATACTTTTAAAGTCGATGTCTTTCATTTACACTCAATTTCTGCTTGTCAAAATTACAACGTCGCACATGGAGTATTCGTATCAAAATCCTGGCCAAAAGTCGAAAATTTTAAATTTGTTTAAAAACAGTAATATATATGTTTTTGGATAGCCTAGTAACTGATGCATCATGTAATGCATGTTTTCCGACCATAATTCATATCCAAAAGATACAACACTCGGTTTAAAAGCAAGTTTCTTCATTTACGGCAAGAGATTTCAGCGTTTCCTATTACTTCGTCTTGCATTTTTACGGGCTCTTTAAATTAATTTACTGATTTGATACTAAGTATAATTGTAGTAAAATATATGTATTTTAATTATATGTATCTATTAGCTTGAAAAAATAATATGACTTTATTTAAAAAAATTGTAAACTTTTTTTTTCTAATTTTTTTTCAAAGATCCACATTTCAAAAAGCTTTTTGAAGGGGTGCCGCGGCTTGTCGCGCCTAATTTCAACTATAATCGTAATTATTACAGTATTGAGTGTCTATTCCAAGAAAAAAATGTTTCCCCAACATCCACCATTTTTATAAAAAAAATTATTTATATAGCGCCATTTTTATTTTTTCGATAATTTTTCGACGGGTGATCGCAAAAGGGATACAAACATACGCGCTTGTATTTCTCATAAACTATAAATTATGTGCAAGTGTTTGGATAAAGGTATATAAAATTTTATTTCAGTTAAGATTTAACATCGGTATTTTAAATTCAGTATGTAATTTCTTATTTTTCTGATGTAAATTTGCTATAAGAAGAAAATTTCTACATATTCGAAAATTGCCCTTTCTTAGTCCTGTAAATAGTCCCATCTATTTACAGCTTAGTTTTCCTTTTATGTCGTAAATTGTGTCCAAAGCAAAAGATCCCCATTTTTTGGATCTCAAAGGTTGGCAACTGTGACTTCGGGTCATTGGAGTGTGAGTGTGTAAACAGAAACACGTGCTAGCTCTTTAAGTCATTTTGAACTGCTGGCTTGAAATAAATTACTTTCTCCTCCAGCTTGGAATGAGATTTTATGGGTTTGCAAGGAGGCATCTTTTAAGAAGTGTCCTTTTAGCTGCTCTAGACAAAAGCCAAGGAAAAAGAACAAGCCTTATAACAGTGAGACCCTACAACTTCTCTGCCAGAGGGGCCCGATGGTGGTTCCCCCCCCCCCTCTCTCTCTCATACTCTCTCTCTCTCTCTCTCAAAAAAAAAAAAAGTGATTCTGAGTGAAGACGAATATCAAGAGTTCAAAAGAATCAGAATGAAAAAGTTAATCTTCAGAAGTCATTAGAAAACTAAGATCCCTATAGTAACTACATTTAGATAAGTAAAAAATCTAAAAAATTTTTATGATAATTTCTAAAAAATAATCTTATGATAATTTCTAAAAAATAATCTTATGATAATTTCTAAAAAATAATCTAATAAAATAAAATCTAAAATATTTTTATAAAATTTTTATGATTGATTTATAGATAAGTAGCGTTATATTTATAAGTATTATTAAAGTATTACATTTATATATTTTTATTGTGGCTAAGGCACAGCTACACGGCTATTTGCCTAACGGGAAGGTTGCCTTGGGCGGGGGGCTTTTTAAGGGGTTCTAATGCGTATTCACGTGACATCTGGATAAAATCGCCCAAAACTCCAGACCGTTAGATCGACACTCGCGTGGTATTACATTTATAAGTGGTATTATACAATAGCAGTACTTCCCAGTAAGGGACACTCCCCGGACAAGACATTTGTTAGAAACCCACTTCGTGTCGTTTGGCGATATATCGCCAAATTTGGCGACAACACGCTTTTTTATATAATTTAAGAAGTACATAATACTAAAAAGTCAGTCAAAAGTCAACAGTAATGATTTTAACGTTAAAACACATGAAAAATATTTTTGGCCAGGATTTTGACACAAATACTCCACTGTGCGTCGTGAAGAACTAACTCTTCAAAAGTAAACGTAATTTATTGCACAAACATTCCTTATTGACACAAGTGAATGACTCTATTGACAAAGAAAAATAAAACATAAATCATGTTGAATACTCAGATTAAAAAACTTCAGGACAATTTTCTTACTTGTGTAAATACAATTTGAAAATTTGAATAGCAAATCATGAAAGCTGATCACACAATGTAGTCCAAGAATGTTTTTAATCATCGATTTTACAAAGAATGGTTTGAGGGGAATTTGATAAGAAACTGCTATTTTGCACGTTATTCGACGAAAGTTGAACGATCACTAAAAGGGGACCTAGTGAATCAATTTATATGAAATAGAAAAACAATTTTATTTTATTTTATGAAAATAGAATATTATTTTACACTAAATTAATGGTATAAAAACCCAGTTTATTCTGCAGCTTCGTAGCTTTGCCTCCTTCTCAATAACTGCATATCTTGTATATTACAAACTTCCGTGTAGAGATGTCATTTGTCTTAACAATTTCTTCCTATCTACTAGATCCCACATGTACCCAATTTAAAAACAATATCACGTTTTATGCATTTAGCGATTAAACTTTCAAGAATCTTTTGCTTTCATCGGAAGTCCCTTAAACTTTTTGGAGGCTTTTTTAAATAAAAGAAAGCCTAGTCTTCCAGTCCGGGCACTCCTCTAATAGTAGATAATCAAGATACTAGCAATATAATAAAGACACCTTTGTCAACAAAAATGCCAGTGCAGATTTCATATGGAAGCTGATTGAGGACCATTTTAATAGAATGCATTAAAGATGTCTCACCATTTAAAACCACCAATAATATTTCAAAGTACTTATAATTTTAGCGATCGTACGCATTTACGAGTTGGTTACGGCACTGGCAATTGCTTTATGAACTGAAGGTATCGATTCTTGACCAGGCATCCAACGATTACGCGACAACTATCTGCAATCCTTTGCATGATTTCGATTGTGATTAAGGCTACTGTCTCTTTTTTTAAAATGTATTATGGGTAGTTGAATGTTAATTAAAAAAAATATCAGTAATCTTAATGAAATTAGTTTTTCAAAGAATTCAGGAATAGTAAGATTTTGTAAAAGAATTTCTGCAAATTTGTAAATAATCATTTTTGTAAAAGATTACAGTCGATTGTAATCGTTGCGAAGTTTGTTCTTGACTCGGGTGGCTGTTTTTTCAGAGATTTTACGTAAATCTTCAATTTTCTGCAATCTTATTTAAAACAGTATCAGCGCGTTTCAGCTCAACGTAGGGCTAATACAGATGAGCTGCGCCAGTTCTGCGAAAATGCAATATCTCCGAAATCTGCCCTTTTATTTTGGAAATTTTTAGAAAAATCCTATGGTACACTGTAAGTTTGCATTCTGTTGCATTTCCACCTTTTTTTTCACTCTTTCTAATGTCTTACAGTTTTATTCGTATTTTTGTCACTAATTTATTTTACAGTTGCATATTTACTATTTATTAGAATTTCTTTATTTTTTTAGAAGATTAGCAAACTTTTGTCACACGTCTTAAACGATTTTCTTCTATCATAGCAGTTTTCTTGTTTTCTCAGTCTATGAGATGGTTGCGTATAAGTACTTTTTCCTCGCTTCATAGCGCGCTATGTGAGAAAAAGTTCCTCCCCGATAATGAAAGTTAACGCCATCAGGTAAATACTTTTTTTTCCACAATTTCCCCATTATACATTCGAAACGGCTTAATTTTCATAGGAGCTCACCGGAGCTCAGCTCCTGCGCTTATTTTTTCTCAGTTCCATTTTTATATTACACTTAAAATTTTGATAGACTCTACACTTGTTTCTATCGATATTAATTTTATTACACTGGATTTAATAAAAGTTTTAAGCAAAAGTTTACTAAATTTTACAGTAGATTTTAAGCAATTAATACTCTAATTTGCTGTGCAACAAATTAGGGCCCTTCATTTGTTACAATTTATGCCCTTATTCGAAACTAAATAAAGAGAGAGCAGTATATTTACGAAAAAAGTGGGAAATGCGGTAAAATGACGTTTCAAGTAATACATTCCATAAGTCATAGCTGCCAACTTTTACGGAATATAAGTAACCATCTTTTGTAAACGGTAGTTTTCTGCTTAGTATATTTCCCAATTTTGGAGCTCGGCGTGAGAGCTTATTACTAATTTAAAAAATGTTTAACAAAATTTACTGTTTACAATAAGTGGTTAGTTATAATCCGTAAGAGTTGGTAGCTATGCATAAGTATAATTTTTATATAGGAATTTTAGAGGCAGAGGAGGAGCTACGTTGAAGGTAGGCAGAGATGCACCGTAATTCTGGTTACTTTTTGCATAAAGTTACAATCACATAGTGTTAAACACGTGATGTTCATTTAGGTAAAGATTAAAAGTTAACTCCTTACCAGTGAAAAGAAGTTGGTAAACGACAGAAAGGCTCCATCACTCTGCTGCTCGGGCGTCTCCCGATGTCACGTGTTCCATGTGTATGGTTCTTAAGGTACATAGCCAGCCAGTTACAAACTTTGTTTATTCTCAGATTTTATTATGTAAGATAAATAATCATTCATTTATAACTCGTTGTATACAAACAACAGTTAGAGCACGGAGAGACAAACTGCATTCATCAACCCTTGACATCAAGGACTTAAAGATGCTTACGTCCTGATTTTGCTGTAAACGACTACCAGACGTTAAACGCGTACGTCCTGTTTCATTTGTATCCAAGCTGTCGTTTTTCATTTTTCGGCAAAATTTTCCTTCCTTCGAAGAGACATCTGGTTATGTTACACCTGTTAATCCTCTTTAATAATAGCGTAGTATGCTAATGAGATGTATGTGTGTGTATTCGCTATAGGTAGCCAGAGAGCTTGTCGGATCCGGGTCAAATTTGGCACAGAGGCTAAATAGGTAAAAAAAAAAGCCAGTGCCGTAAAAAAAAATTTTGAAATTCGAATTATTTAGAAGATATTAATTAAAAACAGAAGCTAGCTTACTATATTTGGCGACCTTGCTCCAGCAAAAAACGATTTATGCTTTCGCAACAAAGCAGGAAAGCTCTTAAAAGTATGTTGGATTCGAAAAAACATGAAGTTGGAATTACGCCAAGTTAAGATTCACGAGAAATAAATACGTGTGTTAACATAAAGTTAACTATTTTCAAATAGCAAGATCATTTGGATACCAGGAGTTCAATATTAAAGATGACGCATTTTATTTATTTTTTTTTAAACCAGTCATATCCTTGGCAACGTTCTGTGAATATATGGCAACCCTTGTGAAAGCCGCCATTTTATCCCTTGTGCTATGATTGAACTAGATTTGATTGCCACTGAAAGAACATTCCAGCGTTTTCGTTAATAATAATTATAAAAAAAAACATTTTAGATTTCAAATGATTTATTTTACCCTTGGGAGTGCTTAACTAAGGTATGATTGCGTCTGGGAGAAGATTTTACCGTATTGATTTAGATTTTACTACATTCGTATTAGGTATGTAAAACTTTGTCCTAAAATCTAAAAAAAATTAATAATTAATAAATAAAAAGAAATATACCAAAAATAGCGAAATGCAATCGGAAAGTAATTTTATTTTGCAGCATGCATATGTTACGTAATGTTACGATTGTAGCATGGTTAAATACAAAATTAATGAGTAAATGGGAAATTTTTAATGCGTCATGTTTCAAAAGTGATTTTGCAACATTCAAAATGAAGAACATTTTCAGCTGAGTGAGTTAAAGTAATTAAATTCATAAACCTAAGCAACGGACTAAAATGCCACTTATTAATTCTAAACTCAAGGCCTCCTGCAGACGATAATTCTGATAACACGGAAGAACCAATGCTAGAATAAGCTCGACTTTTAGTAGTCTTAAGAGGCATAGTGACGTCAGCTCAATGTATTCACAGTCGAATCGATTGCCAATGTTAAAAAGATGTTCTTTTTCTTTTTTAAATAAAAGAAATTTTACTATAATTATTTTAATTACTATATAGTTGCGCTGATCCCTGACTTCAAGATAACACTTTTTCCGCCATTACTGCAAAACATTGCAATGTCAAGGACAAAAATCCTAATAATTTCTACACTTTGTACGATCCGCTTGAAAATTTTCATAATTATGTATAAAAATATAGAAAACAATCTGTACCACTTTAAAAATCTGAAAATCCACCCGTTCCCTCATTTTAAAGCGATTTTTCGCTATTTTCGGCAACATTTCATTTCCGAGAGTCAAAAAAGTTAATCATTTGCGTAACAAAATTAGCTATTGCAAATGACAATGACTTCATTTTGACGTCATACTTAACAGCTTTTTCCAGATTTAAAAGTTTATTTATTTATTTCATCTTATAAAAATGAAATTCTGTTTGTGGATTTGATTAGTATACAAATCCACAAAAATGGACTTATTAGCCTGGAATTTTGCACAGATATGTAAAATAATATAAAATAAATTATACTCCACTTTAAAACTTTGTAAGTCCACCCGTTCCCCATTTAAGAGATTTTTTATGTTCTCCACGCAGAAAGCTTTCCGTAAGTATGACCCCTGTAGGGAAAAAAGTATGAAATAAGCATCATTATTGCCATGTGTGGCGATTTTGCCGAATAAAATGTTTTAAATTCTTAAAGTAAAAATAAAAGAATAATAATGACTTTTTTAAAAGTTTATATTAGTAAGGTTATTTTTTTTAAAATTATAATATCGTGTGCATGGGAAATCAGAGCAGGAATGTTTGTTTTATACGCAAAACAATAAGAAATGAAGATTTCAAAGGCTAATATGTAAATTTTTTTAGTTTGGCGAAAAATAAAATGGCTAATATGCGGAAAAAAAAAAAGATTTGTCTCGGGATTTAAATTTTATAAAAAGGCATTTGACATATCTCCCGTTCTCCTGTCTCATAGTCGCCACAGCTCTCAAGAACTTCCTGAGACTAGGAGACCTGGGCATTTTAATAGCCATTAAATGCACCTTTTTTTTTAAACATGAGATTAAGTTATAAATCATGTGAGCCTAGGTAATCAAAGTGTAAAGACAGTCGACAGAGCGTATTTTTAGCGACCTTCGTAGCCACATAAATCTATGTGAAAAGCAGAAGCATTTATATTAATGCGCACGACAGTCCCAGCTACGAAGATTGATGCTGACTCTGTCCTCCGCCGCGGATTATAAACGCGCAGCAGCCAGACTAAGACACCAAACCATGACTGTACGAAATTAAGATCAAGCCCAGTTCAGGGCTCAAAACGAACGTCCCGTCCGATCGGGCGCCCATTCATTCATATATACAACTAGATGAAGTACCCGTTCTTTGCAGGGAATGGATATTGTTAGACAAACAAATGCAAATGGAAAATCTTATAAATAAAAATGAAATTCTGTTTGTTTGTTTGTTTGTGGATTTGAGTTGTATACAAATCCACAAAAATGGACCTATCAGCCTGAAATTTTGCACAGTTATGTAAAATAATATAGAATAAATCATAGTCCACTTTAAAACTTTGAAAGTCCACCCGTTCCCGGAATTTAAGAGATTTTTTATGTTCTCCACGCAAAAAGCTTTCCATAATTGTAACCCCTGTAGTGAAAAAAGTGTGAAATAAGGATCGTGGTTGCCATGTGTGGCGATTTTGCCGAATAAGATGTTTTAAATTCTCAAAGTAAAAATAAAAGAATAATAATGATTTTTTTTTGTTAGTTTATATTTGTAAGATTATTAATTTTTTATTATAATATAGTGTGCATGGGAAATCGGAGCAGGAATGAAATGTTTTATACGCAAAACAATAAGAATTGAAGATTTCCGAGGCTAATATGTAATTTTTTTTTAGTTTGGCGAAAAAATAAAATGGCTCAAATGCCGATTTTGTGAAAGTGAGTGCTAGCGGTTTGCACAGTTTTCGGCTTGGCGCAATTTATTGAGAGCTTAAGGAAATAAATTTTTGAAAACAAGTGCAAAGGTTTTATTAGAATACAGCGTTAAATTTTAATGATCCGTGAAGAAATAATGCAGTTATTAAGGGATTTCGAGCAATCTATCTTCAGAATTCTCGCCAATTGAGTATATTGATTTAAGTTAGGGGAATTCCGCCAAATTTCAGAAAATTGAAATCTTCGCATTTAGTACATCGGAGTAACGATGAATAAAACACGTTATACGTTGATAATTTAAAAAATGCGGTTATTAAGGAATTCCACTTTTGAAATAAATGCTTGCTTTACTTATTGGCGGTCAAACCATTTCCCATTTTGATTGCTGCTAAGTCAATGCTTCGAATGATTCCCTGAAAAAAATTTGCAAAATGGCGTATGTTGGCCCTTTGGCGATACTTAGATTTGAAACTGGATTTTATTTGAGACTGGTATATATATAATAACACTGGTTATAGATAAAAATGAATGTTGGTATGTGTGTATGAGGTTGAAAAACTCCAGCACCGTTTGACCGATCACCATGAAATTTGGTTGACCTAAGTCTTTTATCATGGAGAAGGTTTTTATGCTATCCGTTTTCCTCTAACTTGCCACTAGATGGCGCAGCAGAACGTCGAATTCTATTCCGTTTAGCCGTTTGCTATGCGAATATCGTCCAACTGATTTCGATGAAATTTGGTACACGCGGATATTAGAAAACGGGGAATATTTTTCACTATCCATTTTGCTGTAACTTGCCGCTAAATGGCACTGCAACGCATCAACCTCTATACCGTTCGACCGATCGGCATAAAATTTTTTATACTTACACATTTGAGTACGAAGAATATATTCTAACTGTGTTCCTTTTGATGTTACTCACCATTAGATGGCACTGCAATGCATTATTGTTTTAACTCGCCACTAGATGACCCTGCAGCAGGCCAAATTCTTGACCATTCAAACGGTCGCTATGAAAATCAGTATACATGGCTATTTGAACAATGAGAATATTTTGGCGTTATCCATTTTGCTACAACTCGCCACTTGACGGCGCTGTAGCAAATCATTACTTTAATTAATCACTAGATGGTTAACTGTCCACTAGATGGTAACTGATCGCTATGAAAATAGGTATACATAGATATTTGAACACGGGGAAGAGTTTGGCGCTATCCATTTTCCTATAACTTGCCACTCGATGTTGCGTCCACACATGAACTTAAGAGCTGTCCAGCCGATCATCATGAAAATTCGTATACATTGATATCTGAATGCGACGAATATTTCCACCGTATCCATTTTACTAAAACTCGCCACTAGATTGCGCTACTCCGCATCGCCTTCTGCACCGTACAAACCATTGCCTTGGAATTCGGTATTGATGATTAATGAATACAATATAACGCGATATCCATTTTGATATATCTCTTTATTACAATAAATAGTAATCACAACAAATCGTAATATCGAAAAGTCCATTCATTCCCGTGCGAAGAACGGGTACTTCAGCTAGTAGCTAATAATAGGAAGATTCGCAGTTCATTTGAAGGGGAATATGAAAGTAATAAACTTACACTTAACGCTGGTGTATACGTACGTACTTGAAAAAAGAGGTCTGGGTGTCAAGGGGTTTATTACCAACTTGTTGGAAAACGTTTATAAAATCGAATATTCAACGAAATCAGGCATGCTGTGACATAGCAATCAATCTGATTTTGAATCTTAACACGATGAATTAGTCAGAACTATTTTGTCCAAGTTTAACAGTTGCAAGAAGAATTTCGTGAATACAAGGTTATTCTTTTATACAATAGCGATAGCCGACTTTTTTAAGAAATCTCGTGCTTCTATTATTTATTTTTTATTTATTTGTTTATCTCATACAATGATGTAGGGAACTAAGAGGATATTTCACAAACATTTTTCTTTTTTTTTTAAGTCTAGCAGCAAATTTTGTAGTGTTTCGTGATTATAAGAACAATGGCTACAACAGTACCGTAACTGGAATTCTTTATAGAACCTGAGAAATGTTTTAGAAGTCTTAGAGTAAAAGATTTCTGAAAAGTTTTACCACATCAAAAGCGATCACGAAAAATTTCAGAGCAGAATAATAACACGTTATTAGTCGGAAATAAAAGCCCGCCAGTATTCAAAACAACTTCGGCTTTTGATTTATTCTTAAATTATCTCTAAAACAGTGTGATGATAAATTAAACTATTCACAGAATAGCATTCACTAAAATAACTTCACTCAATTGTCTCTGATTCCTTTGAAGTTATCTGAATGCCCGCTTCAAGGGTTCGGTTTGTATGCTTTCCTTACGAAACAACTTTATGAATCCTTAAGCGCTTCACAAATCTGTCTTGCTAGCGAAACTCAATTAAATGCTTGGGAAATACGAGCATTCCAAAGTGAAATCTGATTAAGCGTTTAGAACACTTCTCCTTGCTATAAACATATTCGTATTATTTGCATGTCTATAATATTATTTTAATATTTAGCATGAATAATTTATATTATTTATCTGTTTTGAATGGTAAAATAAAATATATATATATATATATATATATATATATATATATATTCGAATGCAATCTTGAGGTGTAATTATCGCAGGAGAAAGCTAACTTAATATTTTAACATAACATACAGTGTCATCAAGAAGGAATGACCGAATATTAAATATTTATATTTTTAAAACTGAATTACAAAATAGTAATACACAAAATTAAAGCAATATACTTTTTTTTTTTTAGTTGCAAATATTCTATGTGTGATCTTTTTGTTAGATAAGACAAGTCTAATCTGTAATCATCCTCGTTCCCCACATTTTGTAGTATCACACTGTCAATAGTTCCTAATGCTGCAAAAAACGCATTCTTTAAGTTCTTGTCATACTTTCAGCATCGGTGGTTCGTAAACAGCATTTGTGCAGCATTAGAAACCAATGGCAATGTGATGCTACAAAATGTGTGGAACGAGCATAATTGCAGATTAGATGTTTCTCGTATAACAAGAAGTCACTCGAAGAACACGTGTAATTGCAAAAAAAAAATAATAACTTTTTTTTTTTTTTAATTTCGTGTATCACTTATTGTAATAACTTCAATAAATCGAGTACATAACTGGGAGACGGAAATTGCCTGGTTCAAATTCAGGTCGCGTCCGTCGACCTAGCCGTTCGGAGTTATCTGTGTTTTTCTCCAAAACTTTGCATAAATACGGGATAGGACCCCTTAGAAAGACCCCCGACGTAAGCACCCATCTTTGGCCTATATCCCTACTCTAGATAATCGGCCGTAATTCCACAACACAACACATCGCTCAACTTTGAAATTTTTTATACAAATTATTGTCTTCCATTCGATTTCCTGAGCTTTATGGCGAAAATAGATCATACTCTACATGAGACTACATCAGCATTTTGAGACGCAATTGAAAAGCTGAGTTTTGATACTAGAAAGAATGGTGGACTCTAGAATAAGCCTCCTAAAATTTTGATTTTAATATTACATGTCATATTAAATTCACGGGAGATTTTGGACTGTGATTAAAATTTATGTTACTACTTGTAAATTTTCTAAGTATATCTTTATTTATAACGATAAAATATTTGTGTTTTATCGCAAATAATTTATCTTATCCTTTGAGTTTTTACAAACATTTCTATTGAATGATATACAGATTCGCTTCCATGGCAATGTTTTTTTTTAAATTCAAGCTGGCTTCTACCAAGTCGAGGCTATTCAGGGATACAAAGCCGTTCGCCTGAATGAAGCTGGAAACCTCAACCAAACAACAACAAACCTTTCTGAAAGAAGGATGAGTTACACTTATGCATTGTATAATCGAAGAACATTGCCTTAAAGTTTAAGATTTTTCTTAACTTTTAACATTAAATTTCCCTTTTTCAAAACTTTTTTTTTCTGCTTATGCATTAGAATCTTGATAATCCGACAAATATGGGACTAGACAAGCTCCTGATTATAGGAAAATTCTATATGATTGGAAGCACAAAAAATTAACAGATTAATGCACTTTGTTTTTTTCAGCAGAAAATAAGACATAAGATTTGGCTATGAATAAAAGGTCATTAATTGATTTTTGTTTCTTTGATTTAAAAATTTTATCAAAAACGCACTTTTGTAAACGTTTAATCACTGGGTCATCATCACTTGCGAAGCCAATTTCTTCTGGCGATACCATCGTGAGCAGAGAATGAAATAGGAACACATATTTGCAGAGGGCGCCGAGTTATCAAGATTATGGAGAACGACAGTTCTATGAGCTCACCAACGAACCAACCGTCAGCAAACTGAGACACTATATATTATACAGCTGATTCTGGGCTTTTTTTCGTGACCCCTTTTTCAACGAAATCTGCTCTAACGATTTTTTTAAAAATTAAAATATGATTTTGATCGGTGCTGAAATCGGAGAATGACGTCGCCTGTGTATTTAGGAAAACTTTTTTTATTTTATTTAATCCAGTTTAAAAAGGAGACTATTTAACTCCCGCGTAATAATACTGTAAACAACTTCATTGCAGTGGGTGATAAGACACGGCCAACTGGCAGGGGCGGATCCAGAGAAACCATCTGGGGGGGGGGGCTCCGTTTATCATTAGGATGATACATTGATTTCCCAATACTTTTTCTCCCAGTGCATAATTAAACATGGCATATAACAACTGAATAAGTAGTTTGTCTGCTGCAAGGACCGTCGAAAGAAAACTCGGAAGGGGGGGGTAGAGCTATCGTGTGCCCTATACCGATCAAGTTAAGGCCGATACTCATAAGCCACGTGTTTTATGCGCTTCAATGGACGACGGGACTGATACGGGAAAAAAATTTCCGTTGCTCTCTCCATTGTGTGGGGGGACAGGGTTTTCAGTTTAACACATTAATCTTTTGTTGGTAGATACCGACTGGTCATTAAATGTCTTAAATTTCGCCAGAAAAATGTCGCCTTAATCCCTGCAGTGACGATAAGACGTGGCTAATCAGCAACGAGACCTTTATTCCTGTTGTTGTCCGCGGGCCCTACCCATTAACATTTTAGTGTGTACAGAGTATAATTGCTGAACGCATTATTGAACCCATTTCACAGCCACCGTGCAATATAGAGTGTTCACAGCATGCATTTTAGCATTTTAGGATGGCATTAAGTTTTCCAGATTAAGTAATTCCCATCTTTTTCTGTGAGGACTGTAGTAAACCAACCTCAATTGCTATTTACAGCTACTATCACTATTACCTGCTATTTACAATTTCCGCTTTCTTTTTAAAACCAGACTAGCTAACATTGCCAGGTACTCGCTTTGTCTGACATCTTAGAATATGTTTTACTTTTATAAAGAGGATTTGTACCGATACATCTGGGTAATATGGACAGCTTATGAGAGCAGTTGAAAGAATGAAAGTTGTACAAATTGCGAAGGGTTGGATTGTTCGTCTATGCTTCAGCATCATTTAAGGCCGATGCTGATTGCCGCTGCGTCTAACGTGACAGCAGTATGTAAGAGGGCATTCTCGTCGCGAATTTTACGACCTTTTAATGACAATTCGGGGTTTACCGATCAAAGATTTCTGCACTAAACCGCAAACTCCGTCCCCTATAAAATGGAGAGAGCAACGGAAGATTTTTCCCCCGTATCAGTGTCCCTTCGTCCATTCAAATACGGTGGAACCTGCTTAAGTGACCACTTTGGTAAAGATCACTTTGGTAATTTCACTTTACAACCATCACACTTTACCACCTTTGTAAGGTGACCGTCTTTATAAGGCGACCAGTTTTGTTCTTCCCAAGGGTAGTCCCATTAGACAGGTTCCACTGTACAAATAAAACTGGAACTGTGCTCCAGCCACCGCTTTTTGTAAATAGAGAAATTATGTTTAGTCCATAAGGATTCAATAAGTATTGGTGTAAATATTCTTGGAATATGCATATATATATATATATATATATATATAGTTGGCTCTCTGTTTAACGACTTTCAAGGAACCGTAAAAATATGAAAAATCGTCCTTAAATAGAGGTCTTCCATAAACAGAATTTGTAAAAGAATAACATTTCCCTTTATACTTAGGAAGGTGCCTAGTTCAAAACCAGTTCGCGTCCGCCGACCTAACTGTTCGGAGTTTTCCGTGCTTAACTCCGAAACTTAAGAGTAAATAAGGGTTAGGACCCTTTAGAAAGACTCCTACGAAGTGCACTCCACCCATCGGCATAGATTCCATGTGCAGATAATTGGCCGTAATCCTACAGCACCAACACCAACCCTTTACACTTTACATTCTTAGGACTGTGAATATTTTTTTTGATATATTGGCGTGTTTAAAGATGTTACTTTTATTATCATTTTATTATCCACAAAATATTATTTTAAGTTACCTTAAAAAAAGGCAGTAAAAACAATCAATACAATAAAATTAGGTTTCAAGAAAATCAAATTAAGTCAGTTGTTTCATTTTTCGCCTTCCCATTATTCTTTCTTCCAGATTTTCTCAAATGTGAAATGCGTCAGCTTCCATTTTATGAGTTTTTCTAGCTAACCAGCCGAAGCCTGAAAATTTTGCTTTCCAAATTTTTCTGCCAGAATAACAGCACTGCAGTAATTGCTTGATTTTATTTTAATTTGGTAATACAAACAATTATCTACATGAGGGATCGAGGCCGAGTACGGGGTGCCCTACGTGGGGGGTTTTCTAAGGGGCCTTAATCCGTATTTATGAGAAGTTTCGGAGCCGAACGGCTGGATTGACGGACGCGACCTGAGTTTGAACAAGGCACTTTTCTTCTCCCAGTTGCGAGCGCTATGCTCTCAACCAGTCGTCGGGCCTCCAGAAATTGGAGTTATGTGTTATGTGATGTTATGTGGCAAGCCTATACTAGAGAAATCTGCATTCTGGGGCGGTTGCCTTGGTCGGAGGAGTTTTTCAGAAGTTCTAACGCGTATTCACGTTAAATCTGGAGAAAACCATCTAGAAAAACTCCAGATTTTGATTTTGAAGCCACATGACTGCCAACTTGGTCGGCAGAGTCGACCTTGAAGCCTTTTGCGGCAGCTGTGGAGTTTAATTAAGATTAGATAAACATATTAAAAAAAGACAATTTTCGGGAACAACGCGACTGGGTTTATCCCCCGCAAGAGCGCCAGTATATAGTGGTCCCTTGCATACAATGTGGACAGTCTCAGTTGGTTGTTTACATGTGACAGACTTAAAAGTGTTTGGATAGTTCTACTAAGGTTTCAAATTTTTGTTTTATCTTTGATTTCATTTGAGGACTTGCCTTACCCAGTCCTCCGTGTGCAATGTTGGGGGTCTTTTTAGGTGATTGGACGATGTTAGCGGGCAGTCTAGGAAGTAGTGCCAGAGGGAGCCCTCAGTTCCGCAGTCGCAAATCCCTGTTGTGTGCCGATGGAAGCGGTACAGATATGCGGGGAAGGGTCCATGACCGGCAAGGAAGCTTGTTATTACCCATCTGAGTGGCAGTTGGTGCTGTGAGACTTTAAGCAGAAGCTCAAGGGTGTGACGGCCCTTGTTACTGGAGTCCCACTGCACCTGCCATTCTTTCTTCAGGTGGACATAGTGAGATCGACAGCCGCGCGGGAGGCCCAAACGCGGGACCTTCACTCTTCAGCCGTCTATCATGTCGAGTGTCTCATCCACTCGGCCATGGTGGGGCCCAGAAATTAGAATGTTAGATGCTCTTGCTTCATGCAACCATTTGCATGCAGAAGCTCCTTGGCAATCTCTTCCAATCGGCCACATTGGTTTTTCGGCCGTTTGGATTTGGATCCCGAACTAAATTTTTGTGCTGCTTCAAGAATTTTCTCTTTGCTTCTAAAATACCTTTGAGAATACACTCAGGTAGTTGAAATTATCTTGCAAATTGCACTTTTGACATTCCCCGACACTTTTTTCCTACTCTTAAAATCCCCCCCCCCCTGTTCCTGTAGCGTAAGATGAAAAAAAAAAATTGTTGTTAAACAGAAACGACATCATCTTTGAATAGAAATTTTTTGCGTGGGGGGGGGGGGGAGACTTTGAAATATCGTTTTTGGAAAGAGATCGTCGTTAAATCACAGAGCGTCAACTGTATACACACTTCTACTTTTTAAAATTTCAGTTCATGCGAAAATTTACAATTTTTTTAACTTCCATAATCCATAGTACATTCCTAGCTCTGGGGGGGGCTCGAGCCCCCAGAGCCCCCCCCCCCGTGGATCCGCCACTGCCAACTGGTTTCGCGGAAGAGTTATACGTCGCTCTTCCGCTTATGTCATGAGCCGTAGCCAATTTATGAATTTATAGAATAAACAGTGATAAACTTGTTTCTGTAGGGATTAAAAAATATAATATATCAAATGGTAGAATAAGAAAAGTATACAGTTTCAGGGGCGTAGCCAGAAATTTTTCATCGGGGGGGGGTTACTACTACAACAACTCATATATATGTATACGTGTGTGTGATAATAGAGTGAAGAATATACATTTTATAGGGCAAAAAAATTCTCATGGGGGGGTTATGACCCCCCCTAACCCCCCCGTGGCTACGCCCCTGAGTTTTATGCTTAAAACATTTATTTACAGATTAAAAATCTAAGATTCTTAAGAGTTCCCATCATACATTATTTCCTGGTCGTTTCGTTTTAAAAAAGATGTTTGGCGTCATCTTTTTTTTTTTTTTTTTTTTTTTTTTTTTAAAGAAATTTATCACATTAGCAGTAACTTTATTATTGATTAAACAGAGTGTTCACTGCACTCTGGCGACTTTGCTACTAATTTAAAGATAAGGCGAATTGGGTGGGTTTTTTTTAATTAAAAATTGTCATTTTCGTACTAGTTTGAAGTTTTTAGCTGCTTGTAGCTTACTCCAGCCGACTAATTTGAAAATCACTGTTCGGTTTTTGTCAACTCCCTTTTCTTTTAAAATTTGCTATTGATCGTTCATCAAACAGTCTAATTTGTTTTTTTTTTAGATCGCACTATAAAAATGAATGTACTATATGCTCTGTTATATAACGAATGAAGTTTTTTAATTTCTTATTTCATTCATTTCTTCTTAGCTGAAGTTAAGTGACGTATGTTTATTTTTTAACTACAAAATTTTGCAAAAATGCTACTTTTTGGCAACTAAAATTAAGAAAATGGCTACTAAACTGGCTACTTTATGTCGGTCAGGCTATGTCGTCATGACACTGTTTTTACCTCCATTGGTGGACACCCTGTTTTAAACTTATTATTACATTGAAGTAGCATTAAAGCATTCAAGTAGCATTAACATTTTTTTTTTCAAATCAGCATTTTTAAGTTAAAAAAAGAGGAAAATTGAGTAATATCTACATAAATTTTTATCTCGTTTTATTGTTTGATTCTCCAGGGAATAAATTCTAACAAAAACATGTCGATTTTCTGTTACACATCTGTTACAAAGAGCTTGTTGTGATTTTTTTAATCAAATACTCTGATACTGCATGAAAATAGATTTGTATATTTATTTACATAACTCAGTGTCAAGCAAATTTCTGAAATTCGTAGGTGAAACCAATTTATTATCTTCTGATCATGCTTCTAAAAAGTAATGATATCCCCATACAAACACCCTTAACCAGTTAAAAGGTTGTGGTGCAGAATTTTACTTTATAGCTATGAATTCTAAATATGGATCTTAAAAGTAATGATATCAAATTTTGAGTGACGCCCTTGTGTGACCTTATAAGCTTTGTTTTTAAATTCCATTACAATTACTTTTTTTTATTTCCTAAAGAGGATTTAAACATTCAGGTGATGCTTTTAATTATCAATTATACTGTCAAATATATCACACTTTCACTGATCCTCTATTATGTATTCAAATGAATTTATTTCAATAATTTAATTTACTTTTTGCGTCATGCTATTCAAAAGGGCAAGCAAAATTTATGTAAAAGTTTACTTCTTGTCATAGTATCCAAACTATGTCAAATGTATTCAAAAAATGGTGTGTTACAAAGAAAACATTTATGCAAATTTTGCTTGTCCTCCTCGGTAGCGTGATGCAAAAGATAAATTAAATTATTAAAATAAATTCATTTGAATACATAATACTGGCTCAGTGAAAGTGTGGTATATTTGACAGTGTTTTTGATAATTAAAAGCATCACTTGAATTTGTAAATCCTCCTTAGGAAATAAAACAAAAGTAATTGTAATGGAATTTAAAAGCAAATCTTATGAAGTCACACCAGAGCGTCAACTCAAAATTTGATACTTGTATCATTATTTTTAGGATTCATATTTAGAATTCATAGCTATGAAGTAAAATTTTGCGTCACAAACTTTTAAACCGTTATGGGTTTTTGTATGGGGGATTGTATTGCACATCCGAATATGATGAGAAGTTGTATTCTTAAATTCTTAGAGCACTACATTTAAATAGGAGTGAAAAGATGGTGGTTTCGTTGAAATTTCAGACCCTCTAATCTGTTTCAAAATATAAATGATCCTTTAGTGAAATTTTTCTGTATTTTATAAATTTCCTATATTACGCATTCAAGCAATTTCTGCTAAATCAATCGCCGGAAGTACAGTACAATCTTGATAATTCGACATCTAAGGGACCAGATAACCGCCAGATTATCGAAAACTTCTGGATAATCGAAAGATCGCTTGTTTCTGACACAAAACCATGTGCTTTCGTTTGGTCGACTTTATAGAACACTAGCTAAATACTCTACAAATACATTAAATAAACTAGAAAACAATGACGTAAGGCGGTGGGAAACACAAGATCGGGCATGCTTGTTCACATCCACGGTGGTCGGCGGATCAAAATGCAATATGAAATGTTTTTCCCAGGAGAGCCGGATAATTGAACGTGCCGGACTAACCAACAGTCGGATTATCAAGAGTGTACTCTAGTGTTTTACTTACAGCCTTAGTGGAAAATCATTATGTACTTACTATACGCATGTCTCGATCGCCGAAAAAGGTGAAATTAACGAGTTGTGTCAAACACTGAAGCTGCTGACATAAATAGAAAATATTTACTGAAAATAATTTTTGAAAGCAAAGCCGATTGGTGTAGTATTTTTGGTTAGCACAGGGTGCTGTCATGCAACGGAACTCGTATGTCGGGGAGGGCAAGGTTGACCCATCCATTTATGCCTTGAGTGGATCGATAAAATGAGGACCAAGCTTACCTGGGGACTGAAGAACATGGGGGCTCCTCATCAGGCTGACCACTTGACTGTATCAATTGTTTCCTCACTCCAGCGACCTTGAAACGAGAGCGCGAATGAGCAGAGCAGGGCTTGGCCCCACGTGAGCGTTGTTACGTTATAGTTTAATTAATATAAAGAAATTATATGTTTCTTTAGGTTGTACATAAATTAAAACCAAAAATATATCATGTGTGTGAGTGTGTGGCGTCCTTTATATAAAAAAGAGATCCACTTTCTTGAAAGCAGTTTGCTATCCATACGCTGGCATGATTTATCCTTCTCGAATTAGTTATTTTTACGTCCAAAATCTAAATTAAAGAACTTCTAAGAACTTCTAAACCTGTAACTTAATGTTTTCCAAATAACGATAAATTCTTGAAATTGCTTTCTTATACTCCGTCTATAAAGCGTACACGAAACGGAAAGCTTGTACCATGCAAATACAACTTTTATGTTTGATGCTAAATTATTATCCTACACAGGGACGAAGAGAAAACCAAATTTATGAGAGACAGCCTTTTTATAGATTCTCAATAAAAGCTTTGAACTTTTCTTGAAATAAGATACTTTATTATACTATTTAAAAGCAAATTACTTGTAACAAATTCTTTAATTTATTTCAACAACTAAAAATTATTTACAAGCTTGGCATTCTTCATCGACATTTCAGCATTTGTTAGACCATTTGTCTTTCTTAGAACAACAAATTATATTAACAGTAGAATAGTTTTACAGACGAGAAAGCTTGTGCTATCCGTTTGAGTTACCGAGAGTGGATTCATTTATTTCATTTGAGATTTCTTCTTTTTTATTAGGAAAGTTCTCTCTTTTCGAAGTAAATCATTGCTGCTTTTTGGGGTCAAAGATATGATTAGCCTGGAAGAAACGTCAAATACTTTAGAAATTTCACTTGAAATATATATTTTCATTACTATTCCGTTGGTATAAAATTGGAATGCTTCCAACATTTTGTCATTTAAAGCATTGCTGTTTCGTCGATTTTAATTTATATTCAGAGTGATTTGATTATAATAAAATTGATAATTTTACAACCTCAAAAGTTAGTTTATTAAGTCTTTTAAAATTTTTGTCTTATTTTCAAACAAATTATCAATGACATTTTGCTAAATTTCATTACGATAAATATAGATACGAGGGTGGTTCATAAAGTAAGGTAAGAAGTCCTTTGACGAAACATTTCATTCACAAAATCCAAGTGATACACAAACATATCAAAGAATTGGGTACATATTGTTTTACAACATAGGCTTCATGGTCATCAAACTATTTGTTCTTCCCCATACAGCGCAGCAAACTTGCAGCAAGCTTGATTTATCAAGTCAATAAGCTTGAATTAAGCTTGAAAATTTCAAGCGTGTAAGCTTAATGCAAGCTTGAATCAAGTGTTCTAGTTTACACTGGCCCAGCTTGCATTAAGCGTGACATTTCAAGCTTAAAAAATTTTCCTGAATACACGGGGCTCCGGTCGGCGAACTCGCCCCACATACTTTACTTTGCCACGCATTTTCCCCCTCTACGCTGAAATTTCAGTTTAATTTAATCTGTTTCCATCAAGTGTTCGTGGCTGGAATAGAACCCGGGACCTTTCGGTTGGGAGTCGAGCTCGCTATCCGTTCAGCTACTAAGCTTCACGCAGATATGACTAAAGTTTGAAGTGACTTATCACGCCGTTTTCTCGCCAGATTCATAAGTGGGCGATGTGTTTTTTGTTTCTTTTATTTTTCCACGGGATGCATCAAAATTAAAATAATGTTATGTGTGATTTAGAGACTCTACTAATAGGGAAATAAACATAATATAAACTTAAGAGCAGCACACGTTTTAAAACTTTCAGTACCGCAACACTCATGAGCAATACTGCTGGCCAAAAGCGAGACAAACGACTGATTTTGAAATCAATTTCGTAGTATAATTGTATTTTATTTTGAAGAATTTCCATATTTGGAAATATAGAATGGGTTTACTTACTTAACACAAATTTTGTGTTAAGTAATCTGAAATCAAAGAAACAGATAGTTAAACGTTACTTCGAAATGCTATATCACAGTTGCTAACATGTATGGAATACAAAAACTTTAGTCATTTTTGTAAATATTTCTTAAAATTGATTAAAATAATTGAAAAATTTTGCTAATTTTTACCGCTAAAAATTCTCTTTACAAATGTGGTTAGTTATTTTCCTACATATTGGTATGCTATATCGATATAGAGCATTTCGAAGAATTAAAAATAAGTTTAAATTAATTTATACAAATGTAAATTTGAATTATTTTCATTGTTCATACTTTATAATTAAAAAAATTATTTAACTTCTGAATTTTTTTTATCCTTTGTAATTTTATTTTAAAACTACAAAAGTGTAAGATGTAAGATTTTTGGGCCCTAAAATCTGTAGGCCCTCTGCAGTTGCCCCGTTTGCCCTGCCGGTAATATGGCACTGGTAATAAAATAAAACACATCTTTTACGAACTTTCAGCAAATTTGAGGACGCTAGACAATTAATGTCCATTCTCTTTCACAGATGGCGCCATCACTGCGCACTTTGAAAGCTAAAATCAAGCTAAAGCCAAGCTTGCATTAATACGTCAAATTCAAGGAGGGGATAATACCGTAAGCGGGTGTCCATCGCCAAGGAAGATGCGTCGCCAAAGCTTACTACATGTTGTAAACAGTCCTGGCAGCGTTGCCAATCGAGATTAGCTAATCGGCAACCCTTTCGGCGGAGCTGTGTTGCTTTATGATGTCATGAGAAACTAGTGTGTTTGAAGGAATTATGTGATTGGTTGAAGGAATTTCAAGGAGTTTAACTGGAAAAATAACTGAACTTGAATTAGCCGGGAATGAAAGTTGAGTCGTCTGCTGCAGTTTTGTATTTTATAATGGTTATTTTTGAAAAGTGGAATTTTTGCTTGTTTTTATATTAAATGTAGATAATTTCTGTAGAGCTATGATGTAAGTTGTTCCTTTATACGCTGAATTGTTTCTAATTTTTTATCAAGTGAAATTGGACAAAAATTTGAAAATGTTTGTTGCGAGTTGTGAAGAATATTAATCGAGCGTATGTTGAGGTACAGTTGTTATGCTTACTTCAATGCTTTTGATGGAATTATTTTGTGGTGAACGTACGTCGTTCATGAATAAAATTTAAGGTATGTGGTGCTTTCATTTATTTAAATGTTTATTCCTTGCTTTACGGTACACCGGTGTATAGTTGAGAATATTTATGGTCTTATGTTTTTATAATTATGTAAGGTTTTTAGTATGTTATGTTATTTTTTGTGAATTGGGATGAAAAAATAAATTTTTTTAAGGTTTTAAAGGGATGGTTAATTTTATTTGTTATCTGGGTTTGCTTCTGATTTACAGAATTCCCGTACAATTTTTAGGTTAAATATGAATAAATATGTAAGGATTTTTGAGTTTGTGATCAGATTTCATACTATTCTGATTAATAGTGTAAATGTTGTGTGTTTTGAAGGTATATTAAATTGCAAAAATCATGTGGGGGAGGAAGTAGTCGGTTTATTATAACTCTTTTCTGTTATTTATAAAGAGTGTTTTTAACATTTTATAAAAATACTAGCTGAAGTACCCGTTCTTCGCACGGGAATGAATGGACTTTTTGATATTAATATTTGTTGTGATTACTATTTATTGTAATAAAGAGATATAGCAAAATGGATATCGCGTTATATTGTGTTCAATAATCATGCATACTGAATTTCAAGGAAATCGTTTTTACGGTGCAGAAGGCGATACGGCGTAGCACAATCTAGTGGCGAGTTTTAGCAAAACGGATACGGCAAAAATATTCTTCGCATTCAGATATCGATGTATACGAATTTTCATGACGATTGGCTGAATAGTCTTGAAGTTCATGTGTTGACGCGACATCTAGTGTCAAGTTATAGGAAAATGGATCGTGCCAAACTCTTCCCCGTGTTCAAATATCTATGTATACCTATTTTCATAGCGATCATTCGCACAATCAAGAAGTGATACACTGCAGGGCCATCTAGTGGTTAATTAATGTAATGATTTGCTACAGCGCCGTCATGTGGCGAGTTATAGCAAAATGGATAACGCCAAAATATTCTCATTGTTCAAATAGCTATGTATACTGATTTTCATAGCCACCGTTTGAATGGTCAAAAATTTGGCCTGCTGCAGCGTCATCTAGTGGCGAGTTAAAATAATAATGCATTGCAGTGCCATCTAGTGGTGAGTAACATCAAAAGTAACGCAGTTAGAATATATTCTTCGTTCTCAAATGTGTAAGTATAAAAAATTTTATGCCGATCAGTCGAACGGTATAGAAGTTGATGCGTTGCAGCGCTATTTAGCGGTAAGTTACAGAAAATGGATAGTGAAAAATATTCTCAATGTTCTAATATTCGCGTGTACCAAATTTCATCGAAATTGGTTGGACGATATTCGCATAGCAAACGGCTAAACGGAATAGAATTCGACGTTCTGCTGCGCCACCTAGTGAAAAGTTAGAGGAAAACGGATAGCATAAAAACCTTCTCCATGATAAAAGACTTAGGTGAACCAAATTTCATGGTGATCGGTGAAACGGTGCTGGAGTTTTTCAACCTCCTACACACATACCAACATTCATTTTTATCTATAACCAGTCTTATTATACGTATATACCAGTCTCAAGTAAAATCCAGTTTCAAATCTAAGCCTCGCCAAAGTGCCAGCATACGCCATTTTGCAAGAGTTTTTTCAGGGAATCATTCGAAGCATTGACTTAGCAGCAATCAAAATGGGAAATGGTTCGACCGCCAGCTATTTATTTGAAACGTGGAATCCCTTAATACAGCCGCATTTTTTAAATTATCAACTATAACATGTTTTATTCATCGTTACCTCGATGTACTAAATGCGAAGATTTCAACTTTCTGAAATTTGGCGGATTTCCCCCAAGTTAAATCAATGTACTCAATTGGCGAGAATTCTGAAACTACATCGCTTGAAATGCCCTAATAACTGCATTATTTCTGCACGGATAGTTAAAATTTAATGCTGTATTCTAAGAAAACCTATACACTTGTTTTCAAAAATGCTATTCCCTTAAGCTCTCAGTAAATTGCGCCAAAAAGCCTAAAACTGTGCAAACCGCTAGAACTCACTCTCTAAAAATCGGCCTATCAGCCATTTTTTTTTTTTTTTTTTGCCAAACTAAAAAAAACTACATATTAGTCTCGGATATCTTCGATCCTCATTGTTTTGCGTATAAAACATATCATTCCTGCTCTCATTTCTTATGCGCACACGATATTATAATTAAAAAAATAACCTAAAAAAATAAACTAAAAAAATCATTATTATTCTTTTATTTTTACTTTAAGAATTTAAAACATTTTATTAGGCAAAATCGCCACACATGGCAACCAAGATGCTTATTTCACACACTTTTTTCACTACAGGGGTTAATATTACGTAAAGCTTTCTGCGTGGAGAACATAAAAAATCTCTTAAATTCCGGGAACGGAAATTAAGAGAACCATTCAGGAGGAAAACGTTTTTAAGTGGAGTTTCAAAGTTTTAAAGTGGACTATCATTTATTCTATATTATTTTACATATCTGTGTAAAATTTCTGGCTGACAGGTCCATTTTTGTGGAATTGTATACTACCCAAATCAACAAATTGACAAACAGAATTTCATTTTTATTTATAAGATAACCTACGCTTGTTTTTAAAAATACCCTCTCATTAAATTGCGCCAAGCGCTAGAATCATAGAAAAATCTGACACACTTTCAGATTTTTAAATACGCACTAAAGTGCTATATATAAAAAGAGTTATAATCCATGGGTCTTCCCTATTTTCGTTCCTTCTTTCATTAAGTTGGAAAGTGTATCATTATTCATGAGTGTGATTAAACAAAATTAAAATTGATATTTCTAACATCCTTTTTTCTGGATGTAATACATTAGATGCAGAAAAGCTGCTCAGAAAAAATGCACAATTCCAACTGAATGAAAATTTCAAAAACTTATACGCAGGTGTATTCATAACCCAAATAGCAGACGATTAAATTACGATAAATAGCGCCAAGCGTTAGAATCCTCCTCAAAATCGCGAGAATGCTGAAGATAGATCGCTTGAAATCCCTTAATAACTGCATTATTTTCGCACGGATCATTAAAATTTAACGCTGTATTCTAATAAAATCTTTGCACTTGTTTTCAAAAATCCGTTTCCTTAAGCTCCCAGTAAATTGCGCCAAGCCTGAAACTGTGCAAACCGCTAGAACTCACTTTCTCGGCATTTGAGCCATTTTAGTTTTTCGCCAAACTAAAAAATTTTAACATATTAGCCTCGGAAATCTTCAATTCTTATTGTTTTGCGTATAAAACATTTCATTCCTGCTCCGATTTCCCATGCACACGATATTATAATTAAAAAATATATAACCTTACGAATATAAACTAACAAAAAAAAAATCATTATTATTCTTTTATTTTTACTTTGAGAATTTAAAACATCTTATTCGGCAAACTCGCCACACATGGCAACCACGATCCTTATTTCACACTTTTTTCACTACAGGGGTTACAATTACGGAAAGCTTTTTGCGTGGAGAACATAAAAAAATCTCTTAAATCCGGGAACGGGTGGACTTTCAAAGTTTTAAAGTGGACTATGATTTATTCTATATTATTTTACATATCTGTGCAAAATTTCAGGCCGATAGGTCCATTTTTGTGGATTTGTATACAACTCAAATCCACAAACAAACAAACAAACAGAATTTCATTTTTATTTATAAGATTTGCAGTGTATTTTTCTTGAAATCACGTGCACTATTCAGGTTAAATATGATATAGTAAATAAGTATTTTTGAGTTGTTTGGGTGAGGGGGGGGAGGGGGTAGTCGGTTTTATTTGAGTGTTTTTCTATTAATTTAAAACTGTTATTTTAACGTTTGAAGGGAAATTTCGCTGTATAATTATGTGCAGAAACATATTTTAGCATTTTGCATAATTTGAAGGTTATGGTTTATTTATTTTTTAACGTGCCCAGAGCTAGTGCTTTGTTTATGTACATTTCGTTTATAATTGCATTTGAAATATGCCTGCTAATGTTTTAATGTGTTTAGATAAGTATATTGTAGTTTTGGGTTTATATTTTTCCGTATGTGTCTACTTATGTTTATGTTTTGTCTGACGCAAAAAACAAGTCGCCAAGGTTAGACGTTGGCGACAAAAAAAAAAGTCGCCAACTCAACCGACACCCGCTTACGGTATTATTCCCTTCAAGGAAATGTCAAGCTTGATTTATGCTTATGTGTTGTCTGGGTCCTCTATATCAATGTATCAAAACCTAACTGGAAGAAATTGGGCCTTGGCCGCTGATCCATTTAACGAACCGACGGAGTCCTGAACTGCTGCAATTCCTCAACAGACCAAAGAGGTGGAAATCACAGGGTGCGAGATCTGTAGACAGGATGTTCCAACACGTTCCGCCGAAAACCGCTGTTGCTAACCACGGGACATCTAGTGTCTACCTAGTGGCATTTGATTGACGTGATCGTGTGTTGTGCCTAGACAAGAAAATTCATTCGCTCTGGGAATAAGGGCATTGGCAACTGAGAGAGTTCTCGTTTCCTTACTTTTTGAGCTGCCTACGTACTTAACTAGGTCATCTCCAATGACTTGTGACCTTATTAAAATTAGCATATTTATAGCAGTTCACCATGTTTTAAGCAGAGTTTTTTCGTTTCTAAAATAAAATTAGATATTTTCTCCCTTGTCTTAAAAAGTTTATTAAAAATACATAGACTTTAAAGACGAACGTTTTACAACTAAAGCATTTTGCAATTTTGAACTCACATTTTCAACACTTTGTAACAAAATTGAAAGTAACATGTTATGTTGGATTGTCTGTCAGTCCGTGTATCTGCATAATCTGAAACTGATAAAAATATACTACGAAACTCACAAGTGTATTTGATATGCATTTATTTTGTTTTTAATTTATTTAGAAAGCCCGGTGGTGTAACAGCTAGCGCATTGTGCTACTGCGCCGTAGGTTCGGAGTTCGATTTCCGGGCTGGGCAAGGCTGACTCAGCCTCGAATGGGTCGATAAAATGAGGACCAAGCTAGCTTGGGAGGTAAACACTGGGGATCTCGCGTCAGGCTGACAATCTGGCCGGAGCATATGCTTCTGCACTAATCCTCATGGTCGCAAAGGCTTGGTTGGGCAGTGCAGGACTTGGCCCCGCAGTGAGCTGTTGCACCAATGTTTAATTTATTTAGAAAGGCTACCATGTAATGGAAGTATACAACATAAAATCGCGTATGTATTACATTAATTATTCTTTTATAAAAGCGCTCAAAAGTCTTCCATTGCATTATATACCATGGTGTATGCTTAAAGTGCACTTTAGAAACATTCAATCATCTCAAACTAAAAAGTAAATAAATAAACATTACGATTTTTGTATAAAATGCATTTTAACTACGTTCAATTATGTGAAGCAAATGTAACTCGTACACTACTGTGATCGAAACAGTACCCAGAATGGTGGCGTAAGACAAAATCTATCAATTATTGCATTGCCTTCAAAATGACCTTTCCGACTGCAATGCACTTCTGTTAACTTTTTATAACTTACCATAAATATATGTCTAAGTCATTTTTGTGAATCATCTTCGAGTTCTGAGCGAATTTTCTTTTTTGCAACTGATGGATGTAAAACGTAGCCACGAAGATGCAGTTTCAACTGTGTAATTAAGAAACAGTCATATAGTGCCCTATCTGGTGATAATAAACTTATGAAGCCGTATTTGTTGAACACCTGGTTGAAAATTCACGAACAATAATTGCAATGTGAGAAGGCGCATTATCGTGACACAACACCCTTGAGTTTTCTCGACACATTTCAGGTCATTTTCAACTACTTACTTCAAGTAAAACACAAAAATAATAATCTGGATTGGTTGTCTGGCTAGATGGTGAGTTTGTTTGTGGATTAAGGCCGATTAATTGCACTAGAGTCCTTCGCCTATGGGGGAAATGCCCTCCTTGGGGACTTTCTAAGGGATCCTAAGCCAATATTTAGCCCGTAGGTTTCGGGGAAAACCACGGAAAACTCCAAATGCCTATGTCGACAGGCGCGGCCGGGGTTTGAACCTGGCATCTCCCGCCTTCCAGTTTGGAGGGCAGAACCTCTCAGCCACTAGTGGAGCTAGGCTAGATAGTGTCAATTGATAACACATATCATAACAATCAAAGAACAGTGATAATATTACCTAGAATTTCGAACGACTTTGATGAACGATTTTTTCAATCTTTCCCCACTTTTCCAGCATCTTTCAATTATTGTTGTTTTCGATAAACACTCGTCTTTAAAAGCGGTTTACAACATTTCAGAAGCTTTTGCAGCAGAAATCTTTATTTTGGAAACAAAACTGAATGCATGTTCTTTGTTTAATAACATTCGTCAACAGCGTGGAATTTATCTCATTGAAAAAAAAGAAAAGAAAAGAAAATCAGATATATATAATTTAATGAAATAAACTCCTGACAGCTGCCAAGTATTTTAAGAGTGAAACTTTTTGGTAAAATTTGCAATCTATATCGAATATGGATGTACTAGAGGATAATCCCACCCTGGAGGCAATTACAACGGGCGCTAGAAAAATCGTTCGATAAAAATATATCTACACTCGATATACTTAATGTCACAAAAATAAATCTTGTGACAATGCCAGAACTACGTCAGAACTGTTTACCAACAAAGAAAGGACCAAAGCAAAGCAAGCGCCGATACACAAGTTAGTAAAACCCCGCACCGACCTCCAAAGCAGCAGGTGCCAGAACCAGTTTTGCTTCGCAGCCGGAATGACAACAGCAAAGCAACTTCTCTCCGGTTTGCCGTGTTAGCAGCGAGGATTATTTTTGATTTTGTTTCTGGCAACAACGAACTGAGTGGGAAAAACATTTTTCCGGTGGGATAAATTCACGAAATTTTTGGTTGGGTGTGTGTGTCTGCGTTCGTGGTGATGCCTAAAATTTGAAGTTTTTGCTTGGGAAAAATGAAGTTTATGTTTTTGAATTTGTGTCTAAATGCAGCAGAATATAAATTTGAGAAAGAGAAAATTTTTACTCTGTGTGTTACCATGAGATGAAGAAAATGTATTTGTGAAGAAAATTGTGTGAGCCACGTGCGTGTGTTATCTGAAAGCTCATGATGGAGTTCATCTTTCTTAATCCAGCACAACCGTTTGTAGTTCTGTTTGTATAAGTGCTGGGCATCTTCTTGGTAATTCAGATTAGTGAAATATGTGTTTTACAAGTGTTTGTGAAAATATCATGAAGAAAAAAATGTTTTTATTTCCACGTGACAACACTTCAAGGTGGTCACATGTGAACGTAATATCCTTTCCAAAGATGCCTCATCCTTCTCCTGTGTAGCAGGTAGTAAAACTCAAAAAATTATGATTTGATAAATTTTATTCAATAACCCAACAGCTCCAGAAGGTGTGTAAGATACTTAAGAATTGTGTTGTTTCAAATAGATAGTATTGTGTAACTTAGAAATTTGATATGCATATCTCCTTGTAGTGTTTTATTGAATATTTTATTTTTTAATAAACTTAATCAAGTTAACTTTAAATCGCATTCTTTCTGAGTAATCTACTTAATAATATTTGCATAACTTGAGATGAATTACTGGTGTTAAACGCAATGTACTGTCAGGTAAGATTAAAATATTTTTAATTGAATAATTTTAAATTAATTTATTGTTGATTTAAATTTTCATACAATATTCCAAAAATTTTTATTACATTTGGTGCCGTTGACGAAAGAAATTAAATATCTTTGTTTCATAAGGTCTTTCTGGGTTATAGTATTATTATACTCCTAATATACGTGCACCACTTTACCTAAATTTCTTCAGGTTTTGCAATTCAAGTGTATTGCATATAATATAATTATTTGAAATTTATCTACTGCATGTTATATATTTAAGTGTGTTATTCAATAGTGTTTGATGTAGTATATGAAAATGCATTGACATGCAAAATCTAAAATAATATATATAGTAGTATTTTGATATTGGTCATAAATTGATACATAGAATTTGAATGAAAATATTTGAATTTACTAATGTGATATGGCTTGATATTGTGTTAAGTAAGGTAAAATATAGTGTGAAAATTGAATATTTCATAGTGTGTATGGTCAATAAGAATTGAACATGGCTAAAAGACAAGTAACAATTAGTCAACCTAGCTTAATAAATCAACTTCCCACATTTAGTGGTCATGCAGACGAAAATGTAAAATTTTTTATTGAACAGATTCAGGATGTTGCAGAGCTAGAGGACTGGGATAGCAAAAAGCAATTCTTAATTTTGAAGTTAAATTGCAAAGATGTTGCTCTAAAGTTTATTTCTTCTGATCACATTGCCAAAAAAGCTCAAAATTTTGATCAATTAAAAGAAATATTAATAAATAAATTCTCGAAGAAAGAGAGTTTTGCTGAGATTCAGCAGCAATTCACAGATATTGCCCAGCAGCCTAAGCAGTCGGTCAGACAGCTAGCTGATATTGTTGACATTTCTGCCAATAAATATTTAAATTTAAGTGCAGATTCCACTGCACAAATTTTAGACTTGGGCGAGAAAATAAAATTGACAAAATTCATTCAAGCTTTAAGATCAGACATTAGATTCGAGCTAAAAAAGAGTAGTCCCAAAACCTTTCAGGAAGCTACACAGATGGCTGTTAATATTGAGTCTGCCCTCAATGACCCAGAATATAGGGTAAATCATAATATTTCTGAGGAATTGCAATATTTCATGAACAAACAACTGGAGTCCAGTCAGGCAATTCAAAATTTATCAGAGCAACTAAAAGAGTTAAAAATGATAAAAGAGACTAATAGTGACACACATAATAATCTGCCTAACACTAGCACTCACAATAAATTAGAATCCCAAAACTTAAATACTCATAAACAAAGATTAATGTGCTTAATATGTGGTAGAGCCCATCTCACTATAAAGTGTTTCCACTACACAAAAGTAAATAGGTATAATAAAGATAGAGATTTTCAATCAAGGTATAAATCTAACCATAAAAATTTTAGAAGAGGAAATAGAAACAAACAATTCAATGACAAACAAAACAAGTTAAACTAGCTAGGGGTTCCTCCAGACATAAGGTTTCTACTCGACAAGCAGGATCCCCAACTAATTTAGAAAGTCGAGTAATTGAAAGCAACAATTCAAAAATCTGTGAGAACAAACAAGAAAATAATACTGTAAACAATTCAATAACTAATGACGACAAAGATACGACATATCATGTAATGTCTAGTAATCAGGATAAATCCCACAATCTTCCTGTAATAAAATTAAAATTTGGAAATTTTGATGCACATGCATTATTGGATTCAGGTGCCAATTTAAGTTTAATTACACCAGCACTTCTAGAAAAAATAAAAAAGACAACTAAGGTAGAATATATTTCCAGATCCGTAACAATTAAGACTTTAAATAAACATACCATTCCATATCTTTCGGCAGTGAATATTAAGTTTAAGATTAATAACAAATGGTTTGGTAATCAATTTTTTGTGACACATACTAACTGGAATTCACAGTATAAAATGATATTGGGATACGATTTTATTCAAAGAAATAAAATTGTTATTGATACGCCAGATAAAAGTCTTAGAATTGGAAATGAAAAATTTGAGTTTGAGGAAACCTCTCCCAGAAAATTAGGTAACAACAGCATTAATACATCGAACTGCAATACAAATACTGTGAGAGTGGCAAATAACACCATCATTCAACCTAAAACATATGAAATTGTAAAATTCACAATACCCGAGATTTTCCAAGAACATGAAAATATTTTGTTTAAACCTTTTCAAAAAAATGAATTAGACATAAGTGATTCTCTTCACTCAGTGTATAACAAAAAATTCATTTTCTCAATTATAGAAAATAATTCAGATAATATAATTCATTGGAGAAAAGGGGAAAAGATAGGCACTGCTGAGATGCTTGATGAAGATGAATATATTCAGCCTCAACATAATGAATTACTACAAATAAACAATTTAAATCTGTCTGAAATTCAGAAATTAAGAAAAGATGAGCTAAGTAAAGATGACTTTGACATTAATCATTTAAATACTAGAGACAAAAAACAGATCTTAGACATGCTAATGCAAAATTATGAAGTTTTTTCTAAATCCTATAAAACTCTAGGTTCGACTAACGCTGTAACTCCAGAATTCAAATTACTGCACAATTTTCCACTACAAACCAAACCTTACGCTATACCACACTATGCCAAAAAATTTGCGCAAAAAGAAATAGCGGATTTACTCGAAGCTGGAATTATCGAGGAGTCATCTTCAAGTTACAATTTTCCCATCATTTTTGTAAAAAAGAAGGCCTCTCCCGACTCTGATCCCAAAAAATCTAAATTTCGCATGGTAGTAGATTATCGATTACTAAATAGCATCACCGAAACGTTCAAAATTTGCCTACCTAAGATCAATGATATTCTACACAGTATAGCTGGCAAAAAGTTCTACTCTGTGCTGGATTTAAAATCAGCCTTTTTTCAAATAAATTTAAAACCGGAAGACAGACATAAGCTGGCCTTTTGCTGTGAATTTGGCAATTTCCAGCCCAAAAGATTATTTTTCGGATCAAAAAATAGCACGTCATACTTCCATACATTAATTTCAAAGTGTATAGGAGATCTTAAAGGTCCAAACATACAATTTTTCTTAGATGATATAATTATTGCTGCCAATTCCATAGAGGATATGAAAAACTATTTACAGAAAGTTTTTGATCGCCTAAAAGAGTTTAATTTAACCTTAGACCCATGCAAAGTACAGATTTGTAAACAGAAAATTAAATACCTAGGCTATTCTCTGGATAAGAGCGGGTTTTCACCCTCTGAAGACAACATACATAAAGTGATAAATTTTCCAATACCAAAGAATGTGAAACAGGTTCAAACATTTTTAGGAATGCTGAACTATTTTAGAAATCTAATTCCCAACTATGCAGAGATAGCACAACCCATTACTAATTTAACGAGAAAGAGAGTTCCTTTTGTTTGGTCACAAGAGTGTCAAGAAGCATTTAATAAGCTACAGGATAAAATCTTAAGCAAACCTGTGCTAAAAAACATTGAAGAAAACAAACCACTTTATTTAGTAACAGATGCTTCGAAAATTGCTCTGTCAGGGATTTTAATGCAAAAGGATGATGAGGATAATTTACATCCTATTGAATTCTTTTCAAAACAGCTAAATCCTGCGGAATCTCGGTATCCATCTATAAGGAGAGAACTTTATGCCATATTTGCTGCATGCAGGCATTTTCATGAGAAACTCTATGGTAGAAATTTCATTCTTCTCACTGATGCTAAGCCCTTAACATATCATATTCAGATGGACAAACAACCAGATATTGTATCAAGGTGGTTAATCTACTTGACACAGTTTCAGTATACATCAGAGCACATTCCAGGATTAAAAAACCCTGCTGATTATCTTTCGAGAGTGACTACTGAAATATGTCAGGTAAACAATATACTGTTTCAGAGTAATAATAACTTGCATCATGACAACATAAAGATCCAACAGAACAATGATACAGACTTACAAAAAATAATCAAAGAATTAGAAGAAAAGAATAAAAAGACTTCTGAGAAGTATTTTATTGACAAACACAATGGACTACTTATGATAAAAATTAAACCTAAGTCTAAATCAAAACATAACAAAAAGCTAACAAATAAGATTGTGATTCCAACATCTTTAATAAAACACTGCATTGAAGTAGCACATACACCTCACTTTGGGATATCAAAAACTTACAACTTTTTAAGATCAAAATATTACTGGAAAAACATGTTTGTGGATGTTCAAAATTTTTGTCAAAACTGCATAAAATGTTTACAACATAAACCAAAACAAAATAGAACTATCACACAAAATATTCCCAAAAAGCACCTAGCACCAGGTGAACTAATAGCACTTGACATTGTGGGAAAACTTCCTCGTTCTCAAGATAATAAAAACTACATTCTAACCATCATTGACCATTATTCACGTTATTTAGAGGCTATACCTTTAACGAATACAAAATCTTCTGACATCATTAAAGCATTGAATAACTATTTTTCACGTTTTGGCATACCAAAAATATTACTTAGCGACAATGGAACTAATTTTACTTCAGATGAATTCGAGACATTTTTAAAGAAATTAAACATCGAACATAGAACAACATCTATATATAAACCAAACTCTAATGGATTATTAGAAAAAAGTCATGCTATTCTGAAAAACAGCATAGCAGCATTATCTGATGAAACCTTTAAATGGTCTGAAAGTTTATTAATTTTCAAACTTATGTACAACACATCACAACACTCTGTCACTCAATTTACTCCAGCAGAATTATTCTTTGGCAGGAATATCAACAACCCCTTAGACTCCTATGACTCACCTAAAATTGCCAATCATTTTGATGAATATATAAAAGAAATTCAGGAAGTTTCAAAAGAAACTAAAAAAATTGTGGGTGATAATGAGGATTCCTATTTTGCAGCTTCTAGCAGCAATGTCAAAGGGCGTAATATTCCGTGCCTGAATATTGATGACCAAGTTTTTCTTAGAGAGTTTCAGCACCCTGGTGCGCTTCAAAAGAAATATGATGGACCATGGATAATTAAAAGAAAATTCAGAAATAATAATTATCTAATAGCTAAAGAGAGTGATCCAGACATCATAAAGAGTGTACATGTTGACAAATTATTTCTACAAAAGCCTTTGAATCAACATCTAAGAGATCCTCCAGACGTAGAAGAGTCAGTCGGGTACATTAATGTACAGAAAATTGACTACTCACCATTTTAATTTAGTTATAGAATAACTGAGTGCAAAATTTTTTTTATATGTTAGCTTGTTGCAGCAAAACACACTATAAGTTGACTTTACTGTACTATGTCTCAGCAAAAATAAAAAATAAAATAGGTACCTAATTAACAAAATTTTGCTGAGGGTAATGTTTGGCTGGTCCAAGTTACTTTCATGATATAGTAAAAAAAAAAAAAAAAAAAAAAAGTGTTCATATGCACAACAGCTGTTAAATATTTAAATATTCTTGAGCTCCAATTTCTATAATAAAATTATTTTGGGGAGAAGTTAAAGCAATTTAAGTTGCAGTAACTCATATGTTTCTGTAAAACAAAAATGATGTGTAAAATGAAATGTGATTAAAATGAAATGGATTATTCAGTTTTGTCTGTCAAAATAATACTGATACGAGGTATGTTTGTGTTCAGGAAAGTGGTGCAATTGTATATTCGGAGGTAGCCAAAACATCAGTGATTACCTAATTTATGCACACGAAGAGCATTTATGTATTAATTGATTTCGTAATGTGTACTGTGAACTAATGTGTATATGTATTTTTGAAACAACACAAATAGAAGAGTCTTACTACATGTTGGTGTATAAAGTGTGATGTATATTTTTTTTTCTTGAACATTCTCATGGACACCAGTGATGACTTTCGGCAACTTTTTATGAAAATTTGAGTACCTCAAATTTTTGCAGTGAGGGGAGGTATGTCACAAAAATAAATCTTGTGACAATGCCAGAACTACGTCAGAACTGTTTACCAACAAAGAAAGGACCAAAGCAAAGCAAGCGCCGATACACAAGTTAGTAAAACACCGCACCGACCTCCAAAGCAGCAGGTGCCAGAACCAGTTTTGCTTCGCAGCCGGAATGACAACAGCAAAGCAACTTCTCTCCGGTTTGCCGTGTTAGCAGCGAGGATTATTTTTGATTTTGTTTCTGGCAACAACGAACTGAGCGGGAAAAACATTTTTCCGGTGGGATCAATTCACGAAATTTTTGGGTTTGGTGTGTGTGTGTGTCTGCGTTCTCGATGATGCCTAAAATTTGAAGTTTTTGCTTGTGAAAAATGAAGTTTATGTTTTTAAATTTTGTGTCTAAATGCAGCAGAATATAAATTTGAGAAAGAGAAATTTTTTTACTCTGTGTGTTACCATGAGATGAAGAAAATGTATTTGTGAAGAAAATTGTGTGAGCCACGTGCGTGTATTATCTGAAAGCTCATGATGGAGTTCATCTTTCTTAATCCAGCACAACCGTTTGTAGTTCTGTTTGTATAAGTGCTGGGAATCTTTTTGGTAATTCAGATTAGTGATATATGTGTTTTACAAGTGTTTGTGAAAGAAAAAAATGTTTTTTTTTCCACGTGACAACACTTCAAGGTGGTCACATGTGAACGTAATATCCTTTCCAAAGATGCCTCATCCTTCTCCTGTGTAGCAGGTAGTAAAACTCAAAAAATTATGATTTGATAAATTTTATTCAATAACCCAACAGCTCCAGAAGGTGTGTAAGATACTTAAGAATTGTGTTGTTTCAAATAGATAGTATTGTGTAACTTAGAAATTTGATATGCATATCTCCTTGTAGTGTTTTATTGAATATTTTATTTTTTAATAAACTTAATCAAGTTAACTTTAAATCGCATTCTTTCTGAGTAATCTACTTAATAATATTTGCATAACTTGAGATGAATTACTGGTGTTAAACGCAATGTACTGTCAGGTAAGATTAAAATATTTTTAATTGAATAATTTTAAATTAATTTATTGTTGATTTAAATTTTCATACAATATTCCAAAAATTTTTATTACACTTAATTTTCGTCTTCTTAAAATAAATAACTTTATAGATACTTTTTACTATATACCGAAATCCAATTTCATGTTCTTCTAGAAATATGCGGAAACTTATCGCATTCGAACAATTTCGTTTCGGTGGGAACAGCTCCTCTTTCATCAATGCTTCATACAGAGGATATCATTTTATTTGTGAAAAAAAAAATTAAAACTGGGTAATCTGGAAAAACTATTATAAACGAATTGGAATCGTAATTTTCCCTTTAAAGCCTGATGACCGTGACTTCAATATGAGGTCAATATCAATTGCCTCATACTTAATTTTGACACGCAAATTTAACTTTTTTTCACTCTGTGAAATAAAATTTAGCTGAAAAAATCGCTTAAAAATTAGGAAACGAACGACGAATCGGAGCACTAATATCGCACGAAAAATACAGAATTTAGTAGTGCACGCAACAGTAAATCATAACCATTACTTCAATAAAACTAATTCGAATCCCAGTGCCAATCGTATAGCTCTGCAATTTTGTTACAGTATCGTTGTGGTTTTTCATATATTAAAACCGATCTTATAGAAAAACCTCTTTTCTCGGGTGCTTTTTATGTTTATTTAGCTAACTTCTCCCCGTCTCTGAAATCATATCATTCAGGCTGTATTTCAAGCTAAGTACCACATAATAATAAAGCTCAAAATTTAAATAAAAAGAAAACTCATTTTTTAAGTAGGAAAATCTCGGATTCTGAGAAACGTTTACACTAAGTCAACTGTACTCAGGAAAAGAATTTGGACCCAAGAAACAATTTCATCATGTTATTGCTCTTCTAAATCCCATAGGAAGTATCCCATTCCAAAAGTCAAATCATTCGATTTTCCAATAACTCTTATATCTTCTTTTTAAGATAATTCTCAGAAAGGTGAATAAATAAATTAAACTTGACGCGTAACAGGAATGTAATTTCGTCTCCAGTAAACGCCTATCTTCTGTTTAGATAATTTTGTAAAATGATTCCTTTACGAATCCATCTCCCATTAAGCTATCAAATTATCACAAACATTCTGACAATTTCACAATAAAGCTGCTTAACTTCTTAATTTCTTCGGTTACTTTTCAATGTTGTTTGAATTCATTTATTGGACTTTTGCTGAATTTTTTATCTGTTTATATTACAATGGATACAATCAAATATTTTCATTGGCAAAGGGCAAAGCTGTTTTGTTTGGGCCAAACAATGCCTCGATTTATCAGTTAAACTACGAAGGTAGAGTTAAAAATGTATAGTGTTTTAACCCTTTGAGGCTCAACCCTTTCGCAATGCTGAAGAAAGGGCAGTCGTTGCCATCGCTCGAATTAACTACCAGCAAGATGGCGGACGATCGAAACGTTCATCGCGTGCCACAGATCTAGAGACCCTTTTAGAGATCTAGAGACAGCTGGTCGCCAGTTGTCGTCAAAAAAGGGTCTCTAGCACGGGTCTAGCAAAAAAGGACTTGTTTGGCGTTAACGAATGCGCTACTGTCTCGCTGCTTACCTTCACCGAATCAACGTCATCATGAGTGGCCTCTTGTGTCCTCTCTGCACCTCGCTGGTTGCTGAACACCTTCTGGAGTGCCCTGCGCTTCATGCCTCCTCTATAACCTCTTTTTATTCCCAAACAGCACAGCAAACTTGCATCAAACTTGCAGCAAGCTTGATTTATCAAGTCAATAAACTTGAATTAAGCTTGAAAATTTCAAGCGTGTAAGCTTAATGCAAGCTTGAATCAAGTGTTCTAGTTTACACTTGCCCAGCTTGCATTAAGCTTGACATTTCAAGCTTGAATCAAGCTTGACACAGCAAGCTTAAAAAATTTTCCAAAAAAAAAATTTCCTAAATACACGGGGCGCCGAATTCGCCCCACATACTTCACTTTGCCACGCATTTTCCCCTCTACACTGAAATTTCAATTTAATTTAATCTGTTTCCATAATGTGTCCGCGACTAGAATAGAACCCGGGACCCTTGGGTTGGGAGGCGAGCGTGCTATCCGTTCCACCACTAAGCCTCGCGCGGCTATGAATAAAGTTTGAAGTCACTTATCACGCCGTTTTCTGGCCAGATTGATAAGTGGGCGATGTGTTATTTCTTTTGTTTTTTTAATTTTACCATGGGATGCATCAAAATTAAAATAATGTTATGTGTAATTTAGAGACTCTACTAATAGGGAAATAAACATAATATAAACTTTCAATATAAAGAGCAGCACACGTTTTAAAACTTTCAATATCGCAACACTCATGAGCAATACTGCTGGCCAAAATCAATACAAACGACTGATTTTGAAATCAATTTCGTAGTATAATTGTATTTTATTTTGAAGAATTTCCATATTTGGAAATATAGAATCTTTTTTTTTTTTAATTCTATGGTGAACCACCCATAGAGTGAAGTATATTAACTACTAAATTGTCTTAATTATATTAAAATTTATTTTTAGGGCTAAAATTAGTTAATGTAATTACTAATGTTAATTAGATGTAAATAAAAGTAAAACTCCCCTCGTGTTACACTTCAGAGGGGCTTATCCCATTCATTCGTTCCCCTTGCGTGTTCTAATGTCCAGGTTTTGTGCGTAATAAAATAAAACACAACTTTTACGAACTTTCAGCAAATTTGAGAAACGCTAGACAATTAATGTCCATTCTCTTTCACAGATGGCGCCATCACTGCACACTTTCGAAAGCTAAAATCAAACTAAAGTCAAGCTTGTATTAATACGTCAAATTCAAAGAAATGTCAAGCTTGATTTGAGCTTATGTGCTGTCTGGGTTAGGAAGCTAGAGACCTTTTGACTGCGATTTAATACTGTGCTTTTGTTTAAGTACATTTTTGTGCTTTGTGTTGGCCAAGGATAATGTCTTTTGTGGCTGCTGCGTTGGAAAAAAAAAATCGCAAAGTATCAGAACAAAACTGCAAACACAGGAAAAGAGAGAAGTGGTAACCATGGGTTAACTCTTTCAGGGTCGCGGGTATAAGCAGAGAGTACCTGCGAATTTTCCTGTCTATTTTTTAGGGTTAACCCTTTAACGCGCAGTGTTCAAGCTCTGGGAACACCAAACTCTGACGTTTTAATTGTTGCCAGTCACGAAGAATATATTTGATTTCTATAAAAAATAGTTGCGGGTGACATAGCTGCACGAAAATCCTTTACATTTAGCACGTCACATTCCGTCAAAAAATTGTCTCGATTATTTTTAACAGCACTGACATCTGCTGAGAAATGGAAGAATGTGAGAACAGCTGGATAAATTGCCCAATGCTGAAAAAAGGGCAGCCGTTGAATTTTCTGATTTTTGTTCGGTAATAATGGATAAATAATTTTACAATAACATTCACACACACATTTGACGATGTATTCTTGCAGCCAAGCAAACGAGTCCGAAAATAAATGTTTCAGGTACAACAACAAAGGAGTAACAACAGTGTAAAAAGCCCCAGAAATTAGTCGAAATTTTATTGGTTCTACAAACTTGACGAACAATCTTCAATATACGATTTAGAAAACATCAAGGGCAAGAATACTATTTATAACTGTCAGACAATTAGAAAAGCTTCCTCAAATACTGTATTTCGCCTATACTTCAATCCTTTCAGATTGTAAAAACTCACAAGATTCACGAGCAGAACTCTCAAATGCTCTTCAGCATACTACAATAAAGAATTCACAAAAAGTTAAAAGTAAACGTCTATCAAGCATTTTATGCAGGGAAGGGGGGGGGGAGGAATGCATAAGACACCTTAAAAATATATCGATTTAAAAATAAATATATTTTTATAAATATTTCTAATATTTCTGAGCATAAAACCTCAACCCTATCCTCATATGGTTTTTATCTGAGCCAACTACTTTTATGTATATATATATATATATATATATATATATTCTAAAAAAAAAGTAAGGGCCGCTGTCGCTGGCGCTGTCAAAAGCTTGTACGCCTATCTCCTCCTATACCGTGGGGGATTTGAGTTTCGACTAAGGTGCCTACAGATTCGAAAAATTCCGAGAACCTGATGAGCTGACTTAAATTTTGAAAATCGAATTATTTTAGAAGATATTAATAAAAAAATAAAAAAATAAACAGAATGGTTGCCAGATTTGGCATAAAATCATTCATTCCTTTGCAACAAAGCGTTTCGAAGTATGTAGTATCACGTGAAATTGTCAAACATGAAGTAGAAATACACCCATTTTACGCCAAAATAAAAACTACATAAAATAAGTAACTCAAAATGTGTTACACAAAGTTGACAATTTGCAAATAGTAAGTTCGCTTAGACAACAGGAGTTTAGAATTAGCGATCATCCGTTTTTGCAAAACAGAATAACTAATATTTTGAAAATGAATTATTTTAAAGCCGGTTCGGTCCAGCTGGATTGTTTGCTACCAGTAGAAATATTTGGCGGCGTTAACTATGCCATTATAGCAGTTGCAGTACACTTTGGATATTTGCTAGCGCGACGACATGGTATAATTCGTGGTGCTAAGTACGCCAATCTGCAAACGATTATGTAAATGAAAATATGTATAACGGTTTTCCGGTAACCTTAAATGAACAGTAATGAAAGGTTGTGAGCATGTATAAATCGCCAAATAATGAAAAGTTGCCATTGGTGGCAAGCTATCCTATCTGTTCCGTAGCTTTTATTAACTTTACATTTACGCAGGTCGCCAAATAATGAAAAGTCGCCATGGGTGGCAAATTCGCAAGGTGTCCAATAGGTTTTACACTATTAAAAATACAGCTGAAACAGATGTTCCGATTTTAGTACGCTTTAGCTCCTAATTAATATAACTTTTGAATGGCAACATTAAATATCATTGTGTTTCTGAGGAGTGCAAATAATTTTTCCAGCGATTATAAGCGGAGTCCGCACTCCAGGTGGAGTATAGCTCAGGACCCGTACAACACGGATTCCCATAACAAAATATCTACCGTGTTATGTGGGGGGGGGGTCTACTGTAGTGTGAAGTTTAAATTTTTATGTACCAATGAACATGCAAGAACCAAGCAATGTGTAGCTCAGTAACATTCCATCTGATCCAATCTTCGGGTTTTGTCTGTTGAAATTATGTCTTTTTTACGTATAAGCCTTATTAGGGGCCGAATGCCTCATACGAAAAGCGAGCGTAGCGAGTCTGGGGGCCTTGGCCCCTAGTATATTCAAAAAGAAGTAATTTTGTATAATACATATACCGTATTTGTCCGAATAACGCGATATTTTTTGACTGATCATAAGCGGATACCAGAAACATCTTCATTCACAGTTTATTTTATTTGCATTATTTTTTGTTTTGCGTGTGTGAATTAGCCTTACTTGTTTCACCAGTATCTTTCTATTCTAAAAAAAAGTAAAGGCCGCTGTCACTGGCGCTCTCAAAGCTTGTTGCCCTATCTCCTCCTAAACCGTGGGGATTTGAGTTTCGACTAAGGTGCATACTAAGCTGATTAAAATTTCGAGGAACATACTAAGCTGATTTAAATTTCGAAAATCGAATTATTTTAGAAGATATTAATAAAAAAACTGAAAAAATAAACATAACCCATTTGTGCCTGAATTTTTTTTTCTGCTCAATATTCTATTTAATTATACCAAATAGTATAAGATTAACATAAAAAATAGAAAAAAAATTATACATACAGAAATATTTCTTTATTTTATAAAAATTAAAACGTCCCAATTTTGGGACGCTAGGCATGAATGGGTACAGGTTTTTCACATTTTTGGATGAGATGAATCTTGAATAAAATATTTTTTGGGGGAGTAAAACATTGTTAAATATAAAAAAATATTAACTCATTATGAAGATAACATTTAAAACATGTCCTTTATAGAAGAATTAAAAATATTATTATTTTGTATGAAAGTCTTTGAAACACTTATCGTGCAATCCAATATTGCATTTATTGCACTTCCTTGTGGCCTTTTTGCCACATTTTCCACATCGTAATTGTGTCTTATTAACCACAATAAAATGGTTTGAACCATCATATCTAATAGAATCTAGCACTTTGCTCCTGCGTATTTTAGTGACAGGTCTGCCTGGTCCTGCCAGATTGTTTGCTGATTGTTGGAAATATGTCAAATTCTCTTCTAAAGTTAAGAAGATCCAATGGGTTTTGTAGAGGAAGATGGGCATAATCTATATATGTGCCAAGCTTTTTGAATGGCACTTTCTAAACCAAATACAAATAGTGGCCACCACCATTTTTTAGAACGTATGGAACAACGATATGCATTTAGATTCTGATCCATACGATCTGTTCCTCCCATGCACCGATTATACTGAGATACTATACAGGGTTGATCAATTTTTATTACTCTCTTTTCTGAGCTAGACCATCGCTTTGCTTTTACTATAGGAAAAACCCCGTGCATATTGGAACCTATTGTAACCACACTGTTGTCTCTCCATCTTACGATTATCAATTTTTTCAACATATCAGAATAATATTCATGAGAACCTCTGTCACGTTTTTTGAATAATTTTGCATTTTCCAGAAGACAGTCTTCAGTACGATTAGTGCGTATGGTTCCCGTCGCTCCAATATTTCTTTTGGATAATTCATCAATTAGTGCAGGGCTAGTAAATAAATTATCAAAGTAGAGGTCATAAGGTTTGTCTGCAGGTAATTCAGATATTAAATCTAATACAACAGATCCCCCCATTCCTACTCCATGAACGTCTGGAACTGTTCCAGCTCCCTGATAGGTTTCAAATTGGATTAGATATCCAAGTCTTGTGTTTAAAGACCAAACTTTGTAACCGAATCTAATGGGTTTACTTCTGATGAACTGTTTGCAGTTATGTCGACCGTAATAGGGTACCATACTTTCATCTACTGTGAGTTGTTGCTCCATTGGACAGTAAAGTAAGAACTAGAAGAGGTCTAGCTCACAAAGGAGCACGCGTTTCCAAGTATCTAGAATCGCGTGAAATTTACAAACATGAGTTAGAATTACGCCCATTTTACGACAAAATAAAAACTATCTGAAATAAGTAACTCAAAATGTGTTACACAAAGTTGACAATTTTCAAATAGTAAGTTCGCTTAGACAACAGGAGTTTAGAATTAGCGATTATACGTTTTTCCAAAACAGAATAACTAATATCTTGAAAATGAAAAATAATTAAAATACAGATTATTTTAAAGCCGGTTCGGTCCAGCTGGATTATTTGCTACCAGTTGAAATGTTTGGCGGCGCTAACGATGCTATTATAGCAGTTATAGTGCACTTTGGATATTTGTTAGCGCGACGAGATGGTATAATTCGTGGTGCTAAATACGCCAATCTGCAAACGATTATGTAAATGAAAATATGGATAACGGTTTTCCGGTAACCTTACTCTCTCAATTACGTTGAGCGATTTAGTGCTCCAAAAAAGGAAGAAAGCAATTTCTATCATTTTTCACTGCAAAACGCTCCATTCAGAGCGATCTACTAAAAACACCAAAAACCAGCTTTCGATTTCTTCTTTAAAAGAAAAGAAAAGGAGCACTTGTTACGACCTTACCAATTTGAAAGGATTTCCTCATTTTGGGAGCGTTTTCGTCTTCCCTGATTGGTCAGATATATAATCGCGCGCGCCTTCTCCCTTCTCCCATCCGAAGAAAAACAACAAACAATAATGGCTACCTGCATCGAACTGTCTCGTCGCCCAGGATCGAATATTAAGCCTGCGTATAAATACAAGTAAGATTTTATTTTATATTCTTTACATGTTTTAATACACTTCTAACCTGTTAGTTTTAGATTTAGCTATCCAGATCATGTAAATTTTTATTCATGTGAATTGTGAATCATGTCATAAAGCTAACATTTGGCGTGAAGCCTAAATGCTTTGTTGTCGTATCCTGTAAGTCTGTGTAGAGTAAATATCTTGGAGCTTCTGAATAATGAATCCTCATGGGGTGCATTTGAGAGCAGTGCTCTCCCCCCCCCCTCAGTAGCGTAAAGTGGCGGATTAATGCAAGTTTTTTTTGGGGGGGGCGGTTAGTTTGTCGGTACGGTAGGGGCGGTTAGTTAGAAGATTAACATATACATCCATTTTATGGAAGTAAAATAGGATCTTTTTACATTAATTTCTTTTTTCTCGGGGGAGGGGGGATTATAGGTGGGGCGACCGCCCCCACCTTTAATCCGCCCTTGGTAGCGTAACCGGGATTTTATTTACTGGGGGGGGGGGGCTGGGCATAAAATTCTAACCTAAAGTTCAATTGTAAGCTAAGTAAAGTGTTTTTATGATAATTATGATGTACAAAAGGAATGCTTTATGAGTGTAATCTAAGTGCTTGATTTTATTTTATATTTTATTGCAGTTAATCCTTTAGAGAACATTTGATATGTTGTCAAAAGATGACTTCAACTACCTTGGAATGATCATCGCATTCTGCAGCTGGAGAAGATTTTCGCAAAACAAAATGTAGAATCTCGTTTTTTTTTTTTTTTTTTTGTGTGTGTGTGTGCGTGTATATATTCAGTTATACATTTCATTAGAAATATTATTTTTGTTTCAGATAAAAAAGTCTCTGAAAAGGGCCCCGAGGGAGCACATGCCCCATCTTGTGCCCCCTGCCGACGCAGCGTCTATAGTGACTGCTAATAGAACTCAATAATTCCAGAGTTAAAATTTTCCTTAGTACATTTTGGAAAACAGAAAAAGTGGACTGTCGTAAGCATAACGTGATCGGAAATTCGTGGGGAGAGACAAATGGGTGCCGGCAGAATATTTCCCGGGGGGGGGGTCCCCGGGAAATATTCTGCCGGCTTAAGACTACTCCAAGGGGGGGAAAGACTACTCAAGGAGGGGGCAAAGACTACTTCAACGTATGGTTACCATGCTGGAAAAAGCAAAAAAGGAAGGGAAAACACTGCATACAAAAATCCAGGGGGGGGGCATTGCCTCCCCTTGCCCTATGCTGCCGGTGCCCATGGAGGGACATAAAAACAGGAGGTTTTTTAAAGCACATCTCTTAAAAGCAGAAATTGGCCGGCTGTAGGAGGTAAGTTATATATATCAGGGCCGTACCCAGACAAAAATTTCGGGGGGGGAGGGGAACCAAGAGGTGAAAAAGGCTAAATTTTTCACAAAATGGCTTTATTATTATAGTTTTGTTAACAAATTTCAAATTTCGGGGGGGACCGCACTCCCTGGTCCCCCCCCCCTGGGTACGGCTTTGATATATATATCCAAATAAATATACAAAATTATAATTAAACTTCTAAAAATCACACAAATCGCTTTTGAAAATCAAAATATACACATTTCGATTTACACGCTTAAATCTATTGATTAAAACTAACACTCCTTTATTGATTAAATTTCTTATCGGCTGATTTAAATCCTTTTACGCTAAAAAATACTCATTAAAGACAATAATCTGTTATCTCCTCAATTCCCCTCAATGCTCAGGATTCGCTAGATTCTATTATACTCCATTTTTCACTAAAATCTTGTCTGAGAATTCTGTCTCTCCCCCACGAAAGATGCGTAGTAAGATATCGTATTACTATCACGTGACCAAACCCCCTTCAACGGAAAACGGTACATAAACATAGTCACCACAGACAACACAACGCGGGAAGCGGGAATTCGGCAAGCATCGAAGAGCAAACATGTCGTTATCAAAATATGAATTAAAGGAGTTTCTGAAGAGGATACCCGATGATACTTTAGAATGGTGATAATTTTATTTTATATCCGTATAGCAAATACATCTTTTTCATATTCAGAGTTGTGAAATAAATTCAGCCTAAATGTGGAAAGGATGCTTTCGGTAAAAATTTTGTTTTAATGGACATAGTTTCTTACGATTGGATTATAAAAATCTCGTCGCTCTTGTAAAACAAATGAAGTTATGATATCTTCAGTCAAGTGAGTAAGTACTATTTTACCTTTTTCATGTCAATAAATTGGGTTGCTGCTTTAATTAAATCTTACAGCTGTTTTAACCATGATTGCATTTGCGTATTCTGACTGTACTGTGAATTCGTTTTATAACTAGAGACTATAGTGAAATTATATTCTATTTATTAAAAAAATACTTTTTTCTAGTGTATTAAGATATATGTAATGTATTTGCCTTGATTTAAAATTTATTTTCTCGGGCTTATAATCATAGATTACATCTCTGATAATAAAAAATGAAGAAAACGAATCATTCAATATATAAATCAAAAACAGCAAATTTTCATAAGACACCCTTTTTCTAGCTTAAAATAATAATATTAATTGAGTACAGATATATTAATTAAAAAAGGTCTGATTTTGTAAAAACGCTCATTCTATAGCTTAAATAATAATCATAATTGAGCACAGTTATATTAATCAAAAACGGATAGACACTCCTCATTTTTGATTATTATTTAGCCTAAATGGAGCTGTTGTAGAATGCTCAAAAATTTAGAATTTTTCGCTCCATTGATATTTGTCGATTAATGGAGCAAATTTTACTCAATCGGGAGAATGGCTGTTTGAAGTCAATAATTGAGTAAAAATATACTCCGTTTGATTATTATTTTACTCAATAGATTTAAGCGTGTAAAGCTCATATATAACGAAAAATGATTATATTCATAAAGGAGCGTTTCATGGAAATCGCTCCATTTTATGATGGAATGCATTCATAACTGAATGAAAGCATATTAATGAAAACGGAGCGAAATTCAGAAAAATCGCTCCGTTTATGATAAAAAGTATCCAAAACTGAATGAAGACAAATCTTTCAAAACGGAGCGTTATTCGCTCCGAATTTATCGCTCCGCCGAAAGAAAACATTTCGCTCAGACTGAGAAGAGCAACTTCGTTACGCAAAAGGAAGAAATATTCAATCAGTCTGAGCGTTTTTCGCTCAACCATTTTGACAGAGTAAATGAACAGTAATTATAGGTTGTGAGCATGTGTAAATCGCCAAATAATGAAAAGTCGCCATTGGTGGCAAGCTATCCTATCTGTTCCGTAGCTTTCATTAACTTTACATGTACGCAAGTCGCCATATAATGAAAAATCGCCATGGGTGGCAAATTTACAAGGTGTCCAATAGGTTTTACATTATTAAAAATACAGCTGAAACAGATGTTCTGATTTTATTACGCTTTAGCTCCTAATTAATATAACTTTTGAATGGCAACATTAAATATCATTGTGTTTCTGAGGAGTGCAAATAATTTTTCCAGCGATTATAAGCGGAGTCCGCACTCCAGGTGGAGTATAGCTCAGGACCCGTACAACACGGATTCCCATAACAAAATATCTTCCGTGTTATGAGAGAGAGGGGGTCTACTGTAGTGTGAAGTTTAAATTTTTATGTACCAATGAACATGCAAGAACCAAGCAATGTGTAGCTCAGTAACATTCTATCTGATCCAAGCTTCGGGTTTTGTCGGTTGAAATTATGTCTTTTTTACGAATACGCCTTATTAGGGGCCGAATACCTCATACGAAAAGTGAGCGTAGCGAGTCTGGGGGCCTTGGCCCCTAGTTAGTGTAAAAAAGAAATCTTGATATCACTCTTTAGAAAATGAACTTTTGAGTAAATAGTTACTAAAAAAAAATAAATGGCTATTAAATAAATAAATGGCTATTTTACTTTATTTGAAAGCAAATACATTTATTTTAGTTAGTCTATTTTTTTTTTCGTACATTAATCAGTTCTTAAAATAAAGAAAGACACATTTTTAAAGTTAAGGAGAAAGTTCATGAAAAAAATATTAATTCTCTTAACTCAGCGTTCCCCAACCGGTGGGGCGCGCCCCCTAGGGGTGCGAGAGAAAAGCCAAAGAGTAAGTAGTGATGATTTTTTTTTTTTTTTAATCTTAGCTATTCTTATTTTTGCTCAAAAATATATCTATGTTCGCTTAAAATGTTCATTCAAACTTTACTGAGAACATTATTTTGTAGAAAATTCGGTTGACTGTTCATTGTTCAAGAATGCAAAACTGAATGGATGCTGAAAAATGTGAGGTGGTGGTGGTGGGGACGTTCAAAGGTTTGGAACCACAGGCTTAACTAATGGTTAAAATGACGCATATAATTTTCCGATGGTCTCTTATTTTACTGAAATTCATTATTAAAATGAGTTTACACGAAGAAAATAAAATTTTCAATCTCCTTGGGAAAAGAAAGAAAGAAAGAAAAAATCTGCGCTAACTGCTGTGCCAGTACAAATAACGACGAAACCAATTTACTCGCCACTTCAGACGATAACCGGACCAAGTATTTGCCGCCTCATGGTTAGTAGACATACACGTGCCGAGTGCGAAATCGTGTAACTCCAGAGCTAAGCGTTCTGATTGGTCTATTTTTCGATATATCGATATAACATCCAAGGCGGAATTATGTTTGTTTTAGTACGTAGCCACCGGTGAATAGAGGCAACATTCGTAATCGCCAAACGAGTCCCAGCAAACACACACAAGTTCTCTGAATGTCTATTAACGTTCAGAAAACGTCTTTATGTTAATAGACGTTCAGAGAACCTGTGTGTGTTTGCTGGGGTTACACTCGCGCAATCAGTTTCCATCTAAGGTGTTCGTAAGGGAAACTGAGTGCATTCAGTTTATAAACTAGAGCGTTCGTATACAAAACTGAGGGCGGTTAGTTTCAAACTAAATAAACTGAGCACGGAGCAGATTCATCCAGTTGTTGAGAAGACAAACTTGCTGCAAGTTGATGTTATAAAATGGCTTCCGTAGTTACGAAAAGTATGTTGCATGACTGGAGGCAATTGGAGAGAGCAAAACGGCTAAAAAGGTGTGTCGAGTATGCTTCCGCGGATGTGACCAAAACGCACGCACAGGATGCATTATGTTTCGGTCATATGCGTGGTGCGCGTGTGTATTACGCGTTTGACCTTATGTATGATGCGGCGCGGAGGAACACATTTCGGCCTCACTCCGGTGCATTACGAAAAGATAGGCTGCTCTCTCCAGTTGTCTCCATGGTTGCATGGTATGTTGTTATGAAAAGTATTTTACGTTTGCTGAAGCTGTTAGAAACTGCAACGAAGATATTGAATTTTTCATAGGTAATCATTTTCACGTATTTTTCATTTTAGTAAATTCAAAATGCATATTTTTAGTGTTGGGATTGAAGTTTATTTAAACTGTTGTTAGCGAAATTTGAACTTCTCTTGTTAAATACTTTTGAAATAGGTTACTGCAAGTTGAACCCTTTATAAGGCCGCGGTAAGAATACTTACCACCTACAGTCTATTAACCCATTTGTGCCTGGATATTTTTGCGACTTTCTTCGATTTTTACTGATAACAGAAATAATAGATAAATTTCTGATGTCCACTTCTTGAACAAGGGATGATTTCTTTTAAAATCATTATGCATAAAAATTGAAATATCAACATACTACTTGGTCATGTTAAATATTTTGTAGAGTTGAGGCTCAATACTCATGAATAAAGGCTAGGAAAAATAAATAACGTTTCCGACTACTAGCGAAAATGCCGTCCCACAAAAAGGACGCTAGGCATAAATGGGTTAAATACAGAAATCAATTATCATTAGTGAATTTTCTGATTTTTTGTTCAGTTTTAATGGTTGTATATTTTTTCCATACATCTAGATTCGAAATAATATTTGGCTTATGAACTTTTCTTTCATTCGTAATTTTAAAGAAAGTAATTATATATTTTTGCGTTTAATTCCGTGTACAAGCAGCAGGTAGTTTTCCGACTTTGATTTTGTGAATAATTAATGTATTCTCCTGCAAAATTTCTATGTTTGTTTAATACTTGTTTCTCCAATTTTCATGTGGTATATTATAGTAGAGGGAAAATATATGAATTAATCCTAAAAATTGGGCCAGAAAAATCCCAAGTACTTTCGACTCTCTGCACATAAACTCGCCTTATAAAGGGTTAAGTTGAAATTTCTGAATTTTGATCTGTGCACTTCAATTATGACCACTCTTTCCTTTTAAAATCCAGTTGTTTTTATATTGAGTATGTACTAAAAGCCCACCTCAAAACAAAACAAACGAAACAAAACAAACAAAACAAAACAAACAAAACAAAACAAACAAGAAACTTGAAGTGTAAACAAACACGTCTCCTAAGCGACGAAACTAAATAAACTGAAGTTGTTCGTAGAGGCAAAAGAAACGGATAGCCACACACGCATTCCAGTTTTCTTACGAAAACTCATGCAACGAGTTTGTCGTTTGCGAATTACCCAGAGAAAATTACCGTCAATAAACGTGAATGTGCATCACTATTTAATGACCGGTCATCTATTTTATTTTATAAACCCGTCCATAAAAATTTTAAAGACCAGTCAGTCTGCATATCAGCCTAGCTCAGAAGAAGGAAATTTTTATAACCTGCGTATGATTAGGAATCGAGTCCACGAGAGTACTCTTAGACGATTGGCATTTAATAGGAGAGGTCCTTAAATTCAAAGCCTCCGGTCCGCGTATTTCACAAGTGCACCGCTATTTAAAGATGGGAAGAAAAAGAGCCTTCCTATTGGCTATTTCGCGATTGCTTCCATTACGTCATACATCGTGAGGTTCGGGTGTTCTGCTAGTAAACATACGACATAAAAGAAATAATTATATGAGACAATGAATTCAGATTCCTTCATTTATGACAGGTGGAAATATATATATATATATATATATATATATAAAATACTATAGATTAAACAGATCAAGAATTTGAAGCTGAAAGAAAATCTGAATTTTAAGAAAGGGACAATACTTGCTCAGCTATTTTTTTTTTAGTACTCCTGTTTGCTAAATATTTCGAGTTGCTAGCGCCATCTACTGGATATGGAAATCAACATTTTTTATTGTGCGAATTTAACTATCTAACAGCGATGTTGAAATAAAAGTTATTTTAAATATTACATAGAGATTAAATTTCATTTTATGTAGCTTTTCTTAAGTATGAATTTACAAAAATAAAGAATTTTGCAGTTCAGATTTTCGATTAATGAACCCCAATCCCCAATAAAAGGTTAAATTGAAAAAAAAGAAAAATACTTCATTTAAATCGAAAATCTGAACTGATTCAAAATAATAATAATAATATTTAAAAACAAAAAAAAAACTTAGCTGCAGTTTTTTCAGGTGAGAAGTGCGTAAATTCTTACTTTTAATATGATTTTGCTGGACTTATAAAAATAGAACAACAAATTTCAGAAATTGTACTTTCAGTTTTAATCTTAAATCAATGTACTTCAAAGGAGCAAAAATACATAAAGCTTATATGTAAATTCTTCTACCCTCTAAATTTACCACTTCAACCAAATATTTACTTGCACACACATGCAATTAGTTTCCTTATTTTATTGATATTATTCATTTAAAATTTTAAGTTAATTAACGTTCTTCCATATTTATAATGCAACACTCTTGTCTTCACTTTAAAGCATAATATATAAGTAACTTTTTGCAATATGCCTCATATTTTTTAAAGAAAGTGCTGTAATAGTTTTCCCTATATTTTTCTACAATTTTTACAAATTTCCTTGGAAAAAATCATTATACTGCCTCTTAAACTGTACAGGGCTGATTGTTCATTTAGACTGGAATGGGGAGGGGATAAAGTGTTACAAATATACAACCTCTTTTGAGTTTTTTTAAACAAGTTACTCTTGTCAATTTTAAATTACTTTTAATAATCACCGAAAAAATATGCACATCAATTCAATAATTCTCTATAGTTTTAGTATATTAATTGGAACCTACAGTTACAAAATATAAATTTAATTTGTATTAAACATAGATTTTGCACTTTAAATTTTCGTTTGGTGCACTCAACAAGAATTTACAAAATAAAAATTTTGTCTTGAATATTGCCAATTTTAAAACTTAATTTCTAAGGTTATATTTTTCCTCTGAGAAAAATTTAACATATGAATTACAATCTCTGGTGTACAATCAATATGCATTAGAAATTTAATGTTCGAATGCAAAATTCTTTATTTTTGTAAATTCATACTTAAGAAAAGTTACATAAAATTAAATTTAATCTCTATGTAATATTTAAAATAACTTTTATTTCTACATGGCTGTTAGATGGTTAAATTCGCACAATAAAAAAATGTTGATTTCCATATCCAGTAGATGACGCCAGCAACTCGAAATATTTAGCAAACAAAACAGGAGTACTAAAGAAAAAAATATCTAAGCAAGTATTGCCCCTTTCTTAAAATTCAGATTTTCTTTCAGCTTCAAATTCTTGATCTGTTTAATCTATAGTATTTATATATATATATATATATATATATATATATATATATATATTTCCACCTGTCATAAATGAAGGAATCTGAATTCGCTGTCTCATATAATTATTTCTTTAATGGCGTATGTTCACTAGCAGAACACGGGAACCTCGCGATGTATGACGTAATGGAAGCAATCGCGAAATAGCCAATAGGAAGGCTCTTTTTTTTCCCATCTTTATATAGCGGTGCACTTGTGAAATACGCCTCCGGTCCCCACGTGTGCAGTTCTGAACTCAGCTTCATTAACCCATTCGTGCCTGGATATTTTTGCGACTTTCTTCGATTTTTGCTAACACCAGCAGTAATTGATAAATTTCTGATGTCAACTTTTTGAACAACGGATGATTTCATTTAAAATCATTATGCATAAAAATTGAAATGTCAACATCCTACTTGGCGATATTAAAATATTTTGTGGAATTGAAGTCCAATACTCGCGAATAAAGGCTAGGAAAAATAAATAACGTTTTCGAGTGATAGCGAAAATGCCGTCCCAAAAAAGGGACGCTTGGCATAAATGGGTTAATAAAAATGTGGGCTGGGATGCAGACTCCCTAATGACGGTCAATAAACTAGTCTATTGACCGATTCCAGCTTTATTATTGATTGTTTGTTGGCAGTTTCACCGAGGGCCTCACCATGGCACAGTGGTTATGTCACGGGAAATGGTAGACGGGCGAAGTAAGAAGGTCTCGGGCTCGGGTCCCATCGCACGTCCGTCGACCTAACCGTTCGGAGTTTTCCGTGGTTTTCTCCGAAACTTAGCGTAAATACGGGTTAGGACCCCTTAGAAAGACCCCCACGGAGGGCATCCTCCTTATGCTGTCCTACTGACGAGGATTTATAAACGGGCCTCCAGCTAAGCACACAAATCCGATATACGTGTTCATAATAATTATCCATCGAGGACATTCTGGAAAGCAAACGCATCACTCAGTTAAAGAAACTGAATAAACTGAAATCGTTCTTAAACTCGAAAAATCCCTAGGACCACTAATCACATCGATTCCAGTCTTTGCACCAAAACTAGTAGAACGATTTGATAAGTCCACGAAAGCAAGGAATGTGACGTTGCAATATTTAAGTGCGAGATGTATATATAGGAAAATTTTCGTTATAATTCGTTAAGAACGTTCTCAGTGCTATATGAAAACTTGAAACAACTAAATAATGGCATTTAATATCAGTTTCGACTTACAGCTTCAATCCTGTTATGACAAATTTAGCCAGACGTTAGAATCACCTGATGGAGAGGAATATAAGATTGTCTTAAAATCTAGTTTTTATTCTCATAATGACTATTCCACATGCACAATAACTACTTCATGGCAAAGAAAATCAAGAAGATTTTTAAGACTCCGGACTTATTTTGAGTCAAACACATCAGTTTTATCCGATGAAAAATTATTCGCTAATGATAATCAGTTAAGTGCCAAGGCTGAAGTACGAATACGTAGCGTGTGTCGTACATTAGTAGTCATAAATATCATTCCTTATGATAGCATTCCAATGCAACTGGTTAATATAGCAACAGGTGAAAAACAAAACTTGATTAAAGTGGAACCCATTTCAAAAACCTGCTTGGAAAGTTTATCCAGTGATATGAAAAATCTGTTCCAAACCGGAGATCTCTAGGATGTCACACTGACTGATGGCGCAAAGAATATTAAAGCGCACAAGTTGATACTGTCCGCCCGCTCTTCAGTGTTTTCCAAAATGTTTCATGACAAGATGAAAGAAAACGAAGAAAATATTGTAACCATTGAAGACATTTCTATCGAAGTGCTAACAAGTCTTCTGAATTTCATGTATACCGGAAGTGTTGTACTGCATGATACGACAATGGCCCGAGATTTATATGTTGCTGCCGATAAGTACGACGTTAAAAGTTTGAAAGATATCTGTTCAGGAATGCTGAAATCTGTAAATTTGGACAACGTTCTTGAAACTCTACTATTCGCAGACTTGTATCGAGACACCCCACTAAAACAAGCTGCGTTGAATTTCATTTCTAACAATTATCCTGCATTGAAAGCACTGGAAAAGTGGAATACGTTTAAGGAAGAAAACCGAGACTTGGTAGTTGAAATATTGAGTTTTGTTCTTGATAAGAAATAGGAAAAACTTTGAAATGATCTTTTTGCACTCTATGGTAGAGAGAGTAGTTTTATAATAAACGAAATACCAGGAATTTTCTTGTCATGTCTGATTAATTTGATTACAAATTAGCAAATAGTTTGCTTTTTTAGATGCCTAATGGTGATAAATGAATAATTTAGGGATATTTATATACCTAACAAAGTTATTAATTTTTTTTAGAATGTTGTATAGTCGAAAAGAATTGCCCCTAGTATTAAAGATTCTTTTTATTTATTAGTTTAAAAAATGAGGGTACAGGCCTTAATAAGTAAAATTTTAATATTTCATTCTTCAAAACCCATGCTGATGAATTAAATTTATTCTTGTTTACTGTTTTGTTGGTGTATACAACTGATTACGCATTAATATACGTCAGCAGGCACTACCATAAATTTTCAAATGCAAGGGTTACATGCTTTTCACTTTTTGGTTTAATCAAATCTGATTGAACATACATTAATAAAGGTTTTACGTGGTCTCATAATTTGCAAGTTTTACTGTTTTTAAGTGTTTCGTAGTAACATACTTTGATAAATCTTTAGGTTGAGTAATTTTGCGTTATAGAAAAATATAATTATTCCTTTTTAATGCAAGCCGCGAGGTGTTCAGGACCAGTAAAAATTTTGCATTTAGTTATTTATGTAACCATTGTAGTAAATGGCTTCTGATATTTGCGTTAAGCTTTAAAAGTAATTCTCGATTACATGGATCAAAAATAAACAAGAAAGATAAATCGTGCCAAACGCATTGATTATAAAACACTTTCCAACACATGAATATTTTTGCGCCAAATTTGGCAATGTATTTGGCTTAAATCTGGCGAGATTTCGGAGATAAGATAGTGTTGCATTTTCACTATAAGTGCAATTTTATAAGTCCCTGTAAAAGAGATTGAAAAAATTCCATCGTTTAACTGAAGAATCTAAAAATTTTACTCATTGTCTCGCGCTAGAATGTATTGGTGTTTCTGAAGTGCCACAGATTGTAATGCAGTGGAATTCTTTTGAGTGTTCCTGTAGAAGAACTCTTAATAATACAGACCCCATTTTCAATGGAGAGCATTACTTTGAGAGCCTTAATATTATGTATGCCAACATCATTTTCTTTCAAAAAACCGAATGTCGAAAATAAGTTTTCAAGAATGACTGCCCATATAGTGCGATGTATTTGGATTTTTTTCTCCTGTAAAAGAACTGTAAATGCTACTTGCACTATTTTCAATAGGGTACATGGTACTGTAGATATAAAAAAAATTGCACTTATCGGGGTATATTTACGACAGTTAGAACACTGGACGGGTGAACAACAGAACACACAAATTGAAATCATTCAAACTTGTAGGTAAGTTAAAAATATAAATATTCATTTTATATTACATAACGGCATCGGACGAACGCGGAGAACTAGAAACTTAATCTTTTAAGGGTTGATAGTCTAAAATTAATTTTCCAAGCAATAAAAAAAAAAAATCAAAGTTTGCAATTTCGTTTCATGTAAATCCATTAACCCGTTTTCGGTCTGTCGGAGAAATTCTACTTACGCAACCCCCCTGCCACTCCTACGCAGATAACGCTTAGCCATTCCTTAACGAAACACAATACACTGAATCGGTGGATTACAGCGCTAGTAACAAATTTTCAAAATTTCCAATCAAATCTTTATTGCTTAATATTATGACATTATATATTTTTCGACTTACTGCCAAATAATGAAAATATCACCAATCTCGCCAATCATTTGAGGGAGGCACTTGATCATCGTCTGATTATTAGCTAATTATATTATAGGTTATAGTATTATGTTTCAAATAGATGCCTGTCTCTAAACTGCCAATGACCGTATTGTAATGGAATTATTTCGAGTGCTCTAGTAGAACTATTTAACTACATACAGACACTATTTTCGATGGAAAGCTTCATCTTGTTAACCTTAACAACATGTATCAATTCTTTTTCATTTCAATTAGCAGAATATCTCAAAACTAGAAGTCAAAACTCGTTGTGAAGACAATTGCAACAGGCTCTAGAAGAAAACGTTTGACGAAAGCGTGTCTACACTTAACATACTTGTATTTAATCTTCGTCCACCTAAAATAACTTCATACTCAATTTTTATTATACGTACTAAAATCGAATTGCATGTTCTTCTGGGAAAGTGCGGAAACTTTTCCCATTCAGACGATTTCATTTCACTGTGAACATCCGCGAGGAAATCATTTTATTTAAAAAAATAAATGAATAAACAAATAAACTTAGAAAGCTGGAAAAAGCTTGTTAAGAGTGACGTCAATATGAAGTAATTATCACATGCAATAGCAAATTTTGTCACGCAAATGATTAACTTTTTTACTCTCGGAAATAAAATGGAGCTGCAAATAGCGAAAAATCTCTTTAAAATGGGGAAACGGGTGAATTTTCAGATTTTTGAAGTAGCGCAGATTGTTTTCTACATTTTTATACATAATTATAAAAAACTTCAAGGGGATCGCACAAACGGTGTAGATGTTATTAGGGTTTCTGTGTTAACTTTGTAATCTTTTTGCAGTAATGGCGGAAAAAGTTTTATCTTGAAGTCAGGGATCAGCGTAACTCTATACTAAGGTTGCTACGCTTTAAAGAAAACCTTCCCATACAGCGTAATGTACTGGGAATATTTTGAGCGCTCCTGTAGAAAATCTATAAAGGCTATATATATCATTTTCAATAGGGTACATGGTACAGTAGATAAGAATATCTTATCATATTTAAATTTCGTCGAAATCGATGCATATTTACTGGAGTTAGAGCACCGGCGGACAGACTGACAAACCGAAATCATAAACACTTTTCAACCTTGTTGGAAAGTGTTAAAAAGAAGTTGTGTACGTTTTTGGTTTTGTTTTCTATCGGATATTTTTTCTTCGTTTAAAAAATATCTTCGTGGCGGGGGGGTTCCTCATAATGACTCATTTTTCTTCAGAGAACACTAAAAATCCAGAAAACATTTAAATTTTGTGGCAAGTAAGCATATTTTGGAAAATAATGGTGCAGAAGGGCAGACTCTTATAACACTACCTTTGGTAAGAAACTAGTCTTTGTGTATTTATAACTCATATGGAAAACCCATTGATCATAAAAATCAGAACAGTGACAATAAATGTCAATTTGTACCGAAACATTCTGATCCATAGCTGTTATGATGAAACAAGTGAAGCACATATCTTATAAATAAAAATGAAATTCTGTTTGTTTGTTTGTTTGTTTGTGGATTTGATTCGTATACAAATCCACAAAAATGGACCTATCGGCCTGAAATTTAGCACAGATATGTAAAATAATATAGAATAACACATAGTCCACTTTAAAACTTTGAAAGTCCACCTGTTCCCGGAATTTAAGAGATTTTTTGTGCTCTTCACGCAAAAATGTTTCCGTAATTGTAACCCCTGTAGTGAAAAAAGTGTGAAATAAGGATCGTGGTTGCCATGTGTGGCGATTTTGCCGAATAAAATGTCGTTCGTATACAAATCCACAAAAATGAACCTATCGGCCTGAAATTTAGCACAGATATGTAAAATAATATAGAATAAATCGTAGTCCACTTTAAAACTTTGAAAGTCCACCCGTTCCCGGAATTTAAGAGATTTTTTTATGCTCTTCACGCAAAAAGCTTTCCGTAATTGTAACCCCTGTAGTGAAAAAAGTGTGAAATAAGGATCGTGGTTACCATGTGTGGAGATTTTGCCGAATAAAATGTTTTAAATTCTCAAGGTAAAAATAAAAGAATAATAATGATTTTTTTTTTGTTAGTTTATATTCGTAAGGTTATTTTTTTTTAATTATAATATCGTGTGCATGGGAAATCAGAGCAGGAATGTAATGCTTTACACGCAAAACAATAAGAATTGAAGATTTCCGAGGCTAATGTGTAAATTTTTTTAGTTTGGCGAAAAAATAAAATGGCTGAAATATGGATTTTGAGTAAGTGAGTTCTAGCAGTTTGCACAGTTTTCGGCTTGGCGCAATTTATTGAGAGCTTAAGGAAATAGATTTTTGAAAACAAGTGCAAAGGTTTTATTAGAATACAGCGTTAAATTTTAATGATCCGTGAAGAAATAATGCAGTTATTAAGGGATTTCAAGCGATCTAACTTCAGAATTCTCGCCAATTGAGTACATTGATTTAAGTTGGGGGAATTCCGCCAAATTTCAGAAAATAGAAATCTTCTCATTTAGTACATCGGAGTAACGATGAATAAAACACATTATAGTTGATAATTTAAAAAAAAATCGGCTGTATTAAGGGATTCCAATTTTCAAATTAAAGCGTGCTACTCTTTGACGGTCGAACCATTTCCCATATTGATTGCTGCTAAGTCAATGCTTCGAATGATTCCCTGAAAAACGCTTGCAAAATGGCGTATGTTGGCACTTTGGCGAGGCTTAAATTTAAAACTGGATTTTATTTGAGACTGGTATATATAATAACACTGGTTATAGATAAAAATGAATGTTGGTATGTGTTTATGAGGTTGAAAAACTCCAGCACCGTTGAGCACCGTTGCACGATGAAATTTGGTACACGCGAATATTAGAACACGGAGAATATTTTTCTATATCCATTTTGCTGTTACTTGCCGCTAAATAGCGCTGCAAAGCATCAACTTAAATACCGTTCGACCAATCGGCATAAAATTTTTTATACGTACACATTTGAGCACGAAGAATATTCTAACTGCGTTCCTTTTGATGTTACTCACCACTAGATGACACTGCAGTGCATTATTATTTTAACTCGCCACTAGATGACTCTGCAGCAGGCCAAATTCTTGACCATTCAAACGGTCGCTATGAAAATCAGTATACATATCTATTTGAACAATGAGAATATTTTGGCGTTATCCATTTTCTTATAACTCGCCACTTGACGGCGCTGTAGCAAATCATTACTTTAATTAACCACTAGATTGCCCTGCAGTGTATCACTTCTTGACTGTGCAAATGATCGCTGTGAAAATAGGTATACATAGATATTTGAACACAGGGAAGAGTTTGGCGGGAACTTCAGGACTGTCCAGCTGATAGTCATGAAAATTCGTATACATCGATATCTGAATGCGAAAAATATTTTCGCCGTATCCGTTTTGCTAAAACTCGCCACTAGATTGCGCTACGCCGCATGGCCTTCTGCACCGTACAAACGATTGCCTTGCAATTCGGTATGCATGATTATTGGACACAATATATCGCGATATCCACTTTGCTATATCTGTTTATTACAATGAATAGTAATCACCACAAATCGTAATATCAAAAAGTCCACTCATTCCCGTGCGAAGAACGGGTACTTCAGCTAGTAGCCTATATAAATGCTACATAAATCGATGCCTTCCTGGATTTTCAGATATTTAACTTCAATCTTCGTGTAATTAAAATTAAATCTGTTGTCTGAACAATTATGAAGAACTCAGCTTGAGCATTTTTCGTTTATTAAACATTTTATTTGAAAGTTATTTTTTAACACTCATTTTTATAATGCATGCTTGGGTAAAATCTGGTAATTTTTAACCTACTGTCCAAGTTGCTATTGAACTGGTATTTCGCATACTAATGCACCTTAAGCTAACAACACAATAATCAACCGTGAAAAGTTTAACCCTTTAACGCGCAATGTTCCCGCTCTGGGAACACCGAACTCTGACGTTTCGACTGTTGCCAGTCAGGAAGAATATATTTGATTTCTATAAAAATAGTTGCGGCTGACATAGATCCACGAGAATCCTTTACTTTTTAGCACGTCATTTCCCGTAAAATTGTTGTCACGATTATTTTTAATAGCACTGACATCTGCTGAAAAATGGAAGGCGAGAACAGCTGGATAGATTGTCCAATGCTGAAAAAAGGGCAGCCGTTGCCATCGCTCGACTTAACTACCAGCAAGATGGCGGACGATCGAAACGTTCATCGCGTGCCACAGATCTAGAGACCCTTTTTTGACGACAGTTGGCTGTGCCGCACAGCCAGCTGTCGTCAAAATGGGTCTCTAGATCTGTGGCACGCGATGAACCTTTCGATCGTCCGCCATCTTGCTGGTAGTTAAGTCGAGCAATGGCAACGGCTGCCCTGTTTTCAGCATTGGGAAAGGGTTGCGCCTCAAAGGGTTAAATTTAAGGAAACTTATTTTAATTCTCGCTTTTATATATCTTGTACTGCGTGTCTTTTTAATTTACTCTTTTGCATATTTTCTGCTGCGTGTATGAATGAAATATTGTAATCAAATTTTCGCAACTTCTCAATCTCCAATAGATCTGATTCGGCGGGCTTAATATCTTGGCTAGCAATACGTACGTCAGTTATGAAAAGTTTTAAGGTTCTATGGATTGTTTGCAAAATATAAAGCTCATTTAACTTGCTATACATTGAATCTGAGTCATTCCATGTCAAATCACCCAATGAGTGTTGCTTCATAGTAATAGATTTTTTTTTTTTTAATTACCACCAAAATGTATGGTAGTGAAACCCTCGTATATCAATTTGTTAAAAACTTTGTCCATTATTGGCAGAGGTATGGACATTTGAAAAACAGTCATTGGTACTGATCATCTTGGAACTATGAAAAACTGCAATAAACTTGAATAATGGTTGAACATCAACCATTCTTTCACAAATTTGAAGCTTTTTATATGAGGAATATAAATCCAGTGTTTAAACAAAATTAAATGTTTTACTTATATTTTTACAAGGAAAATAAAATCTTCAGAATTTATTAAGTGGGATTTTTTTTGTACAGGGGTTATATACAAACTTTAAAAGTGCAACTTATTGAAAGTTAACGAGAAGTATTTTTTCTTTAGTAGCGTTTTTTCCCACCCTATTTTGTACATTTTAAATTTTGTATGACCTATTTTTTTTTAAGTGTAACTTTTTGAAAATTAAGAAGTTGCATTTTTTTCTTAACGGAATCTTATTTCGGACGTTATTTTGAACATTTTTTCAATTTACATTGCCCGCTTATTTCTAATAGATAAAGAATTAAAGCCCGTTACTGCCTTTCTGGGTACCTTGTATATGTATAGTGCTTATTTATTTTAAACAAACTTCATTTTATTTTTAGTAAAACTGTATTTAAGATTGTGTAATTTGAAAGATAAAAATTAATGAAAATAATGAGGTTTATTTTATATTTAAAAAATTTTTGTCTTTTAACAGTTTTATAGACTAACGAGAAACACTCAGATAACTCGTGTTAGAAGATGTTGTAAATAAAAACTTTGTTTAAAAACGCACACAAAAAAAGGTACTTGTCGCTTGGAACGATCGTTTTCACCGAAGAAATCTTCAGTCTTCAGCAGACATCTTCACACAGTCGCACAGAATAGTGGGAACGGAAAGATAAACAAAAGCGAGCATTGACGATACTTTTGTTCTAGTCACTACTATAGCGACTAGAACGAAAGTACAGTCAGCGTTCGCTTTTTTTTTTTTTTTTTTTTTTTTAGGAACGATTTAAGGAAACAAACTTCATTAATATCGAAATTATGGTAGGAAAATAATATGATGCTTTTGTATTTCTGTGACCAACAGTAAAAATAGTTTATATTGAGTGTCCTGAAAAAAACAAAAACAAAAAAATATGTAAAAAAATTTAAGTCAATTCCTACTTAGGTCAACATCGAAAAAATTTATTAAGTAACTAAAGTAACTAAAAATTTAATTACTAAATTAATATTTAAAACATCTGTTAACATCAAGTGTCATCCACTACAAGTTAAAAAAATGTATTTGAACTTGAATGAAAGAATAAAAAATATTTTATTAATGATTGAAAATTTGAACAAGATATATAAATATATTAGCTGCGTGCCCGTTCTCCGCACGGTAGGGAACGAAACTTTTTCTTACATGTATAGTTCGAATTGATTCCAGTGATGTGGAATCTAAAAATAAGCAAAATGATTTGACTCGTGGCGTAAAGTTACTCATTAGTTATTTGTAAAGTTAGTATAAGTACTGACCTGAGACCATTGTTAATATTATGACGCAAAAAACTATGTCGGTGTCATTCGCAATTAGAAAAGAAAAGCGTGACGGTTCGCAGTGAAAATTCCTAATATTCAAAATGTCTCATTTCTGCATCATACTCTTTTTTAGATTTAAGTTATGCCATTAATACCTTAGATACTACATGATGTGGAGAACCGTTTTATTTTATAATTAAATACTTGTGTACCCGCTCTTCGCAAGGCAAGAAGAGAACATTTTCCTAAAAAATGTGATCATAACTCTTGTGAGAAAACAGAATCTCCAAGAAAAAAGAAAGTTCTTTTACAGTCTTTTCTGTTGAAACTACCGCGGGATATATTAACGCGACGTAGAATTACTTACTATTTTGTTAGCTGTGATGTAAGACGGTTGTTGAAGAATGAATAGAAGGCTTAGTTTCACGAAATATTTATTAATGTGGTATATTGTGCTTTGATCAATATTGCCTTAGCATATCTACTTACTACTACTTATACTATCTTTTACTGATACCAATACAATATATTGTCGTTTTGCAACCGTTAATGCTTCATTTAAAGAAACGGTTTAGATATTTGCCACGAATGTAGGGTTTTACTCTTTGGTGATTCTTTGCAATTTATGCATTAGCATAAACGATAATCATTTCACTTTATGGTTGCCATTAAAGCAGCTCGCCATAATTTTTTACGCATGATTCTTGTCAGATTGGCGTATTTAGCACCAGGGCCCTATTATCGCACGGGCAAATCGGGATTTTGCCATGGGGCCTCCGGCTCGAAATGGCCCCCAATTTCAAATGTTGTCCTTTTTCTACAAAAAAAATTATGAAAAATAAAACAAATTTCATGCATGGGGGCCGCCAAAATTCATCAATGCCCGGGGCCCCCCGTTGGTCATCATCAGGCCCTGTTTAATACCGCAATATATTTCCTGCTATTCGAAAACGTGACCCGTTTAAAATCTCAATCGAAAATAATGCTGGTTAATTCACTGGTGAAAAAACAGCATTCAATTATTTATCTGGCAACGTAAAGTAAAATATAGAATTATTTCATGCGTGGTGTATGTTTTGCTTGTGAGTCCGTTATTCTGATTGAGTTTCGAAAGAGGTTTTAAACGTATGACATCAAAATCACGCATTTCCACATGTGAAAACTCAGTTATTTTAAAGAATTTTATTTATTTTTTTTTTCAACTGGCAATTTTAATCATTTAAAGAAACTGTCTCCAAGTCTCCAAGTTACTGTCTCCAAGACAACCAAAACGCAAGATATCATACCGAAAATTTTAAGCTGCTGCGATTGAAATGAAAATCCTTCTTTACTTAAAAATTCGTAAAAAATCTCCTAATCTATATTTTCCACTGGTTTTTCTTTTAAAAGAGGGCGAAATGTATGCTCCGTCATTTGACAAAATATAAAAAAGTTATGACGGATAGAATTCAAGATGCAGCAATTTAAAAATATTTTACGAAAGTCAGCGTCAAATTTAATTTTATTTGAAAAATTCCCAAAAAATCTGAAAATTATGTTACACAGTCCGAACAAATAGTTTTTAAAAGAAAATTTTCTCCTCTATCCGATGATGTAAATTTCGTTTTCTTGCGGGTGTAATTACCGGCGTTATTACGTATTATGCGAGAAAAATCGCTAAAAATCGGACAAAACATAAAATAAAACATTTTCTAATTGGAATTTCGAAAAAATCACTCCGAGGCATGTTAGGATCTGTCCTAGTGAAGCCGTATGCAAAATTCGGTAGGTCTGCGACCCACCGTCTCGGCGTAATGCGAGCGAGAGACGCGCGCAAGAAGAACGGTGGTCACAAACCTACCTACATAGTTACATACAATGTTTACTCTCGGATTTTATTATATATACTAGCTGCGTACCCGTTCTCCGCACGGTAGGGAGCAAAACTTTTTCTTGCATGTATAATTCGAATTGATTCCAGTAATGTGGAATCTAAAAATAAACAACATGATTTTACTCTTGGCGTAAAGTTACTCATTAGTTATTCGTAAAGTTAGTATAAATACTGATCTGAGAACATTGTTAATATTATGAAACAAAAAACTATGTCGGTGTCCTTGGCGTAAAGTTACTCATTAGTTATTCGTAAAGTTAGTATAAATACTGATCTGAGAACATTGTTAATATTATGAAACAAAAAACTATGTCGCTGTCATTGGCGATCAGAAAAAGAAAAGCGTGACGGTTCCTAAAAATTTCTAACTTTCAAAATGTCTCATTTCTACATCATACTCTTTTTTAGATTTAAGTTATACCATTAATACCTTAGATACTACATGATGTGAAGAACCGTTTTTTTTATAGTTGTGTGTACCCACTCTTCTCAAGGCAAGAAGAGAACATTTTCCTAAAATGTTATCATAACTACTTGTGACAAACAGAATCTCCAAGAAAAAAAAAGTTCAGGTACAGAATTTTCTGTTGAAATTACCGCGGGATATATTAACGCGACGTAGAATTATTTAATGTTTAGTTAGCTGCGATGTAAGATGGCTGTTGAAAAACGAAAAGAAACGAATAGTTTCACGAAATATTTATTAACGCGGTATATTGTGCTTTGATCAATATTGCCCTAGCATATCTAATAACTATTACTAAGAGTATCCTTTACTGATACCAATATATTTTCGTTTTTCCATCTTTAATGTTTAATTTAAAGAAACGGTTTAGATATTTGCCACTAATGTAGTTTTTTATTCTTTGGCGATTCTTTGCAATTTACGCATTAGTATAAACGATAATCATTTCATTTTCTGGCTGCCATTAAAACAGCTCTCCATACATTCTTATGCATAACTCTTGTCAGATTGGCATATTTAGCACGTAAAATATTTCCTGCGATTCGAAAACGTGTCCCGTTTGAAAATTATATCGAAAATAATGCTGGATAATTCATCGTTGAAAAAACAGCATTCAATTCTTTTTCTGGCAACGTATTATAAAATAGGGAATAATTTCGTGCGTGGCGTATGTTTTGTTTGTGAGCCCGTAATTTTGATTGAGTTTCGAAAGGGGTTTTAATCTCGTGAAATCTAAGTCATTTTGATCTAACATGTGGAAACTCAGTTATTTTAAAGTCATTTTATTTATGTTTTTCAAATGGCAATTTTATTCATTGTTACTGTTTCCCAGACAACCATAGCGGAAGATATCATACCGAAATCCTGAAACAGCTTTTATTAAATTCAAAATCCTTCTTTACATAAAAATTCGTAAAAAATCTCCTAATTTATATTTTTCCTCCGTTCTTCTTTTAAAAGTGGGCGAAATATATGCTCCGTCTTTCGCCGAAATATAAAAAAAGTTATGACAGATAGAATGACAGATGCAACAGTTTTAAAATTACTTTTACGCAAACGTCGTCAAAAGAGAAACTCTTTTTAAAAATTCCCAAAAATCGGCAAGATATGTTACATAGTCAAAACAAACTGTTTTCGAAAGAAAATTTTCTCCTCTATCCGATGATGCAAATATCGTTTTATTGCGAGTGCAATGACCGGCGTTATTACGTATTATGCAAGAAAAATCGCTAAAAATCGAACAAAAGATAAAATAAAACATTTTCTAATTCGAATTTCGAAATAATCGCTCCGAGGCGTGTTAGTATCTGTCCTAGTGAAGCCGTATGCAAAATTCGGTAGGTCTGCGACCAACCGTCTCGGCGCAATGCGATCGAGAGACGCGCGCAAGAAGATCGGAGGTCACAAACCTACCTACAAACCTAGCTACATACAATGTTTACTCTCGGATTTTATTAGATATAAGATAAGATAAGACTAGCTGCGTACCCGTTCTCCGCACGGTGGGAAACGCATATTTTCCTTACACATATATAATTCGAATTAAACCTAATAATGCGGAATCTCAAAACGTGAAAAAATACTTGAATCGTGACTAAAAGTTGACGTCGTGTGTGCAAATTTTAGACGATTGCAACAGGACACAAAAACTACGTTAATGTGACTGGCGATCAAAAAAGAAAGAACTTTATGGCATTCAGACAAAACTTTTCTCTTTCGAAAAATACCCGATTTCTACATCATATAATTCTCTTTGTGATGCTTAATTTATAGCATTATTATATATAGTATATACCACATAAATAACATTACATGATGTTGACAAAAATTTTATCTTGCATTTCGCAAAGCGTGGACAATGCATTAGCGCAGTTATTTTGCAGAGGACTTTATTGAATTTCACCTAAATTAACAAACCTACATGAAACAATGAATGCATCATTTACGTTTAAAAGCCAAAAATTCACCCTGCTCCCGTGAAAATCATGTCGCTTTTGTAAATGAAAACGTTCGTGATGTAACTTCTGAGAAAAAGCTTATTACCCTTATTGAACTCTTAATGCAGTATCACACTTGTTACATAAAACTGACGTTGATCTCACTGTCAATTCGCTTTAAATAAATAACTAATTTCATATTTCATTTTTTACAGATTACAGCTGACCCCTTTATAACATGGATATACAACACGAATTCTTAGAACACGGCGAAAACATTACGACCGTTTTCGTGTAACACGTTAAAAGAGACTTGTACAGCACGGTAAAATGAGACATATGTTCTGATATTATGACGCCTTAGCTCCTGTAATTAACATTCCTTTTGAATGGCAACACCAAACATCATTGCATTTTTACGGAGCGCAAATAAGTTTTGCCGCGATTATACCGCGCAGTCCGCACTCCAGGTGGAGTACAGAGCAGGACCCGTACAACACGGATTCCTATAACACGGAACGTATCTACCGTGTTATAGGGAATCTACTGTAGTTGCATAGTGCCAAATTCAATAGTTAAGAAAATTCTGGGTTGCCGAATTTAGTAATATTTCATCTTACCTTGGTGGCCGAAATGTATTAAAACCAAATATTCTAACTGTATCAAAAGTAAAATTTACTAAAAGCAAAATTTTCAATTTTGTATAACCCTCAGAACAACTTCGGAGTTTGCCATCTATGACGGTTTTTTATGACGTGACAACTTATGCTTGCGTACAGTGGCGTAGCCAAGGAGGGGATAGGGGGTCACAACCACCCAATCGGAGTTTTTTGCCATACAAAATGTATATTCTTCACTCCCTTATCGCACACACGTGTACATATGTGTGAGTTGCGGTAGTCGTAACATTCCCATGAAAAATTTCTGGCTACTCCTGCTTAATCAATATACTTCAGGATCGGAGTCTCCGCGGTAAAAAAATGGTCTAAAAAATCCGACACCAGAATATCCTGATTAACACAATGGGGTTACACAAATACTCGCCGGACATACGCTCTAGCTTATGTCCGGAGGAGCAAATACATTAGAGGTTATGTGCTGCTTCGGATAATCTGCCAGCAAAACAGCAAAAATCACGTAAAAAATGACATCCACACTCGAAGGAAACAAAATTAAAGGTATGTAGAATTGAATAAAAACTTCGATTATTTTTAAGGTGCAAGTCTGTTACAGTTCTATTTGTTTCACAATTGATGCGTTTTCACTTTTTCGATTCTTAAAAGCTGTAGAAATGAGTGGTTTCACATAATTGTAACATTTAACAACTTAAGTGGCAACAATGGATTCCGTTGCTACGGAAACTATAGCAATGTTAAAAATAGAACATGAAATGAGTTATTCATGTTTACTTTGCTAGAACTGCAATATTGGCGAAATTAACACCGCCAGTCGATGGCAAATAGCTCAAACCACAAATTAAACTTGACACTAAAGGCAATACGCAATACTCTGTTTGGCGGAATTAAAAAAAAAAATATCTATGCATACGCTAGTGACATCGAAAGTGACATCCACATCTGAGTTGTGGAATGGAATTAATAATATATACAGAGTTGCACTACATTTGAATATTTTTCGCCAACTTTGCTAAGAAATGTACTAAAGTAGGAATCGACAAACATTTCAATTCGTAAAAGAAAAAATATATATTAGATAGTATTAATTACGCCTTTCTAACAGCTTCTAGTAAAAGAAACTTCCGTAGCGCTGCTTTAACAAATAAGAATCAATTATTTATTACACAGTACTTCGATCGCCAAAATGTCAACATACACCATTTTGCGAGATTTTTTTGTTTTCAGGGAATCATTCGAAGCATTGATTTAACAGCAATCAAAATGGGAAATAATTATCTATCATTTATATGGTTCCATCGCCAAAATTTAATGCAGGCATATTATTGATAAGTAGCAGTTATTTAAATTATTATTAACTATAATGAATTTTAATCCCCGTTAACTACCATGTACAAAATGCGAGAATTTCAATTTTCTGAAATTTGGCGGAATTCCCCTAACTTAAATCAGTTTACTTAATTTGGTGAAAATTCTATAGATCGTTTAAAATCGCCTTAATGACTGCATTATTTCTATATGAAAAATCGAAGTATAGCGCCGTAAAACTTATATTTGTTATTAAAAATACTATTTCGTTACGCTCTCAGTAATTTGCGCCAAGCCCAAAACTGCGTAAATCGGTAGAACCTCCTACTTTCTCAAAATCGCCAAATGAGCCATTTTTTTCCGCCAAACTAAAAAATATACATATTAGTCTCGGAAATCTCTCAATCCCTTATTCTTTTACACATAAAAAACATTGAATTCCTGCTCTGATTTCACATGCACGCAATACTTTAATTAAAAAATAACTTTGTAAATAATCTAAACAGAAAAAAAAATCATTATTCTTTTATTTTTACTGCAGGAGTCTAAATAATTTAATAAAATAGCCAAACATGGCAACCTCGATGCTTATTTCTCACATTTTCGCTGCAGGGGTTACAATCGCGGAGTTGCAGAGAGCAAAAATTAGCGTTTTTGACGGGGTTTTTTATCAATATCTCTTAAAATAATTAGAATTTCGAAATTTAAATTAGCGTAGGTTCTTTCTCGAAATTTTCCGAATTCGTGGATACCTCGTTCGAAACTCAACTCCCAGCCGTTTAGGAGGAGATGATGCTACACACAGACACACAGACAGACAGACGCGCACAGACTTTAATAGTATAGACTAGCTGCGTGCCCGTTCTTCGCACGGTAGGAAACGAATGTTTTACTAAAATTAAAATAAATGTTAATAAATTAATTAATGTTTTACTAAAATCTTTTTTAGATTTAAGTTATACCATTAATACCTTAGATACTACATGATGTGAAGAACCGTTTTTTTTATAGTTGTGTGTACCCACTCTTCTCAAGGCAAGAAGAGAACATTTTCCTAAAATGTTATCATAACTACTTGTGACAAACAGAATCTCCAAGAAAAAAAAAGTTCAGGTACAGAATTTTCTGTTGAAATTACCGCGGGATATATTAACGCGACGTAGAATTATTTAATGTTTAGTTAGCTGCGATGTAAGATGGCTGTTGAAAAACGAAAAGAAACGAATAGTTTCACGAAATATTTATTAACGCGGTATATTGTGCTTTGATCAATATTGCCCTAGCATATCTAATAACTATTACTAAGAGTATCCTTTACTGATACCAATATATTTTCGTTTTTCCATCTTTAATGTTTAATTTAAAGAAACGGTTTAGATATTTGCCACTAATGTAGTTTTTTATTCTTTGGCGATTCTTTGCAATTTACGCATTAGTATAAACGATAATCATTTCACTTTTCTGGCTGCCATTAAAACAGCTCTCCATACATTCTTATGCATAACTCTTGTCAGATTGGCGTATTTAGCACGTAAAATATTTCCTGCGATTCGAAAACGTGTCCCGTTTGAAAATTATATCGAAAATAATGCTGGATAATTCATCGTTGAAAAAACAGCATTCAATTCTTTTTCTGGCAACGTATTATAAAATAGGGAATAATTTCGTGCGTGGCGTATGTTTTGTTTGTGAGCCCGTAATTTTGATTGAGTTTCGAAAGGGGTTTTAATCTCGTGAAATCTAAGTCATTTTGATCTAACATGTGGAAACTCAGTTATTTTAAAGTCATTTTATTTATGTTTTTCAAATGGCAATTTTATTCATTGTTACTGTTTCCCAGACAACCATAGCGGAAGATATCATACCGAAATCCTGAAACAGCTTTTATTAAATTCAAAATCCTTCTTTACATAAAAATTCGTAAAAAATCTCCTAATTTATATTTTTCCTCCGTTCTTCTTTTAAAAGTGGGCGAAATATATGCTCCGTCTTTCGCCGAAATATAAAAAAGTTATGACAGATAGAATGACAGATGCAACAGTTTTAAAATTACTTTTACGCAAACGTCGTCAAAAGAGAAACTCTTTTTAAAAATTCCCAAAAATCGGCAAGATATGTTACATAGTCAAAACAAACTGTTTTCGAAAGAAAATTTTCTCCTCTATCCGATGATGCAAATATCGTTTTATTGCGAGTGCAATGACCGGCGTTATTACGTATTATGCAAGAAAAATCGCTAAAAATCGAACAAAAGATAAAATAAAACATTTTCTAATTCGAATTTCGAAATAATCGCTCCGAGGCGTGTTAGTATCTGTCCTAGTGAAGCCGTATGCAAAATTCGGTAGGTCTGCGACCAACCGTCTCGGCGCAATGCGATCGAGAGACGCGCGCAAGAAGATCGGAGGTCACAAACCTACCTACAAACCTAGCTACATACAATGTTTACTCTCGGATTTTATTAGATATAGATAAGATAAGACTAGCTGCGTACCCGTTCTCCGCACGGTGGGAAACGCATATTTTCCTTACACATATATAATTCGAATTAAACCTAATAATGCGGAATCTCAAAACGTGAAAAAATACTTGAATCGTGACTAAAAGTTGACGTCGTGTGTGCAAATTTTAGACGATTGCAACAGGACACAAAAACTACGTTAATGTGACTGGCGATCAAAAAAGAAAGAACTTTATGGCATTCAGACAAAACTTTTCTCTTTCGAAAAATACCCGATTTCTACATCATATAATTCTCTTTGTGATGCTTAATTTATAGCATTATTATATATAGTATATACCACATAAATAACATTACATGATGTTGACAAAAATTTTATCTTGCATTTCGCAAAGCGTGGACAATGCATTAGCGCAGTTATTTTGCAGAGGACTTTATTGAATTTCACCTAAATTAACAAACCTACATGAAACAATGAATGCATCATTTACGTTTAAAAGCCAAAAATTCACCCTGCTCCCGTGAAAATCATGTCGCTTTTGTAAATGAAAACGTTCGTGATGTAACTTCTGAGAAAAAGCTTATTACCCTTATTGAACTCTTAATGCAGTATCACACTTGTTACATAAAACTGACGTTGATCTCACTGTCAATTCGCTTTAAATAAATAACTAATTTCATATTTCATTTTTTACAGATTACAGCTGACCCCTTTACAACATGGATCTACAACACGAATTCTTAGAACACGGCGAAAACATTACGACCGTTTTCGTGTAACACGTTAAAAGAGACTTGTGCAGCACGGTAAAATGAGACCTATGTTCTGATATTATGACGCCTTAGCTCCTGTAATTAACATTCCTTTTGAATGGCAACACCAAACATCATTGCATTTTTACGGAGCGCAAATAAGTTTTGCCGCGATTATACCGCGCAGTCCGCACTCCAGGTGGAGTACAGAGCAGGACCCGTACAACACGGATTCCTATAACACGGAACGTATCTACCGTGTTATAGGGAATCTACTGTAGTTGCATAGTGCCAAATTCAATAGTTAAGAAAATTCTGGGTTGCCGTATTTAGTAATATTTCATCTTACCTTGGTGGCCGAAATGTATTAAAACCAAATATTCTAATTGTATCAAAAGTAAAATTTACTAAAAGCAAAATTTTTAATTTTGTATAACCATCATAACAACTTCGGAGTTTGCCATCTATGACGGTTTTTTATGACGTGACAACTTATGCTTGCGTACAGTGGCGTAGCCAAGGAGGGGATAGGGGGTCACAACCACCCAATCGGAGTTTTTTGCCATACAAAATGTATATTCTTCACTCCCTTATCGCACACACGTGTACATATGTGTGAGTTGCGGTAGTCGTAACATTCCCATGAAAAATTTCTGGCTACTCCTGCTTAATCAATATACTTCAGGATCGGAATCTCCGCGGTAAAAAAATGGTCTAAAAAATCCGACACCAGAATATCCTGATTAACACAATGGGGTTACACAAATACTCGCCGGACATACGCTCTAGCTTATGTCCGGAGGAGCAAATACATTAGAGGTTATGTGCTGCTTCGGATAATCTGCCAGCAAAACAGCAAAAATCACGTAAAAAATGACATCCACACTCGAAGGAAACAAAATTAAAGGTATGTAGAATTGCATAAAAACTTCGATTATTTTTAAGGTGCAAGTCTGTTACAGTTCTATTTGTTTCACAATTGATGCGTTTTCACTTTTTCGATTCTTAAAAGCTGTAGAAATGAGTGGTTTCACATAATTGTAAAATTTAACAACTTAAGTGGCAACAATGGATTCCGTTGCTACGGAAACTATAGCAATGTTAAAAATAGAACATGAAATGAGTTATTCATGTTTACTTTGCTAGAACTGCAATATTGGCGAAATTAACACCGCCAGTCGATGGCAAATAGCTCAAACCACAAATTAAACTTGACACTAAAGGCAATACGCAATACTCTGTTTGGCGGAATTAAAAAAAAAAATATCTATGCATACGCTAGTGACATCGAAAGTGACATCCACATCTGAGTTGTGGAATGGAATTAATAATATGTACAGAGTTGCACTACATTTGAATATTTTTCGCCAACTTTGCTAAGAAATGTACTAAAGTAGGAATCGACAAACATTTCAATTCGTAAAAGAAAAAATATATTAGATAGTATTAATTACGCCTTTCTAACAGCTTCTAGTAAAAGAAACTTCCGTAGCGCTGCTTTAACAAATAAGAATCAATTATTTATTACACAGTACTTCGATCGCCAAAATGCCAACATACACCATTTTGCGAGATTTTTTTGTTTTCAGGGAATCATTCGAAGCATTGATTTAACAGCAATCAAAATGGGAAATAATTATCTATCATTTATATGGTTCCATCGCCAAAATTTAATGCAGGCATATTATTGATAAGTAGCAGTTATTTAAATTATTATTAACTATAATGAATTTTAATCCCCGTTAACTACCAGGTACAAAATGCGAGAATTTCAATTTTCTGAAATTTGGCGGAATTCCTCTAACTTAAATCAGTTTACTTAATTTGGTGAAAATTCTATAGATCGTTTAAAATCGCCTTAATAACTGCATTATTTCTATATGAAAAATCGAAGTATAGCGCCTTAAAACTTATATTTGTTATTAAAAATACTATTTCGTTACGCCCTCAGTAATTTGCGCCAAGCCCAAAACTGCGTAAATCGGTAGAACCTCCTACTTTCTCAAAATCGCCAAATGAGCCATTTTTTTTCCGCCAAACTAAAAAATATACATATTAGTCTCGGAAATCTCTCAATCCCTTATTCTTTTACACATAAAAAACATTGAATTCCTGCTCTGATTTCACATGCACGCAATACTTTAATTAAAAAATAACTTTGTAAATAATCTAAACAGAAAAAAAAATCATTATTCTTTTATTTTTACTGCAGGAGTCTAAATAATTTAATAAAATAGCCAAACATGGCAACCTCGATGCTTATTTCTCACATTTTCGCTGCAGGGGTTACAATCGCGGAGTTGCGGAGAGCAAAAATTAGCGTTTTTGACGGGGTTTTTTATCAATATCTCTTAAAATAATTAGAATTTCGAAATTTAAATTAGCGTAGGTTCTTTCTCGAAATTTTCCGAATTCGTGGATACCTCGTTCGAAACTCAACTCCCAGCCGTTTAGGAGGAGATGATGCTACACACAGACACACAGACAGACAGACGCGCACAGACTTTAATAGTATAGACTAGCTGCGTGCCCGTTCTTCGCACGGTAGGAAACGAATGTTTTACTAAAATCTAATCGTAACTATCTATGCAAAAGCAAAATGTCAAAAAGTTCAAGTAGTCCTTTTGTTGAAACTACCGTGGAATATATTACGCAACGTAGGATTATGGTTTAGTTAGTTATAAGACGATCGTTGAAAAATAATGAATATAACACTTTTAATTTCACGAAATAGTTATTAACGTGGTATACTGTTCTTTAATCCATATTATCCAAACAAATCTACTATTACTACCAAAGATAAAAATGAGAATACTATCTATTACTTAAATTAATATTATCTATCTTCGTTTCTCAGTCTTAGATATTTTAAACCAATGATGCCTTTCAACTTTTTGGTGATTCTGTGAAATTTATGCATTGCCATTAAAACAGATCTCCATATATTTTTAAGCATAATTCTTGTCTGATTGGCGTATTTAGCACAGCAAAATATTTCATCTCGCAGTGGTAGAAAACATCCAAGCTGTACCAATTTAAATGTTATTTAAATCCACCATGGTTCAGACTCGTGAAAACATCAAACTGTGTAATCTCGAGGAACTATTTGGAATCGCTCAAATTGCGAATAGGGCGTTAAATTGTGTTGCAGAGTTTACGAATTTCAGACAACTTTTAATTTATGACGTCACGTTCTGACCAGGGTAGTCGAATTTAGTCATTTCGCGCAGTAGTTTTCAAACGGAGTAATATTGAAACATACGACGTTGAAAAACTCTCGCTTACAACAGAACTTTATTAAAGTTAATTTGAGAGATATTGGGGTTATTCCTAGCTAATCGGCATTTCAAATATTTTCCGTATCCATATTGCTAATGATGTAACTTTTCTGCATGAGCTTGTTAAGTTGCTAAAATTTAACAAAAAAAGAGTATATCTAATATAGATAATATACCGCCAAAAGTCGTCCAAATTTGGCGACATTTTGCACGATTTTTGGGAATACATACAACGACCGTCGTCAAACCGATAGCGAATACTATGAATTATGTTAATTAGTATTTTGCATCTTGCGCCGACATTTGAATTTCCCGCGATTTAAAAAAATGCAAGATTCCTTTCGTTATTATGGTTTCTGAAAAATTACAAAGCTCAAAAATCGCTAAGGGTAACACGCGCATTAAACAAAATACTTTGAATTTTTATAATAGTAATTTTTGGGTCAAAACCTTTTAATGTAATTAGATTTCTAACTCATTTTCATGAGGTCAAAATGACATCATTCTCAGTTGCGATATCTAACACGAATTAGTGAAAGAAGAAAAAGAAAGAAAAAACACGTTATTTTATTTTCTACAAAATCTGATAATCTGGGTGGAAGTTTATTATTTCGCTCGTGGTGTAATTTTTTGTCAAAACTTGTTAACCAGGATTTTTAATGCATTTTTACAGGGACATAAAAATGACGTCAGTCTCACTTGAATTATTGAAAGTAATCCTAACTAATATTATAAATGCGAAAGTGAGTTTGTTTGTTTATGACGCTTTCACGCCTAAACCGCTGAATCGATTAGGATGCATTTTGGTTTAGATATAGAGGGGACCCTGGAGTTGGTTATAGGCTAATTAGAATTTTAGATTTTTAATTACTTTAATTATTAATTGAAAACCGTTTTCACATTGCCATGGTTGGCGAGTTTCGCCCGTATCAAATGATTCATGTTTTGAGCTAACAAGAATGCTATTACTTCAATAAATAAGCGCGCGTGCATCTGAAAAACATTAAATACCACGGAAATTAAGCCAGTTTTATGCCAAATCTATCTATCTGTAATCATAAAAATGAATGTTCTCCAGACAAATCTACAGAAAGCAGAGCTTTGAAAATTTGGGCATGATTGAGCCCATAACTTCGGTAAAGTGCACCTGAGGCTCAAAATTTTGAAATTTTAACTACTTTTCAAACTATTAATTAAAAGCCGTTTTATCGCCCGCACAAAATGATTTATACTTTTGAAATAAAGCAGAAATTCTATTTGCAAAATCACATGCATTTGAAAAACATGGAAATTATGTTGATTTTACGCCAAATTAAAAAGCACTAGCTGCGTACCCGTTCTCCGCACGGTAGGGAACGAAACTTTTTCTTACATGTATAGTTCGAATTGATTCCAGTGATTTGGGATCTAAAAATAAGCAAAATGATTTGACTCTTGGCGTAAAGTTACTCATTAGTTATTTGTAAAGTTAGTATAAGTACTGAACTGAGACCATTGTTAATATTATGACGCAAAAAACTATGTCGGTGTCCAGTGGCGTAGCCAGGATTTTCTTTCGGGGGGGGTCCAAAATTTTTCCTTCGAATATCATGTAGTTAAGATGAGCGGGGGGGGGAGTTTGTATTAAAAAATGAGTTTTGACACTAGAAATTAAAAAATACAACAGAAAATATAAAGAAACTTACATAATGCTTGTGATGAGGGTCAGATCCCTGGATTTTATTATTATGTCAAAACATCCTTACCCCAAATATAACTTACAAATTTAGGCGAAATCAAATAGTAGGCAAATTTTAGAATTAATTACAGAGAACTTATTAATTTTGTTTAGTTGATAAATTGAAAGTTGCACCATTAGTGAGAACAGAACAGTAAGTATCTATGGAAAATGTCTCATTAATGGAATAAATCTTAAAGAGTTCTGACAAAATTAATTTAAAATATAAATCCTTTTTACCCTAAATAATAAGTCTGACTATATCTTGGGAATTTGATGTTTGAAAAGCTTTAAAATTGTTCGATATGATTTCTCAATAATCAATTAAGACTAAACAGGAATTTATTTTAATTATCTCGCTTTCTATCAAAACTAGGAACATAAAATAACTATCATTAGATTCATCCTATAAAACTATTTCAGAATGATTGTACGTCTAGGATTGTTTTTATATTTCAGTTTTTATTCTATATTCTAAATTTTATATTTAATATTTTACACTATCTAATGAGCTATTTACACAGAATTTACAAACTTAGGGAGCTTGCTTATTAATGCCAATAAAGAACGCACGCGATGGCTATAATAAACCTATACGAGGAATACCTTGTGTGGAGGTCTTTCTAAAGGTACCTATTATGTATTTATGCTATATTCGAAGAAAACTACACGATATTCGAAGAAAACCACACTTCTAAATCATTTTTATCTTAACTATAAAAATGTTTCTCTACTAGTACAAATATAAAATAATAAAGAATGAAGATATAAATGTGGACAATCCTCAATTAAGATTTTTTGACATAGATAAAATTTATTAAATTTTAACTCATGGTGTAGCCTCAATTGTCCGTATGATTATTTTAATTATTGGTATTTCATACAAAAAAATAAATAAATAAGAACAAATAAGTAAAAAATAATTAAATAAATACATAAAGAAACTTACCTTAGTCTTCTTTTGTGTGATGTTGAATTCTCTCGACAGCAAGAATGTAAAAATTCTATAAAAAGAAATTCGTCTCAAAGCACACGGAGTTCAACCTCTATGCCGAATTCTACTGTCTCGTAGCAAAAGTTTCATTCCTCGGCAGAACACATGCAGTTGTTCTCAAATAATTAGTTTCGCTGATAGCAACATACTCAAGCATACACGACACCAGCGACCAGCGTACGGTGGGTCTTGTAACATATTTGTTAACAGGCATTCAGATTTTGTTGTGTGGATCCTATCCCATACAGATCAAAGAATATACAGATGCTTAAAACTGAGATTGCATCCCAGCATGCCCTGGAGATGCCATTAATCTTATAACTCTTTTGTAAGTTCAGGAAATGATCTGTGAGTGGACAATGTCTAGTCTATTCGAAGGCTCCTGGATGTCTGGTTTATAGTTTGAGCTTTAGTTTAGTCTAGGTGAAAACCGGAATCATTTTTGTTCCAATAAGCTAAGCGGTTCCTTTTCCCGCGGCTTTTGACCTTCTGGTTTCAAAACTGTATTCCGCAGGGAGGGAGGGGTGAAAAGATTATTTCATTCTTAAAAGCGGAAAGAAAAAGTTGTCGTCAAATTTATTTGGGTTTCTTTCTATGATGACTAGTGCCCACCCAGCTCCTCAAAACATCATAATACAACAAATGACAGTGCAGGTAACTGATTGCCCTGTATATGGTGTGTACTGGTTTTTCCCACTAGAGACTAGAGAGTAACTTATCACTGAGAAGTTTCACGGTATATATACCATTTAAGAAAATAGGGATAAGCTCCTTTTTCCTCTGTCTGTCTCTTTCATTTCGGGGGGGGTCTGGACCCCCTAAACCCCCCCCCTTGGCTACGCCACTGTCGGTGTCATTCGCAATTAGAAAAGAAAAGCGTGACGGTTCGCAGTGAAAATTCCTAATATTCAAAATGTCTGGACAAATGTCAAACATGAGTGGACGTGGACTGATGACGATTGCTTCAGGTTAATAGAGGCGTACAAGAAATATGACATTCTTTGGGATCCAAATCATCCTTGTTCTAATAAATATGGCATGAGAGGCGAAGCATGGAGGGCCATTGGAAACAGTATGCAGAGACCTACTGAGGTCTGCAGAAATAAAATATTGAGTTTGTTGGGTTCGTATCGTAGGGAAAAACGCCACGAGAAGCAAACACAAGGTAAGTTATATTCTTGTTTTTATTAGTGACGGATACAGGGCGGGGGTCTGGATGGTCTTGAGCTAAAATTATACCGCTTTAAGGAAGAGGTTCCCAAACTGTGTGCCGCGAGCGTATGCCGTCGTGATAGTTTAGAAAAGTCTAAGTTTTGAGGAAATATAATCAAAAAAATTTCTCTACACCGCTATCCCACAAAAAATTTCCAAAGCCGATGACGAAATGGGCAAAAACAAAAATATTTCGATCAAGTTCGAGGGAGTTCAGTGTCCACTCGCCTCTCTTTTACAAGAACTCCCTGACATGGGGGGGGGGGGGTGTAAAATTCTGTGGTGCACCCAAGGGGCACCAAATTATTTATAAAACCTTCCCCATTGCATCAAGTAATTGCGTTCTTCCGTATGTGAATATTTCGCCTGGCCAAAACTACTGAAGTTAATAATACGAAATTTGGCACTTGAGTACTTTAACATAAGTGCTAGATTAGACAGCATTTTCCAAAATTCGTAACTTTAGGGGGAAGGGCATAACGAGTTATTTTCACATATCCCGCTTCATTTGAAAAAAAAAAAAAAAAAAAAAAAAAAGAGATATCTGTGAAATTCTTGCACTATAATAGGGAGTAAAATCTTCAACTGTCCCCGGGCGCGGGAAATCCTAGCTACGCCCTTGCATTTCTCAAGAGAGTACTTTCTGGATAGTTAGCTCTATAAACATAAAGGAAATAATGAAAAATACATCCAAATTGTTACATTCTAACCTTCATAATTATATTGCTTTAAAGGTAACCTGCCGTGAAGGTTTTTAGCCTGAGAAGGGTGCCGTGGCAAAAAAGTTTGGGAACCCCTGCTTTAAGGAAACATTTTGTTTTAGTATATATTTACGTCAAATAAGCTTTTACTTTAAATTAGCATCCCCCCTCAAAAATAAATCTCTGTATCCGCCATTATTTTTTTTCTAACTGTGCGCCTAACTGTAATTTGGCAGGTTGCAGTTAGGTAAACATTTTCACAGCATTCTGAACTTTGTAAATTTTTAGAACTCAACTGTACAAGTGTCCCAGATGAGCTCTCCCTTTAAGCTACTCATAATATATATAGGCGATCATGACTGCGGTGGCTCCTGATTTTGGGAGTTAGTTCGCATATTCTGAATGTAGCCAGTGGCGGCTTTCCTCGCTGGCACATGAGGCATGCACCTCGGCTTCATAAATCTAAGAGCCACAAAATTCTGCTCTGACATGATATACAGGTTGTCCCAAAAATGTGGTAACAGGCTTTAATTCTTTACAGATAAGTGGGCAATGTAAATTGAAAAATGTTCAAAATAAGTTTGGAAATGTGATCCCGTTGAGAAAAAAAAAATATTTCATTCATTTACAAAAAGTTAGACTTTTTAAATTTGTGTATAAAATAGAAGTCTTAAATTGGAGAAAAAAAAAAAAAAAAAAAAAAAATGAAGTCATGTTTGCGGGGGGGGGGGGGGGTAAAAGTGTAGGCACACGCATTTAAAAAATAAAATAAATAAAGGGGAAAAAAACTGGCCTCAAATTCAAAACATTGCAACATATTATAAAGCATGTCGTCGTTGTCGTCAAATGAATATCTGCTATGCGCACTTTTTGAAGATTTCGACATTTTAATTATTATTACTAGTTTACTAACCAAATTTTCGTATAAAAAGACTTCTATGAGACTCTAAGCATTGTACGGTGAACTGCGATAGATAAAAAAAATATGCCATGCGAATCAGCCAGAATATTATCAAATAATAACTGCTAATAAAATCTGGTAAGTAGTCCCTCGTTATTTCGCGCATGTCGGGAGACAAGAAAAATACGCTATATATCCGAGGGTGGGAGGATATGATACAACGTTTACTTTTGTTAATCTTATACACATAAAACTGTAAATTTAGCAATGTAAATGTTACAGTGAAAACCCGAAATCAGTCAAAACCCGAATTAACTAGGGAAAACGCGTTCTGACTCAGAGCGTTAGGCAAAACCCGAATTAACTAGGCAAAACGCGTTCTGACTGACAGCGATAGGCAAAACCCGAATTAACTAGGGAAATCCCGTTTTATTTGAGTAGCGGTAGCAGGTTTTCAAGGGGCCCCTAAATCGGAGGCATATTTTCCAGGGGGCCCCCTAAATCGGAGGCATATTATCCAGGGGGCCCCCTAAAGCGATGGTCGGGCCCACTGATAATAATCTTGTCTCGCAAAGGGCCAGCGTTCGCATATTTTCCAGGGTCCCCCTACAGCGATGGCCGGACCCACTGATAGTTTTTTGGGTCTCGCAAAGGGCCAGCTTTAGCATCTTTTCGAGGGGGCCCCCTAAAGCGATGGCCGGACGCAGTAATGTTTTTGGGTCTCGCAAAGGACCAGCGTTAGCATATTTTCGAGGGGACCCCTAAAGCTATGGCCGAACCCAGTGATGTTTTTTTGGGTCTCGCAAAGGGACAGCGTTAGCATATTTTCGAGGGAGCCCCTAAAGCAATGGCCGGACCGATCGATGTTTTTTGGGTCTCGCAAGGGGACAGCGTTAGCATATATTCGAGGGGGCCCCCTGAAAGGATGGCAGGACCCACTGTTGTTTTTTGGCGTCTCGCAGAATGCCAGAGTTAGCATATATTCGAGGGGGCCCCTTGAAATAATGGCCGGACCCACTGATGTTTTTTTGGGTCTCGCAAAGGGCCAGCCAGCAATAGCATATTTTAGAAGGAGGAGCAAGATCCAATTTTTAGTAGATAAAGCATTAACATTCCGGCATTCACATGGGAAAACATGGGGTCCGGCCACCACTGTAGGAGACCCCCCCTCGAAAATATGCTTACGCTGGCTTTTTGCGAGACCCGAAAAAAATCAGTGGGTCTGGCCATCGCTTTAGGAGGCCCCCTGGAAAATATGCCTCCGCTGTAGGGGCCCCTCGAAAATGTACTAACCGCTACTCGAATAAAACGGGTTTTACCTAGTTAATTCGGGTTTTGCCTATCGCTGTCAGTCAGAACGCGTTTTGCCTAGTTAATTCGGGTTTTGACTGATTTCGGGTTTTAACTGTAACATAAATATCAGAAATTTAAATAAAAAGTAACTCGAACTATTAAGGTAGAGAAATTTAATTACTTATTAATTTTATTTACAAATACCCATTGTGTATTCACACTTTTTATTTCCTGCTTAAAAAATATTGGGAGACATAGAAAAAGCGCGATATATCCGAATGTACGCTATATCGAGGAGCGATATAACGAGGAGTTTATTAATAAATAAACTTTTTGCACATATCAGATATTGGTCTGACAACGACGATATGGGAGATAAATAAATTAAATGTTAATGCTGTAGGTGTGAGAAAAGGCAATTTAAAATAGCTGAGAACTTAAAATTAAATACGTTTTTAATAGAAAATATAGAATTTTATTGATTGAAATATTAGATGTGATTATTTTAACAAATTATTTTTAAAATTTACTTTCCAAAATATTATGTTCCTTGTTTAGCTACTCTACAGCAAAACTATATTTGAAATTAAGAAACATTTGCCATCATGATTTTAAAATACAAACAAGCTTAATATGAACTGATTCCAGATAGCCATAAAATTTTATAAGGAATTAGTTGAATGCCCCGTTCTTCGCACGGGAATGAATGGATCCTTTTTATATTACGGTTTGTTGTAATTAATATTTATCATAATAAATAGATATAGCAAAATTGATATCGCATAAATATTATCTGTGTTCAATAATTATGCATAAAGAATTTCATGGCGATTGTTTCAAATGTGAAGAAGATGATTCGGCGCAGCGCCATCAACTGTCGAAGTTTTTGCAAAATGGGTAGCATCAAAATATTTTCATGTTCAAATACCTATGTGTACCTATTTCCATAGAAACAGTTTAACGGTCAAGATATGCTACATCGCCATCTAGAGGCAAATTAAAAGTAATAATACGCTAAAGCGCCATCAAAGGGCGAGTTAAGAAAAATGGATAACGCGAAAATATTTTCCGTGTTCAAATGTGTATGTATACCAATTTCCAGAGCGGTTAGTTGAACGATCAAGAAGTTGATTGCTGAAGTGCTATCTAGTAGCAAGTTAAAATAATAAAGTGCTGCACACAAGGGCAAATTTGCCGAGTTGAGGGCCCTGGGCAAAAACTTTCTGGGGCCCTCTTTCAATTTTTTTTTCAAAATTTACAAATTTTGAAACAAAGAAGAATTTGGGGGGGCCCCTTTTTATTGGGCGCTTGCCCCGAATGCCCTCCCGGAAATCACCCCCTGGCTGCAGTGCCATCAAGTTGTGAGTACAGCCAAATGAATACTAAAAAAATATTCTCTCCGTTCAAATGTGTATGTATACCAATTTTTAAGGTGATCGGTCGAACGGCTTTGAAGTTGGTGCGCTGCATCGGCATCTAGAGTTAAGTCATAGCAAATTAGATAGCGTAAAATTATTCTCCGTGCTCAAATATCTGTGTGTACAAATTTTCAGAAATCAGTTGAACTGTATTTTCATAGCAAACGGTTGGACGGTAGAGAAGGCGAGTTATAGCTAAACGCATGTCGCGAAAATATTCTTTTCGTTCAAACATGTATGTTTACGAATTTCCATGGTGATCAGTCGAACGGTCCTGAAGTTATTGGTTTGAAGTGACATCTAGTGGCAAGTTATAGCAAAATGGATAACGCCAAAATATTCTCCGTGTTCAAATATCTATCTATACCAGTTTTGATAGGGATCAGTTGAACAGTCTTTATATGCTGCTGCGCCATCTATTGGCGAGTTAAGGTAATGATGTGCTACAGCACAATGAAGTAGCTATTTATAGCAAAATGGATAACACGAAAATATTCTCCATGTTCAAGAATCTATGTATATCAATTTTCATAGCGGTCAATTGTCCGGTCAAGAAGTTAGTGCGTTGCATTGCCATCTAATGGCGAGTTAAAGTAATAATGCGCTGCAGTGCCATCTAGTAGTGTGTAACAGCTAAATGAATAGTTAGAATATATTCTGCTCGTTCAAATGTGTACGTATAAAAATTTTTATGGCGATTGGTCGAACGGTATTGAAGTTGATGCGCTGCAGCGCCATCTTGTGGCAAGTTATAGTCAAACAGATAGCGTAAAAGTATTCTCCATGTTCATATATCCATGTGTACCAATTGTGATCAAATTCGGTTGACCGGTATTTTTACAGCAAGCGCTTAAACGAAATAGAATTCGACGTTCCGCAGCACCATCTAGCGGCAAATTACAGCAAAATGGATAGTGTAAAAATACTCTACGTCTTCAAATACCCGTGTGTACCAATTTTCATCAAAATCGGTTGAATGGTATTTTCATAGCAAGCGGTCGAACGGAATAGAAATCGACGTTCTGCAGCGCCATCTAGCAGCAAGTTACAACAAAAGGGATAATGTAAAAATATTCTACGTCTTCAAATATCTGTGTGTACCAATTTTCATCAAAATCGGTTGAACGGTATTTTCATAGCAGGTGGTCGAACGGAATAGAATTCGACACTCTGCAGCGCCATCTTGCGACATGTTATAGCAAAATGTATAGTGTAAAAATATTCTCCGTGTTCAAATATCTAACCGTAACAATTTTCGTCAGAGTAAGTTAAATGGCATTTTCATAGCAAACGGTTGAATAGAATTCGACGTTCGACGTTCTGCTGCGCCACCTAGCAGCGAGTTAGGGGGAAAAGGATAGTGTAAAAAATATTCTCTGTGTAAAAATATTCTTTGTTCTCTTGTGTTCAAATATCCATGTGTACCAATTTTCATAAAAATGGTTTAAACGGTACTTTCATAGCAAGCGGTCGAACGGAATAGAATTCAACGCTCTGCAGCGCCATCTAGCAGCAAGTCATGGCAAAACGGATAGTGTAAAAATATTCTCCGTGTTCAAATATCCATACGTACCAATTTTCGTCAAGATAGGTCTCAACCGGGGCCGTCGTTATTAGCAACGGGCCTGCGTATGAGTTGCCATCACTAAAAATGAGTTTATCATTGAGGCCTGTTTTCCCCCAGTGACAGTGTTCTATTTTTTTATTCTAAGTATTATAAATGTTATATTATTTTATTATTTTAAAACAATTTTTTATACTTTTGTCGTACTAAAGAACTTTAGATGTAGGTAATCGTTTTGTGAATCTTGCGCCATTTTCTTTCATGAAAATTTATCCTAAAATTCGAGCATTTTGCTCTGAATGTAAAGTTACGTGAACACTTTTATAATGTATTTAAAAATTCTAAAAATATGTATGTAAATCATGTTTAGTGAATAATTATTCATGTGTTATTAATAAATAAATTATTTTAATCAGAAATCGCGTATTACTTACTAGAGTAGTTTTTATTCTTGTAAATAAGCATCACGTTGTGATACTATTTAGACAATTTAATTTTGCCAGTTGAAAATGTTATTTATCATTTATACTGTACATGCCTTGATTATGTGATTCAGACTTACATCTGGTACAGTGCAGAAATACAGTAAATTATAAATTATTGATTTTTGCCCGTTTATACAGAAACTTCAAATGTAGTTAATATTTTGTACAAGCGTTCATTATGCTTGCTCAATTCCAAAGTTCCATTGAGAAAGCGACAAAAGAATAATATATACTACATGAAATTTCTTTATTAAAGAATAATTAATTCAGTGATCGCGCTATAGAGCGTATTTTATCAATTTTCTCCAATATACAGGATATCCCGAAAACACTGAAATGCGCTTTAATACATCATTTGTTAAATATTAATCTTGAATTGTTTAAAATAACGTAGGAAATACGACTACGTTCATGAAATATTCATTATAAAAATCTCTTGTGTATTTAGTTATTTTAAAGTATATTAAATATCCACTTGTGAAACTAAAATAAGCAATCGGGAATCATGAGAGTAAGCGCTACTTTGTTTTTCCTTCAAATTATATGCATCTATTTTCTTTATGTCAATATGTATCATTGCAAACAAATTAATCATGAGTTCGTATGATTGTTCGTTGAATTAGTAACACAATTACTACTTAAAACTATATTAAATAACGTTTGAAAGCACTGGGAAGGTTAAGAAATTCCTGGTGTATACGTGAAAACTCGAGCATCCGTAGGCCTCTTTGGATGGCTCATCAAAATACACGCGCAGGCCCGTTACTAATTGCGAAGGCCCCGGTCAAATGGTATTTTCATAGCAGGCGGTTGAATAGAATTCGACGTTCTGCAGCACCACCTAGCGGCGAGATAGGGGAAAATGGATAGCATAAAAACCTTCTCCGTGAAAAAAGACTTTAAGTGTACCAAATTTCATGGTGATTGCTCAAACGGTTTTGGGGTATTTCGACGTCATACACACCCACAAACATTCATTTATATATATATATAGATAACACATCGAAATTGCTAGTACCAGAACACTCTAGAATATTCAAATAATTTTTTTTCACTTGTCAAAATAACTTGAATTTGTTTCAGGTAAAATGGTTCGCAGACGATAATTGCTCGAGATTCAGTTTTCCTACTGATATGGCAACAGACGATAAACATTAAATTTTAATATTTTATTGGAGTTGAATTCAAAAGTTCTCATGTGTTAGTAAAGGACAGATATATATTTTTTCACATTTTCGCCACCCACAACCACCCACTTCCACCCACCGCGACCAAACTCCCTTACTTTCACCGTGAGAGCAAGGGGTATTTACCACCCCAACGGGAAGTTAATTCGAGTTGGTGGTGATAGAGAAAACCCTGTCTTTACAAACGAACATTAGCATTTTATACATAGATTAAGAATAAGATTAAGATTAAGATTAAGATTCGCCACCCACTTCCACCCACCACGACCAAACTCCCTTACTTTCACCGTGAGGCCAAGGGGTATTTACCACCCCAACGGGAAGTTAATTCGAGTTGGTGGTGATAGAGAAAACCCTGTCTTTACAAACGAACATTAGCATTTTATACATAGATTAAGAATAAGATTAAGATTAAGATTAAGATTCGCCACCCACTTCCACCCACCACGACCAAACTCCCTTACTTTCACCGTGAGGCCAAGGGGTATTTACCACCCCAACGGGAAGTTAATTCGAGTTGGTGGTGATAGAGAAAACCCTGTCTTTACAAACGAACATTACCATTTTATATATATACTAGCAGCGAAACCCGGCGTTGCTCGGGTTAAAATACACCGCATGTTTAATGGTATAAAAGATATTTAAGGATCCATTTTTAACGTAGATAATTTAGATTTCTATCTTAGATATTGAGAGATTTATTCGACCATTAAACATGCGATGTATAGAAAGTATTCCTGCTGATATGGCAACAGACGATAAACATTAAATTTTAATATTTTATTAGAGTTGAAAAACTGTTGTTTAAGTTACTTTGTTAGTGTTTGTCTAAAGTTCATGCTATTTGAATTCGTAGCTTATTGAGTGTAAAAAACGAAAGATAATGTTTAATACTAATGAATACACTGAAATGGTGTTACTTTACGGAGAATTTCATCGGAATAATCGAGAGGCTGCGAAGCAGTATGCTATAAAATTTCCGAATGACAATCACGCATCGCAATTGATCTTCACTCGACCAGACATTTCTAGAACTTTCTGGAATATCCCATATCGATTTTAACAGTTGCACACAATTTGGAACTTTCTAGATCATTCCAGAAATTTTTAGAACTTCCTAGAACATTCCATACCGATTTTAGCAGTTGCAGACAGTTTGAATCTTTCTAGATCATTCAAGAAATTTTTCGAACTTTTTAGAACATTCTGGATTGTTTTAACAGTTGCAAACATTTTGGAACTTTCTAGATCATTCCAGAAATTTTTAGAACTTTCTATATCATTCTGGATCGATTTTAACAGTTGCAGACATTTTGGAACTTTCTAGATCATTCCAGATATTTTTAGAACGTTCTAGACACATTCTAAATCGATTTGAACGGTTGCACACGTTTTGGAATTTTCTAGAACTTTCTGGAAATTTTTAGAACCTTCTAGAACATTCTAGATTGACTGTAACAGTTGCACACATTTTGGAATTTTCTAGGTCATTCCAGGAATTTTTAGAACTTTTCAGAAGTTCTCATGAGTTAGAAAAGGACAGATATATATTTTTTTCACATTTTCGCCACCCACTTCCACCCACTGCGACCAAACTCCCTTACTTTCACCGTGAGACCAAGGGGTATTTACCACCCCAACGGGAAGTTAATTCGAGTTGGTGGTGATAGAGAAAACCCTGTCTTTACAAACGAACATTAGCATTTTATCTATACTATTAAAGTCTGTGCGCGTCTGTCTGTCTGTGTGTCTGTGTGTAACATCATCTCCTCCTAAACAGCTGGGAGTTGAGTTTCGAACGAGGTATCCACGAATTCAGAAAATTTCGAGAAAGAACCTCCGCTAATTTAAATTTAGAAATTCGAATTATTTTAGGAGATATTAATTAAAAAAAACCCATCAAAAACGCTAATTTTTGCTCTTCGCAATTCCGCGATTGTAACCCCCGTAGTGAAAATGTGAGAAAAAGCATCGAGGTTGCCATGTTTGGCTATTTTATTAAATTTTTTAGACTCCTGCAGTAAAAAATAAAAGAGTAATGATTTTTTTCCCGTTTAGATTATTTACAAAGTTATTTTTTAATTAAAATATTGCGTTCATGTGAAATCAGAGCAGGAATTCAATGTTTTTTATGTGTAAAAGAATAAGGGATTGAGAGATTTCCGAGACTAATATGTATATTTTTTAGTTTGGCCGAAAAAAAAATGGCTCATTTGGCGATTTTGAGAAAGTAATAGGTTCTACCGATTTGTACAGTTTTGGGCTTGGCGCAAATTATTGAGAGCGTAACGAAATAGTATTTTTAGTAACAAGTATAAGTTTTACGGCGCTATACTTCGATTTTTCATATAGAAATAATGCAGTTATTAAGGCGATTTTAAACGATCTATAGAATTTTCACCAAAAATTAAGTAAACTGATTTAAGTTAGAGGAATTCCGCCAAATTTCAGAAAATTGAAATTCTCGCATTTTGTACATGGTAGTTAACGGTGATTAAAACCCGTTATAGTTAATAATAATTTAAATAACTGCAACTTATCAATAATATGCCTGCATTAAATTTTGGAGATCGAACCATATAAATGATAGATAACTATTTCACATTTTGATTGCTGTTAAATCAAATGCTTCGAATGATTCTCTGAAAACAAAAAAATCTCGCCTATGGTAACCCCACTGTGTTAATCTGAGTTTTCTGGGGTCAGATTTTTTAGAACATTTTTTTTTCAATGGAGATTCTCATCCTGAAGTATATTGATCACCGATACATGAAAAGAAAAATGATCAATTATGCGCTAGCAGTGACGTAGCCAGAAATTTTTCATGGGGGTGTTACGACTACTGCAGCTCACATATATGTATGTATACGCGTGTGTGATAAGGGAGTGAAGAATATACATTTTGTATGGCAAAAAACTCCTCATGGGGGGGGGGGGTTGTGACCCCCTATCCCCTCCTTGGCTACGCCACTGCACGCAAGCATAAGTTGTCACGTCATGAAAAACCGTCGTAGATGGTAAACACCGCAGTTTTTTCGAGGGTTATACAGAATTAAAAATTTTGTAAAGTTTACTTTTGATACAGTTCGGATATTTGCCATCAAGGTGAGATGAAATATTACTAAATACGGCAACCTAGAATTTTCTTTTGAATTTGACACTATGCAACTACAGTAGATTCCCTATAACACGGTAGATACGTTCCGTGTTATAGGAATCCGTGTTGTACGGGTCCTGCGCTATACTTCACCTGGAGTGCGGATTGCGAGGAATAATCGCGGCAAAACTTATTTGCACTCCGTAGAAATACAATGATGTTTGGTATTGCCATTCAATTACAGGAGCTAAAGCGTCATAATATCAGAATATATGTCTCATTTTACCGTGCTGTACGAGTCTCTTTTAACGTGTTACACGAAAACGATCGCAATTTTTTCGCCGTGTTCTACGAATTCGTGTTGTAGACCAGTGTTATGAAGGGGTCTACTGTAAGTTGTTAAAAATAAAACATGAAATTAGTTATTTATTTAGAGCGAGTTGACAGTGAGACCAACGTCAGTTTTATGTAAGAAGTGCGATACTGCATTAAGAGTTTAGTAAGGGTGATAAACTTTATCGCAGAAGTTACGTCACAAATGTTTTCATTTGAAATGTGACGATTTTCACGAAAACTGTGTGCAATTTTGGCTTATAACGTACGTGGTGCATCTATTATTTCATGTAGGTTTTGTTAATTTAGGTGAAATTCAATAAAGTCATCTGCAAAATAACTGCACTAATGCATTGTCCACGCTTTAGGAAATGCAAGATAAAATAAAATAGTTGTCAACATCATGTAATCTATTCATCTGGTATATATTAAATGGTATAATTAAGCTTAAAAAACAAAATTATATGTAGAAATCAGGCATTTTTCGAAAGAGAGAAGTTTCATTTGCATACCGTAAAGATCTTCTTTTTTGATCACCAGTGACACTGACGAAGTTTTGTGTCATCAGGTTGCAATCATCTCAGATTTGCACTCATGACGTCAACTTTTAGTCACGATTCAAGTATTTTTTTCACGTTTTGAGATTCCGTATTACTGGGTTTAATTCGAATTATATGTGTGAGGAAAATATTCGTTTCCCACCGTGCGGAGAACGGGCAAGCAGCTAGTATATATATTAAGATTCGCCACCCACAACCACCCACTTCCACCCACCACGACCAAACTCCCTTACTTTCACCGTGAGGCCAAGGGGTATTTACCACCCCCCACGGGAAGTTAATTCGAGTTGGGGGTGATAGAGAAAACCCAGTCTTTACAAACGAACATTAGCATTTTATATATATACTAGCTGAAGTACCCGTTCTTCGCACGGGAATGAATGGACTTTTTGATATTACGATTTGTGGTGATTACTATTCATTGTAATAAACAGATATAGCAAAGTGGATATCGCGTTATATTGTGTCCAATAATCATGCATACCGAATTGCAAGGCAATCGTTTGCACGGTGCAGAAGGCTATGCGGCGTAGCGCAATCTAGTGGCGAGTTTTAGCAAAACGGATACGGCGAAAATATTTTTCGCATTCAGATATCGATGTATACGAATTTTCATGACTATCGGCTGGACAGTCCTGAAGTTCATGTGTTGACGCGACATCTGTTGGCAAGTTATAGGAAAATGGATAGCGCCAAACTCTTCCCCGTGTTCAAATATCTATGTATACCTATTTTCATAGCGATTATTTGCGCAGTCAAGAAGTGATACACTGCAGGGCAATCTAGTGGTTCAATAAAGTAATGATTTGCTACAGCGCCGTCAAGTGGCGAGTTATAGCAAAATGGATAACGCCAAAATATTCTCATTGTTCAAATAGCTATGTATACTGATTTTCATAGCGACCGTGTTCAACTATCTATGTATACCAATTTTCATAACGATCATTTGCACAGTCAAGAAGTGATACACTGCAGGGCCATCTAGTAGTTAATTAAAGTAATGATTTGCTACAGCGCCGTCAAGTGGCGAGTTATAGCAAAATGGATAACGCCAAAATATTCTCATTGTTCAAATAGCTATGTATACTGATTTTCATAGCGACCGTTTGAATGGTCAAGAATTTGGCCTGCTGCAGCGTCATCTAGTGGCGAGTTAAAATAATAATGCATTGCAGTGTCATCTAGTGGTGAGTAACATCAAAAGGAACGCAGTTAGAATAAATTCTTCGTGCTCAAATGTGTAAGTATAAAAAATTTTATGCTGGTCAGTCGAACGGTATAGAAGTTGATGCTTTGCAGCGCCATTTAGCGGCAAGTTACAGCAAAATGGAAAGTGAAAAATATTATCCGTGTTCTAATATTCGCGTGTACCAAATTTCATCGAAATCGGTTGGACGATATTCGCATAGCAAACGGCTAAACGGAATAGAATTCAACGTTGTGCTGCGGTACCAAGTGGCAAGTTAAGGAAAACGGATAGCATAAAAACCTTCTCCATGATAAAAGACTTAGGTGAACCAAATTTCATCGTGCAACGGTGCTCAACGGTGCTGGAGTTTTTCAACCTCATAAACACATACCAACATTCATTTTTATCTATAACCAGTGTTATTATATATACCAGTCTCAAATAAAATCCAGTTTTAAATTTAAGCCTCGCCAAAGTGCCAACATACGCCATTTTGCAAGAGTTTTTTCAGGGAATCATTCGAAGCATTGACTTAGCAGCAATCAATATGGGAAATGGTTCGACCGCCAAAGAGTAGCACGCATTTATTTGAAAATTGGAATCCCTTAATACAGCCGATTTTTTTTAAATTATCAACTATAATGTGTTTTATTCATCGTTACTCCGATGTACTAAATGAGAAGATTTCAATTTTCTGAAATTTGGCGGAATTCCCCAACTTAAATCAATGTACTCAATTGGCGAGAATTCTGAAGTTAGATCGCTTGAAATCCCTTAATAACTGCATTATTTCTTCACGGATCATTAAAATTTAACGCTATTCTAATAAAACCTTTGCACTTGTTTTCAAAAATCTATTTCCTTAAGCTCTCAATAAATTGCGCCAAGCCGAAAACTGGGCAAACCGCTAGAACTCACTTACTCAAAATCCATATTTCAGCCATTTTATTTTTTCGCCAAACTAAAAAAATTTACACATTAGCCTCGGAAATCTTCAATTCTTATTGTTTTGCGTGTAAAGCATTACATTCCTGCTCTGATTTCCATGCACACGATATTATAATTTAAAAAAAAATAACCTTACGAATATAAACTAACAAAAAAAAATCATTATTATTCTTTTATTTTTACTTTGAGAATTTAAAACATTTTATTCGGCAAAATCGCCACACATGGCAACCACGATCCTTATTTTACACTTTTTTCACTACAGGGGTTACAATTACGGAAAGCTTTTTGCGTGAAGAGCATAAAAAATCTCTTAAATTCCGGGAACGGGTGAACTTTCAAAGTTTTAAAGTGGACTACGATTTATTCTATATTATTTTACATATCTGTGCTAAATTTCAGGCCGATAGGTTCATTTTTGTGGATTTGTATACGAACGACATTTTATTCGGCAAAATCGCCACACATGGCAACCACGATCCTTATTTCACACTTTTTTCACTACAGGGGTTACAATTACGGAAAGATTTTTGCGTGAAGAGCATAAAAAATCTCTTAAATTCCGGGAACGGGTGGACTTTCAAAGTTTTAAAGTGGACAGTGGTTTATTCTATATTATTTTACACATCTGTGCTAAATTTCAGGCCGATAGGTCCATTTTTGTGGATTTGTATACGAATCAAATCCACAAACAAACAAACAAACAAACAAACAAACAAACAGAATTTCATTTTTATTTATAAGATAAGATTAAAATTTACTATTTTTGAAATATAACTTATCTTGAGTGTTCCTGTTAAAGAGCAGTTTTCATTTTATTTGATTAAATTTTAAAGCAATTCTGTCATTTTTAAACAATGAAATATAATCAATATCTGTAAAATAATGCACTTTTTGCTGTTTTACACTAAACTTTTAATACGGTAAACTAGCCATAAAATACAGGTTACCATGCATTTAAAAATATCGCTTTGTACGGTTAATCAAAACTAATCAATAGTTTTTTTTAACACTTCCCAACAAGATTGAAATGTGTCTATGATTTCGGTTTGTCTGTCCGTCCGTACGTCAGAGCTCTAACTCCTGTAAATACGCATCGATTTCTATGAAATTTATACATGTTATTTCTTATAACTGTGCCGTGTACCCTGTTGAAAATGGTGTATATGGCATTCGATAGTTCTTCCACAGGAGTACTCAAAATATTTCCAATACATTACGCTCTATGGGCAGTCATTCTTTAAAGCGTAAATAAGGGACATTCTGCTATTTCAAATGAAACAAAATTTATACGTGTTATTAAAGATTACAAGATAAAGATCTGCATAAAAAAATAGTGTCTATATAATTAATAGTTTTTCTAGAAGAGCATTCAAATCAATTCTAATACCTTACAATCTATGGCAGTTGAGAGACATTAATCCATTTCAAGCACAATACAATAAATATAAAAATGTTCTTAACAGTTTACTCTTCAGTTTAACGATGGAAAAAGCTTGTAAAGTTCTTTTAAAGGGTCTCAAAAAATTATATTTGTGATCATTTGAGTGATTAAAAAATTACATAGTGGTTATACATTTTTTTAAGATTACCTCCGAAATCTCGGTAGATTTAAGAACAATATTGCCAAGTTTGACAGAAAAATAGTGTTGTGTTGGAAAGTGTTTTATAATCGATGCGTTTAGCATGATTTATGTTTCTTATTTCTCTTATCATTTTATTTCGGTGCATGGTTTCAGTAATTTATTTTTGTGCACTCACCACATTTCCCCCTCCCCAGGATCTTAATCCGGGGGGGGGGGGGTCTCCCCCCTCCCCCTGGATGAAGATCCAATATTTGTGAAACCAATTTGGATGATAAATTTATTTTCCTAACTGTATTTTTACATTGTATAAGTGCATCCACTCAAAAAAAAATGTTTCAATGTGAGTAATTTCTTCTATTATTTTCAAAAACATTACATTTCTTTCCGATATACTAATTCATCCTCGGCTTAGTGCTTAGTACTATAGCTTTGAAGCGAGTTAACTAGTTTTGAGGAAAAAGCTTAATAATAATTTGTGAAACCAAGACAGAAAATATAGATGACCTACACTCAATTTTTATTTTTTATTTGGAAGTATTAATAAACAAATCAAAAATTTAGGGGAGCGGAAAGTAATATCGTTTTTTCATAAGTCAATATTTCGCCTAGCCAAAGCTAATAAAATTAAGTTTGACATGCATGTGAATTCTTTAACATAAGGGCTGAATTGGACAGCATTTTCCAAGGTTTATAAATCATGGGGGCGGGGAGAAAGAATAAAATGTTTTTTTTTTTTTTCCCCACATATTCCTATTAATTTGTTTAAAAAAAGTAGCCATAAAATTCTTGCTGTAAAATACAGCACTCACAAACATGGGCTCAACCAGAATTTTTGTTTGGTGAATGGGGCTACAAATAATATTAAACTGCTCTGTTAAAAAAAAAAAAAAAAAAAAAATACGCGGAAATATGGAAAATGTACAGTGTAATAGTATGTAAAGTCTAGAGTACAATTTATGTATATTAACGGAATTTTATCTATTCCTGTAAATTCTAGTAGAAATTTTGTTCTACGAAGGCGCTGACCGTCGATATACGAAAAAAACTGCCCTTTATTTCAATATTAACTGACAATTTCCTTAAAATTTTACGGAAAGATTCCAGTAATTGTACGGTTATTTTTTAGAGTGTAGGTCCAGTGAGTGGCTTTATAGTGAATACTCTCGTAAATGTCAAAATATTCTGTATTACTCAGCCATAGAACACAAGCCGCCTATTAAGTGTGCACAGTTAGAGAGTAATAAATAATTAGCTCACTTCAGTTTAGCAATGCTGTACCGAGCTCAACTATATGTACTAACTGTAAATATTCATTTAATTACCAAATTTTTGTGTAAAAAACACTTCCGTAGTAATTTGAAACAATTATTTTACATGAATATTTTAATTCATTAATTAAGATACAATTCTCTATTTTTAAAAAGATTTTCCCTTTAGTTTTTAAACCTTTGGGAGGGGGAGGCTTCAGCCCACTTTGCCTCCCTTCGTGGGTGTGCCTACGCTTACAGGCATAGAGATTGTAAACTAATAGAGGGGACATTCCTATGATCTGGCTGTGACCGAAATAAGCGGGAGTAAAGGGTAGGGGGGGGGCTAAAATCTGCCAGAGGGTCCCGAAGATGAACAATCGAGAATTCACCCCTCCTACTTACGGTTCGGCCAGAGCCTAGGAATGTCCCGTCTGTTAGATTACAATTTCTATGCTAACGAGTACCCTAAAATTAATTTCAGGACATTCTGAAAATCTCACAAAATGTACGATAAGCACGAATTTTCGTTAGCAGTAGAACATGTTTGAATTTTTTTTTTTTCCCCAATCTGCAGGCAAACTTGAACCAAAAAAGAGAAATCTGCAGATTTTTGAGAAAGTTTAACCAATTGTTTAACGCATGTTTTAACGTTTTCCATAATGCTGAATCCCAAAAGTTCATTCAAAGACCCATGCTTGGAAGCAACACGGGTCGGAAGTCTTCTCCGCTGTCTCTTTTCAATGATGGAGTAAAAAGGTTAAACTTGTATGTTTAAGATAAAAAATATATTGGGGTGGGGGATTAAAAGAATGCCCCATCTTAGGTAAATTGAGTCGCTGCAATTTCCGTCTAAATCTCTTTTTGAATTTTTTCTGAATCCATCACTTCTTCAGGTTGAAAATTTGACTGACACAAAAAATTTTCGGGGTGCTCGTGATTGCGGCGAACTTTAAATAATTGTAAAATTACTTGTGTCTTGCAACTTTTAGAAAAAGAAAAAAAAATCTAAACCCAAAATTCTCCTTCAAAAACAGGCCGAGTCGGAAAAATTGCAAAATTCCGCATACATTGTTTACTCGCGTAATAGTCGGTCACGCATAATAGTCGCACCCGGTTTTAAGCAGAAAAAATAGCTTTAGAATTACAATATTATGTAGTAAATTTTTCCCTCATAAAATTTGCACCTAGACTTTCACCATGAAAAATTGGAAAAAAGGATGCGACTATTACGCGGGTAAACACGGCATTTAATATTTTTCTCTGTGTTTGCTAACTGTTACAGGTTGACCGTTTTTAAAAGCGCATTTATGCAAGTGCTTGCGCAAAGGTATCTAAATAGTGTTGAGTCTCTTGAGCAACTGGATAAAAAACTGTTCAAACTGTGTTCAATGTATAATTTCTTTTTTTTTTTTAAGTAGCCTTAATATTTTCGTGCGAAACAGTATTCTTTTGATTAAGTGTTTAAAATAAAATAAATAATTATTTATTTATTTATTTATTTATTAAGATCGAAGATCCGGAATGTAAAGACCCTAGTAACCCATCTACTTCATCTTGGAGCGCGGAACACCGAACTTCTGCATTACTTTTAGACTTGGAAAATCGTTTGCGAGGCACATCTCTGAAGAGGCTTGCGGGCACAGACTGTGAGCAAGGGCAGCAAACTTCACCAAAGTGCGTGAAAAACTCTATCCCAATAAAAGATGCATTCGACAAGTATGGTTGACACATAGCAGATCGACTTCGGAAAATGGATCCCACCCAAATTAAATTCGTCCAAAAACTTATTAGTGATATATTGTTTGAAGGGGAAACAGAATCCCTCGACAAAAGCTGGAGGTTAACAAACACAGAACATTCATCGAATGACAGATCGGAAATTCCTCTTAAAAGTCTATCAAATATGATTTCCAACTGCTGAATAAAGTTTCATGAGCATATCCATACATCAAGAGTCGTATCTGTCTTGAAATTCTAAACTTTTAAACCTTTAAATCGCAGTGGGGTGTATTTGTATACCCATTAACACATTAACACCCTGCCATTTCCAACACATTCTCCAATTTGTGTCAATACCTGATATGTTAAATAAATTTCTGGTATGAAGAATTGATATCTTTTTCTAAGGAATACTAAGAGTGAAATTTTTCGAGGATACCCTGGAATATAAAAGGTATGGACTTCGTATCTGTTCCTGCGTAACAGTGCCCGTGTACCAGCTCGAAATAGGGTTTTGAAGCTCGCGACAAAAAATGCTGCGAGTTTTTATAAGATGGCAGCAGTGGCATAGCCAAGGGGGGAGGGGGATATGGGGGTTATAACCCTCCCCACCATGAGGAATTTTGCGCCATACAAAATGTATATTCTTCGATCCCTTATCACACTTACGTATACATATATGTTAATTGCAGTAGTCATAACACCCCCCATGAAAATTTTCTGGCTACGCCACTGGCTGGCAGCAAAAACTATCCAGCTAACGGCAAAATCTTAAATTTTCGTAATGATAAACAATTAAATTTGCAGTTTTCTTGCTTAGCTTTAAAAAGATTGAATTAATAATGTAATTACAAGAACAAAACGAACCCCCCCCCACCAAAAAAAAACTTTACTTTTCTCGTAATATTCTGCAGTCCCATGTGTAATCTTGAAATGCATTTAGAATTCTTGAAAATGAATTCTTGAAATCCATTGAGATACACAGAAACATTCTAATGAAGTTTTTAATACTCGCAGCTAAACTGTCCGCGTGAACTGTTGATCCTCTTGGCTATTTCGGCTAATCTCACGGCATTTGCCGTGGTTGCCGCATCTTATTTCGAGCCCGGCCACGTATTGGGTTTTTCAAAAGAGAGTTTTTTTTTAACCATTTCAAGAGTCATAAATCACTTTATGGATGTATCTATTCCCAACTTCTATCTATAGTATCAATGCAGATCTTAAAATTCATACTGATGGCTTTGAAAAGGTTGTGGAGCGGCATACTGTGTTTTTCAAGACGATATCTCTCTATTCTAAAAAAAAGTAAAGGCCGCTGGCGCTGTCAAAGCTTGTTGGCCTATCTCCTCCTAAACCGTGGGGATTTAAGTTTCGACTAAGGTGCTCACAGATTCGAAAAATTCCGAGGAACCTGATGAGCTGACTTAAATTTCGAAAATCGAATTATTTTAGAAGATATCAATAAAAAACTGAAAAAATAAACAGAATCGTTGCCAGATTTGGCATAAAATCATTCATTCCTTTGCAACAAAGCATTTCCAAGTATGTAGTATCACGTGAAATTGTCAAACATAAAGTAGAAATGCACCCATTTTACGCCAAAATAAAAACAACATGAAATAAGTAACTCAAAATGTGTTACACAAAGTTGACAATTTTCAAATAGTAAGTTCGCTTAGACAACAGGAGTATAGAATTAGCGATTATCCGTTTTTCCAAAACAGAATAACTAATATCTTGAAAATGAAAAATAATTAAAATGCAGATTATTTTAAAGCCGGTTCGGTCCAGCCGGATTATTTGCTACCAGTACAAATATTTGGAGGCCTTAACTATGCCATTACAGCAGTTACAGTACACTTTGGATATTTGCTAGCGCGACGAGATGGTATAATTCGTGGTGCTAAGTACGCCAATCTGCAAACGATTATGTAAATGAAAATATGGATAACGGTTTTCCGGTAACCTTAAATGAACAGTAATTATAGGTTGTGAGCATGTGTAAATCGCCAAATAATGAAAAGTCGCCATTGGTGGTAAGCTATCCTATCTGTTCCGTAGCTTTTATTAACTTTACATGTACACAAGTCGCCAAATAATGAAAAATCGCCATGGGTGGCAAATTCGCAAGGTGTCCAATAGGTTTTACATTATTAAAAATACAGCTGAAACAGATGTTCTGATTTTATTATGCTTTAGATCCTAATTAATATAACTTGATACTATGATATTTAATGGCAACATTAAATATCATTGTGTTTCTGAGTGCAAATAATTTTTCCAGCGATTATAAGCGGAGTCCACACTCCAGGTGGAGTATAGCTCAGGACCCGAACAACACGAATTCCCATAACAAAATATCTTTCGTGTTATGAGGGGGAGGGTGACTACTGTAGTGTGAAGTTTAAATTTTTATGTACCAATGAACCTGCAAGAACCAAGCAATGTGTAGCTCAGTAACATTCTATCTGATCCAATCTTCGGGTTTTGTCTGTTGAAATTATGTCTTTTTTACGAATAAGCCTTATTAGGGGCCGAATGCCTCATACGAAAAGCGAGCGTAGCGAGTCTGGGGGCCTTGGCCCCTAGTTCTCATAAAAAGTAGTTAGTTTAAACTCAACAGCAACAACTCTATTTTTCAAGCAGAGTTATATGTAATATATGGATCTTTAAAATGGTTTTCAACAGCGTAATATAATTCATGTTTAATCTTGTGACAATAGGGCAGGGTCTCTTTATTATGGAGGCATCAAGGACGTATTTAGGTGGGAGGTCCAGGGGGTCCGGACCCCCCACCCCGAGATTTGGATTTTTGTTACTAAAATGGTAATGACCCTTTCTTGACGACAGCTGGCTGCGCCGGGACAGCCAGCTGTCGTCAAAAAAGGGTCTCTAGATCTGTGGCACGCGATGAACGTTTCGATAGTCCGTCATCTTGCGGGTAGTTAAGTCGAACGATGGCAACGGCTGCCCTTTTTCAGCACGGGGCAATCTATCCACCTGTTCTCGCATTCTTCCATTTTTCAGCAAATGTCAGTGCTGTTAAAAATAACCGTGACCATTTTTTTACTGGAATTGACAAGTAAAGGGTTCTCGTGGAGCTATATGTCACCCGCAACTATTTTTATAGAAATCAAATCTATACTTCGTGACTGGCAACAGTCAAAATGTCAGAGTTTGGCGTTCCCAGAGCGGGAACACTGCGCGTTAAAATGTTAAAGGTTAGAAGCTTTGGTTGTCATTTCATTCAATTGTAATGATAATTGGAAAAGTGTCACGGGTGTTTACCACCCGTGGTGACTTAGGTATTTCTATAATTGATTATAATATCCCAATAAGGTGTCCAGTAAACGGTACACCATATATTTCCTTTACATGAAACTGCCACAGTGGCTTAATGAACGCTCCCAAATTTTTTATATCGCCAAATACCCATGCTGAGCCCGATTAGTCACTCTTTCAGCTTTCAAATTTGTATTCTATTAGCACTTCCCAAAGCATCTCAAAAGATTTTATTTGAGTGTGTATCTAAACATTTTAACTTTCACAAACATTCTTGAATTTGACATCCCTGATACAGAACTAATCTCTATTCATAAGAAATGTTTTGTTGTTTGCCCTGCGTTGAACATTTCAAAATGATACAAAGTAAATTTAAATTAATTTAATCTAGCCATTCGAAGTACTTACTGTCTGAGACTTTTTAAAGCCGTCTGATAAAATTTAATTTTTCTTACACGTTATCGTTTACTTTACATTTAAATTTTCTTTTACTCCTCACTAAATCGTTCTTTTTATTTCTGCTGTTTATGGACTGTTTCTTTTCCACAAACAAATTATTTTGCAATTCTAACAAAACAAACAAAAAAAAATAGAAAAGAAACGCTCTGTCATGTAATTTATTACACTATTTCAGACTATAATTTACTGCATCATAGTTAAAAGATTTCTTCTTCGTATGTTCTTAAAATCGGCAACAAATGCAATTATACTACAATAGTTTTAATTCGCATTTCAAATTCAGAGTTTTCTCAGGCGTGATTTAAGTAAATTACTTCTTTTACTATGTAATAAATTCAGTCATTAAGAAGACATCTATAAAAGATTCTACGAAAAATTTATCTAGGACCTTATTCAGATAGATTTAGTAGCTACAAAACTTATTGTTTAGTTGCTAAATTTAGTAAGTCGATTCAGATAAAATTTGGAGGCGGATATACTAAACACGTGACCAAAACAAGCTGCTAAAATCACGTGACCAAACAAGCTGCTAAATCACCGACTAAACAAACGCACGCTTCGAATAAGCGCTTTGGTTGGTCTATTAACTTTTCCCTCATTTTCCCCTTGATGTTACTCACGTGTTTAATACTACGTAAATGTGTCTGAATTCGGATTTACTAAGATCCCGTTCGGGGCCTTCGCAATTAGTAACGGGCCTGCTTATGAGTTGCCATCCTTAAAAATGAGTTTATCATTGAGGCCTGTTTTCCCCAGTCACAGTATTCTATTTTATTATTCTAAGTATTATAAATGTTATATTATTTTATTATTTTAAAACAATTTTTTTATACTTTTGTCGTACTAAAGAACTTTATATGTAGGTAATCGATTAAGTTCGATTGAGAAAGCGACAAAAGAATAATATATACTACATGAAATGTCTTTATTAAAGAATAATTAATTCAGGGATCACGCTATAGAGCGTATTTTATCAATTTTCTCCAATATACAGGATATCCCGAAAATACTGAAATGCGCTTTAATATATCATTTGTTAAAGATTAATGTTGAATTGTTTAAAATAACGTAGGAAATACGACTACGTTCATGAAATATTCATTATAAAAATGTCTTTCTCATTTGTGTATTTAGTTATTTTAAAGTATATTAAATATCCACTTGTGAAGCTAAAATAAGCAATCGTGAATCATGAGAGTAATCGCTACTTTGTTTTTTCTTCAAATTATATGCATCTATTTTCTTTATGCCAATATGTATCATAGCAAACAAATGAATCATGAGTTCGTACTTGAATTAGTAACACAATTACTACTTAAAACTACATTAAATAACGTTTGAAATTACTGGGAAGCTTAAAAAATGCCTGATGTATACGTGAAGACTCGAGCATCCGTAGGCCTCTTTGTATGGCTCATCAAAATACACGCGCAGGCCCGTTACTAATTGCGAAGGTCCCGGCCCGTTCGAGAATTCACCGGTCGGTTATGCACCGGTGCTACCGGTTGCGGTCATTCTTTGGTTAAGTGACGTCACTGTTGTCAACCAGTTTCGGTCATTCTAATCCTCGCCACATCCGATTCCAAGTCAAGAAAACAAAAATAAACATTGGCAGCACTACGCCAATATCCGGAATAACTCACCTCGCTAGCAGGGTCATTCTGGTTGCGCTCTGGTCACGTTGAGCAGACAACCGCTACATGACTGAAATGTTATCGAACGCGGTTACTTCCAGAGCTCCGCCCAACGCTCCGCCTTTTCGAACAATGTGGTCGTGCATCGGTGTTACCGTGCACAACCGACGAATTCTCGAACTTTCAGTATCCCCGCCCACTTATTAACTTAGTAACTGAACAATAGGTTTAGTAGCTACTAAATCTATTTGAATAGTAGCCCTTCTACTACTACTGCTTTGCTCTGTTTTGCGTGGTGTTTACATCGCTCCCGATGACAGGCTAATTTTCTTTGGCAAAGAGGTAAGTGGGCCATGACTTGCATTTAAATTCCTTTTCTTTATGGCAAGAGCTCCATTTTGAGGTATAATTAGCACCAGAGTGCTATTAATTTCAATGCATTTTGTGTAGACACGATTTTGGTACAATTAGCGAGTCGAGTCACTTTTCAAATGTGTTTGCCAGATAATGTGGAGGCGTTAATAAAATGTTGAATGTCGCACAAGGTTTGCAATTTTTGATAAATGATCGCTAAACTGGGTGCCAATAAATATATTTTGAGTATAGTTAGAAAACGCCTGGCGAATATTTTAAAATAGTTTTAGTAGGTAATTTAAATATAGATTTTAATTCCGAAGAAGTGTTTTATAGAACAGATAAGACAAATACGGTACACATCATAGATTATGATACACTTTCCAAATGGTATTTATAAAGGTGAAATGTAGTTTGACTATGCCTGGCGAAAATTGTTAAACAGTTTTGGTAGGCGATTTTAATATAGATTTCTATTCCGAAGAAGTCTTTTATGGAACAAAGAAGGAAAACACGATACACTCATGGATTATGATGCTCATTCCAAAGTATTTAAAATGTCTACGAGATATAGTTGGAATATGCCTATAGTACAAATATGCTTGGTGAAGATTTTAAAACTGTATCAGTAGGCGATTTTAAGATAGATTTGGATTTCTAAGATGTACTTTATGGTACAAGAAAAAGTTGATTCCTATTTTAAAGCCCCTACTATCGCCAACCTAAAAATTCCCCGCACTTTGGAGAGCTTTGAAGTCATGGGTCTCTGGGAGTTATGCACAACTCCCAGGACAACTACAGGAAAACTAAAGTGAACAAATTAGTGATAAACGCACTAGTTAAGGAATTTGAAGACACTTAATTATTAAAACTACATTAATTGGCAACCCAAAATAAATAAAAATGTAACGGAATGCTGTACTTATAGGTTGTTCCAAATCGCCATTTCAATTCTAAATTACGATTGCCACATACATACAAAAAACCGTCATGGTTACTGTATATGTTTAATGATCGCCACCTTGGAGAGAGTTGGGGCGTTAAAGTAGAAATCCACCCAAGAAAGACAAACACGGCACACTCATGGATTATGATGCACATTCGAAACAATATTTAAAACGTTGAAGTATAGTTGTTATATACTTGGCGAAGATTGTAAAATAGTTTTAGTAGGCGATTTTAAGATAGATTTCGATACCAAAGATGGATTTTATAAAATAAGGAAGAAAAATACTGCTAACTCATGAACAATGATACACTTTCCAACCTTATGAAATAAGGAAGAAAATAGGCACGCCAGGGGCGAAGCCGAGGGGGAGGGGGGTTAGGGGGGTCATAATCCCCCACATGAGAAATTTTTTGCCATACAAAATGCATATTCTTCACTACATTATCACACACACGCATACATGTATATGAGTTGTAGTAGTCGTAACCCCCCCCCCATGAAAAATTTCTGGCTACGCCCCTGGGCACGACGCATAAATTATGATACGCTTTTAATATATAGCACTTTGGTGCGTATTTAAAATCTGAAAGGGTTTCAGATTTTCTTCATTTTTTTATGTTTCTCCGATGCTCGGTTCATGAATTATAAGCAAAAATTAATTTTCCATGTGGCGACAAGCACCCAGCGCACGTGGTTCAAACTTTTTCAGTTACAACTTCCAATATGCTTCTATTTGTATACCTATTGTGTTAATTTCCACTTTATTTATATTTGCTGAATTTATTTTTAATGATTTGGTTTTCTTTCTTATTGCTAATTAAGTGTTTCTAATTAATTATAAGCATAATTAACGCGCTCCAGAAGCACCCCAGCGCACGTAGTTCAATGTTTTTCATTGATAACTATCAAAATGTTTCTATTTCTATGCCTTGTATTTGTTACTTTTATTTTAATGATTTGGTTCTGTTTCTTACTGCTTATTAAGTGTTTATAACTAATTATATGCTCTAAATGTGCTCACATGGGGTGCCAGGCCTAACGTATCTGATGGATTCCGGGTTCGTATTATCAGGAGCGAGCCTCGAATACAAACAATTTAGCTCTAATATTGTATTTAATTGTCTAAACAAGGCTTACTAACTATCTTTGCTAATTTTTCCTCGCATTTCTGGTTAATTGGATTAATAAGCCTGTAAATAAGTAATCTTATCTATACTATTAAAATCTGTGCGCGTCTGTCTGTGTGTGTGTGTGTGTGTGTAGCATCATCTCCTCCTAAACGGCTGGGAGTTGAGCTTCGACCGAGGTATCCACGAATTCGGAAAATTTCGAGAAAGAACCTCCGCTAATTTAAATTTCGAAATTCGAATTATTTTAAGAGATATTGATAAAAAACCCCATCAAAAACGCTAATTTTTGCTCTTCGCAATTATGCGATTGTAACCCCTGTAGTAAAAATGTGAGAAAAAAGCATCGAGGTTGCCATGTTTGGCTATTTTATTAAATTATTTAGACTCCTGCAGTAAAAGTAAAAGAATAATGATTTTTTTTCTGTTTAGATTATTTACAAAGTTATTTTTTATTTAAACTATTGCGTTCATGTGAAATCAGAGCAGGAATTCAATTTTTTTTATGTGTAAAAGAATAAGGGATTGAAAGATTTCAGAGACTAATATGTATATTTTTTAGTTTGGCGAAAAAAAAATGTCTCATTTGGCAATTTTGAGAAAGTAGTAGGTTCTACCGATTTGCACAGTTTTGGGCTTGGCGCAAATTACTGAGAGCGTAACGAAATAGTATTTTTAATAACAAGTATAAATTTTACGGCGCTATACTTCGATGTTTCATATAGAAATAATGCAGTTATTCAGGCGATTTTAAACGATCTATAGAATTTTCACCAAATTAAGTAAACTGATTTAATTGGAATTCCACCAAATTTCAGAAAATTGAAATTCTCGCATTTTGTACATGGTAGTTAACGGTGATTAAAACCCGTTATAGTTAATAATAATTTAAATGACTGCTACTTATCAATAATATGCCTGCATTAAATTTTGAACGATCGAACCATATAAATAATAGATAACTATTTCCCATTTTGATTGCTGTTAAATCAATGCTTCGAATGATTCCCTGAAAACAAAAAAAACTCGCAAAATGGCGTATGTTGGCATTTGGCGATCGAAGTACTGTGTAATAAATAATTTATTCTTATTTGTTAAACCAGCGCTACGGAAGTTTTTTTTAATAAAAGCTGTTAGAAAGGCGTAATTAATACTGTCTAATATATTTTTTATTTTACGAAATGAAATATATGTTGATTCCTACGTTAGTACATTTCTTAGCAAAGTTTGCGAAAAATATTCAAATGTAGTGCAGCTCTGTACGTGTTATTAATTCCATTCCACAATTGAGATGAGCCGATGTCACTAGCGTATGCATAGATATATTTTTTTTTAATTCCGCCAAACAAAGTATTGCGTATTACCTTTAGTGTCAAGTTTAATTTGTGGTTTGAGCTATTGGCCATCGACTGGCGGCGTTAATTTCGCCAATACGGCAGTTCTAGCAAAGTAAACATGAATAACTCATTTCATGTTCTATTTTTAACATTGCTATAATTTCCGTAGCAACGGAAACCATTGTTGCCACTTAAGTTGTTAAATTTAACAATTCAGTGAAACCACTCATTTCTACAGCTTTTAAGACTCGAAAAAGTGAAAACGCAGGAAACGTGAAATAAATAGAACTATTTGTAACAGAATTGCACTTTAAAAGTAATCGAAGTTTTCATGCAATTCTACATATCTTTAATTTTATTTCCTTCGCGTGTGGATGCCATTTTTTACGTCATTTTTGCTGTTTTGCTGGCAGATTATCCGGAGAAGCGCATAACCTCTAATGTATTTGCTCCTCCGGACGTAAGCAAGAGTTTATGCCTGGCGCGTATTTGTGTAACCCCACTGTGTTAATCAGAATTTTCTGGTGTCAGATATTTCAGACCATTTTTTTACTGCGGAGATTCCGATCCTGAAGTATATTGATCAGTGATAAATGAAAAAAAAATTCCTGTAAAATAAGACCAGTTATCCGATTAATAAAAAAATCTGATGTGTCCAACACATGAGTTCCTTGCACGTCCATTAGAACAAAAATATTTTCGACGCACTTCCTCTAAACTTATTTGTTTGAAAGAGATAAAATATCAATAATAGTAAGGTTTAGCGGTTTCTAGACAAACATTTCGATATCGCCAAGCTGAGTTCAATATGAAATATTTCCTTCTGACACTTTATTTGGCGATATTTCACCAAAAGCCGACAAACTTGAGATGGTCTGCGAGATTTTGGGGATAGCCAAAGTAGTCATTGACCACAGACTTTCAATGAATTGAATGCATCCATACACCTCAATGTATTTAAAGTCATTTGGCTCACCCTGTAAATAAATTCTCAGTCGATTGCTGTCAAAAAAGATATGGAAAACAGTTATATATTACAATAGTTCTAAATACAAAAGTTCAAAAATCTACGGGTTAAAGTTTTAGTGTTATACAAAATACGAAATAATTTTTGGCGCCAAATTTGGCGATATTTCGGCGAAACTCGTCAATGTCGACGAAATTTTGGCGAGATTTTAAGCATGAACCAAACAATGACAGATTATCGCCAAATTTGGCGATATTTCGCCAAAACTCGCCAAGAACGATGACAAATGGCGATACTTTGGGCATGGACCAAATGACTGACTATCGCCAAATTTGGCGATATTTCGCCAAAACTCGCCAAGGTCGAGGACAGACGGCGAGTTTTTGGGCATGTACCAAACAATGACTGTCTACAGTTGTATTATATTGAAGATGTCCATAGACATTAAAGTACTAAAATTCTTTTCGGTGGTCCTGTAAATAAACTCTCCAGTAGATTGGAACCAAAAATCGAGATACACAACTAGATGTTACAACATTCTTATATATGAAATTTCATAATAGTTTTTGAGATTTGAGAGTTAAATATGCACGCACGTACACCAAAAGTCGCCAAGCTTGGCGACTTTTGGCATAGTTCTTGAGGGAGGCACGTGACCGCGGTCGGACCATTACCTAACTTATGTGGTAGGACGGTATTGTGCTTGAAATGGATGAATGCCCCTAAAATTGCCATTGACCGTAATGTAATGGAAATCTTTTGAGTGTTCCTGTAGCAGAACTACAAATGATAAAGACACTTTTTTTAATGGAGAAATTCATTTTCTAACTCTTTACAGCATACATCACTTCTGAGTCGTTTGAAATAGCCTAATACCTCTAAAAAACGCTTTGATGAATTTCGGCCCATAGAGCGTAATGTATTTCGAATCTTTTGGGCGGTTCTGTAGATAAACTATCCTGTCGAATGGAATCGAAAGGGGAGGTGCACAACTAGATGTTACAGCAATCCTAAATATAAAGTTTCAACATTCTACGCCTATTAGTTTTTGAGATATGCGAGTTTAATGAGTTTCGGCCCATTGAGCGTAATGTATTTCGAATGTTTTGGGCAGTCCTGTAAATAAACTATCCAGTCGAATGGAACCAAAAGGAGAGGTGCACAACTAGATGTTACAGCAATCCTAAATATAAAGTTTCAACATTCTACGCCTAATAGTTTTTGAGATATGCGAGTTTAATGAGTTTCGGCCCATTGAGCGTAATGTATTTCGAATGTTTTGGGCAGTCCTGTAAATAAACTATCCAGTCGAATGGAACCAAAAGGAGAGGTGCACAACTAGATGTTACAACTATCCAAAATATGAAGTTTCGACATTCTACGCCTAATAGCTTTTAAGTTAGGCGAGTTTAATGAATTTCGGCCCATAGAGCGCAATGTATTTCGAATCTTTTGGGCGGTCCTGTACATAAACTATCCATTCGATTGCCACCAAAAGGGGAGGTGCACAACTAGATCATAGAACAATCCTAAATAACAAATCTCAACATTCTACGACCCATAGTTTTTGAGATATGCGAGTTACATACATACGTACGTACGTACGTACAGACGGCATGGAAAAACTGGCCACAACAGACTCGCCGCTGGTCAAAATGAGTTGCAGACGCGTTAATATGATCGTGCATGCTAGCCTACGATAGGATGCATCGAAAAAATTTTTAAAATTAAATTTAGAGGTAGTCAAAATCGGTTTTTTTGTCGAAATTTGGCCCCCAAAATTTTTCGGGATCACATTACTTCCTTATACTACGTACAAGGAAGTAAAAAGATCAATTATATGCAAGCAGGAGTAGGCAAAAATTTTTCATGGGAATGTTACGGGAGTGAAGAATACACATTTTTTAGGGCAAAAAACTCGGCATGGGGGGTTGTGACCCCCTATCCCCTCCAAGGCTACGCCACTGTACGCAAGCATCAGTTGTCACGTCATGAAAAACCGTCGTAGATGGCAAACTCCGAAGTTGTTCTGAGGGTTATACAAAATTAAAAATTTTACGTTTAGTAAATTTTACTTTTGATACAGTTCGAATATTTGGTTTTAATACATTTCGGCCACGAAGGTAAGATGAAATATTACTAAATACGGCAACCCAGAATTTTCTTAAATATTGAATTTGACACTATGCAACTACAGTAGATTCCCTATGACACGGTAGGTACGTTCCGTGTTATAGGAATCCGTGTTGTACGGGTTCTGCGCTATACTCCACCTGGAGTGCGGACTGCGCGGTATAATCGCGGCAAAACTTATTTGCGCTCCGTAAAAATGCAATAATGTTTGGTGTTGCCATTCAAAAGGAATGCTAATTACAGGAGCTAAGGCGTCATAATATCAGAACATATGTCTCATTTTACCGTGCTGTACGAGTCTCTTTTAACGTGTTACACAAAAACTATCGTAATGTTTTCGTCGTGTTCTAAGAATTCGTGTTGTAGACCCATGTTATAAAGGGGTCAACTGTAATCTGTAAAACATGAAAAATGAAATTAGTTATTTATTTAAAGCGAATTGACAGTGAGATAAACGTCAGTTTTATGTAACAAGTGTGGTACTGTATTAAGAGTTCAATAAGGGTAATAAGCTTTTTCTCAGAAGTTACATCACGAACGTTTTCATTTACAAAAGCGACTTGATTTTCACCGGAGCAGGGTGCATTTTTGGCTTTTAAACGTAAATGATGCATCCATTGTTTCATGTAGGTTTTTTTAATTTAGGTAAAATTTAATAAAGTCGTGTGTAACATAACTGCGCTAATGCATTGTCCACGCTTTGAAAAATGCAAGATAAAATTGTTGTCAACATCATGTAATTTTATTTATGTGGTGTATACTCTATATACTAAACCTCAATGTGGTGTATACTATATATACTAAACCTCAATGTGGTATATACTAAACCTCACAAAACGAATTATTTGATGTAGAAATCAGGCATTTTTCGAAAGAGAAAAGTTTTGTCTGCATACCATAAAGTTCTTTCTTTTTTGATCGCCAGTCACATTGACGTAGTTTTTGTGTCATGTTGCAATCGTCTAAAATGTGCACTCATGACGTCAACTTTAACTCACGATTTGTAATCGTGAGTTAAAGTTGAGTAAGTATTATTCAGTTGAGTAAGTATTTTTTCACGTTTTGAGATTCCTCATTACTGGGTTTAATTCGAATTATATATGTGTAAGGAAAATATGCGTTTCCCACCGTGCGGAGAATGGGTACGCAGCTGCTATGTAGGTAGGTACGTTTGTGACCACGGATCTTCTTCGCGCGTCTCTCGATTGCATTGCGCAGAGACGGTGGGTCGCAAACCCACCGAAGTTTGCATACGGCTTCACTAGGACAGATCCTAACACGCCTCGGAGCGATTTTTTCTAAATTCGAATTAGAAAATGTTTTATTTTATGTTTTGTACGATTTTTAGCGATTTCTTTCGCTTAATACGTAATAACGTCGGTAATTGCACTCGCAGTAAAACGAAATTTACATCATCGGATAGAGGAGAAAATTTTCTTTTAAAAATTGTTTGTTCGGACTGTGTAACATAATTTGCAGATTTTTGGGAATTTTTCAAATAAAATTAAATTTGACGCTGCCTTTCGTAAAATATTTTTAAAATTGCTGCATCTTGAATTCTATCCGTCATAACTTTTTTATATTTTGTCAAATGACGGAGCATACATTTCACCCTCTTTTAAAAGAAAAACCAGAGGAAAATATAAATTAGGAGTTTTTTCACGAATTTTTAAGTAAAGAAGGATTTTCATTTCAATCGCAGCAGCTTAAAACTTTCGGTATGATATCTTGCGGTTTGGTTGTCTTGGACACAGTAACAATGATTAAAATTGCCAGTTGAAAAAAAATAAATAAAATTATTTAAAAATAACAGAGTTTTCACATGTGAAATGTGTGCCACTTTGACGTCACGAGTTTAAAACCCCTTTCGAAACTCAATCAGAATAACGGACTCACAAGCAAAACATACGGCGCGCATGTGAAATAATTCTATATTTTACTTTACGTTGCCAGAAAAATAATTGAATGCTGTTTTTTCACATGTGAATTATCCAGCATTATTTTCAATTGAGATTTTAAACGGGTCACGTTTTCGAATAGCAGGAAATATATTGTGGTGTTAAACAGGGCCTGATTATGGAAACAGGGACTCCATTGATGAATTTGAGGGCCTCCATCTATGAAATTTGTTTTATTTTTCATAAAATCTTATAAATAAAAATGAAATTCTGTTTGTTTGTTTGTTCGTTTGTTTGTTTATTTGTTTGTTTGTTTGTGGATTTGAGTTGTATACAAATCCACAAAAATGGACCTATAAGCCTGAAATTTTGCACAGATATGTAAAATAATATAGAATAAATCATAGTCCACTTTAAAACTTTGAAAGTCCACCCGTTCCCGGAATTTAAGGCATTTTTTGTTCTGCACGCAAAAAGCTTTCCGTAATTGTAACCCCTGTAGTGAAAAAAGTGTGAAATAAGGATCGTGGTTGCCATGTGTGGCGATTTGGCCGAATAAGATGTTTTAAATTCTCAAAGTAAAAATAAAAGAATAATAATGATTTTTTTTTGTTTATATTCGTAAGGTTATATTTTTTTTAATTATAATATCGTGTGCATGGGAAATCGGAGCAGGAATGAAAAGTTTTATACGCAAAACAATAAGAATTGAAGATTTCCGAGGCTAATATGTTAAAATTTTTTAGTTTGGCGAAAAAATAAAATGGCTCAAATGCCGAGAAAGTGAGTTCTAGCGGTTTGCACAGTTTCCGGCTAGGCGCAATTTACTGAGAGCTTAAGGAAACGGATTTTTGAAAACAAGTGCAAAGGTTTTATTAGAATACAGCGTTAAATTTTAATGATCCGTGCGAAAATAATGCAGTTATTAAGGGATTTCAAGCGATCTATCTTCAGCATTCTCGCGATTTTGAGGAGGATTCTAACGCTTGGCGCTATTTATCGTAATTTAATCGTCTGCTATTTGGGTTATGAATACACCTGCGTATAAGTTTTTGAAATTTTCATTCAGTTGGAATTGTGCATTTTTCTGAGCAGCTTTTCTGCATCTAATGTATTACATCCAGAAAAAAGGATGTTAGAAATATCAATTTTAATTTTGTTTAATCACACTCATGAATAATGATACACTTTCCAACTTAATGAAAGAAGGAACGAAAATAGGGAAGACCCATGGATTATAACTCTTTTTATATATAGCACTTTAGTGCGTATTTAAAAATCTGAAAGTGTGTCAGATTTTCTATGATTCTAGCGCTTGGCGCAATTTAATGAGAGGGTATTTTTAAAAACAAGCGTAGGTTATCTTATAAATAAAAATGAAATTCTGTTTGTCAATTTGTTGATTTGGGTAGTATACAATTCCACAAAAATGGACCTGTCAGCCTGAAATTTTACACAGATATGTAAAATAGTATAGAATAAATGATAGTCCACTTTAAAACTTTGAAACTCCACTTTATTTCCGTTCCCGGAATTTAAGAGATTTTTTATGTTCTCCACGCAGAAAGCTTTACGTAATATTAACCCCTGTAGTGAAAAAAGTGTTTGAAATAAGCATCTTGGTTGCCATGTGTGGCGATTTTGCCGAATAAAATGTTTTAAATTCTTAAAGTAAAAACAAAAGAATAATAATGATTTTTTTAGTTTATTTTTTTAGGTTATTTTTTTAATTATAATATCGTGTGCGCATAAGAAATGAGAGCAGGAATGAAATGTTTTATACGCAAAACAATGAGGATCGAAGATATCCGAGACTAATATGTAATTTTTTTTAGTTTGGCGAAAAAAAAAATGGCTGCTAGGTCGATTTTTAGAGAGTGAGTTCTAGCGGTTTGCACAGTTTTAGGCTTTTTGCCGCAGTTTACTGAGAGCTTAAGGGAATAGCATTTTTGAAAACAAGTGTATAGGTTTTCTTAGAATACAGCATTAAATTTTAACTATCCGTGCAGAAATAATGCAGTTATTAGGGCATTTCAAGCGATGTAGCTTCAGAATTCTCGCCAATTGAGTAAGTACATTGATTTAACTTGGGGGAAATCCGCCAAATTTCAGAAAATTGAAATCTTCGCATTTAGTACATCGAGGTAACGATGAATAAAACATGTTATAGTTGATAATTTAAAAAATGCGGCTGTATTAAGGGATTCCACTTTTCAAATAAATGCCTGGCGGTCGAACCATTTCCCATTTTGATTGCTGCTAAGGCAATGCTTCGAATGATTCCCTGAAAAAACTCTTGCAAAATGGCGTATGCTGGCACTTTCGCGAGGCTTATATTTGAAACTGGATTTTACTTGAGACTGGTATATACGTATAATAAGACTGGTTATAGATAAAAATGAATGTTGGTATGTGTGTAGGAGGTTGAAAAACTCCAGCACCGTTTCACCGATCACCATGAAATTTGGTTCACCTAAGTCTTTTATCATGGAGAAGGTTTTTATGCTATCCGTTTTCCTCTAACTCTTCACTAGGTGGCGCAGCAGAACGTCGAATTCTATTCCGTTAAGCCGTTTGCTAAGCGAATATCGTCCAACCAATTTCGATGAAATTTGGTACACGCGAATATTAGAACACGGAGAATATTTTTCACTATCCATTTTGCTGTAACTTGCCGCTAAATGGCGCTGCAAAGCATCAACTTCTATACCGTTCGACTGATCGGCATAAAATTTTTTATACTTACACATTTGAGCACGAAGAATATATTCTAACTGCGTTACTTTTGATGTTACTCGCCACTAGATGACACTGCAATGCATTAATATTTTAACTCACCACTAGATGACGCTGCAGCAGGCCAAATTTTTGACCATTCAAACGGTGGCTATGAAAATCAGTATACATAGCTATTTGAACAATGAGAATATTTTGGCGTTATCCATTTTGCTATAACTCGCCACATGACGGCGCTGTAGCAAATCATTACTTTAATTAACCACTAGATCGCCCTGCAGTGTATCACTTCTTGACTGTGCGAATGATCGCTATGAAAATAGGTATACATAGATATTTGAACACGGGGAAGAGTTTGGCACGATCCATTTTCCTATAACTTGACACTAGATGTCGCGTCAACACATGAACTTCAAGACTATTCAGCCGATCGTCATGAAAATTCGTATACATCGATATCTGAATGTGAAGAATATTTTTGCCGTATCCGTTTTGCTAAAACTCGCCACTAGATTGTGCTACGCCGCATCGCCTTCTGCACCGTAAAAACGATTGCCTTGAAATTCAGTATGCATGATTATTGAACACAATATAACGCGATATCCATTTTGCTATATCTCTTTATTACAATAAATAGTAATCACAATAAATATTAATATCAAAAAGTCCATTCATTCCCGTGCGAAGAACGGGTACTTCAGCTAGTATGTTTATAAAAAAGAATATTTCAGAACATCATTTGAAATTGGGGGCCATTTCTAGCCGGAGGCACTGGCCAAAGTCCCGATTTTTCTGTGAGATAATAGGGCCCTGGTGCTAAATACGCCAATCTGACAATAATTAAGCATACAAATGTATGGAGAGCTGTTTTAGTGGCAGCCATAAAGTGAAATGATTATCGTTTATACTAGTGCGTAAATTGCAAAAGTCACCAAAGACTACATTCGTGGAAAATATCTAAGCCGTTTATTTAAATTAAGTATTAACGACTGAAAAACGAAAATATATTGTATTGGTATCAGTAAAAGATAGTATAAGTAATAGTTAGTAGATATGCTAGGGCAATATTGATCAAAGCACAATATACCGCATTAATAAATATTTCGTGAAACTAAGTGTTCTATTCCTTTTTCAACAACCATCTTACATCACAGCTAAGTAATTCTACGTCACGTTAATAAATCCCGCGGTAGTTTCAACAGAAAAGATTGTAACTGAACTTTTTTTTCTTGGAGATTCTGTTTGGTCACGCGTAGTTATAATCACATTTTGGGAAAATGTTCTCTTCTTGCCTTGCAAAGAGCGGGTATGCAACTATTTAATTATAAAATAAAACGGTTCTCCACATCATGTAGTATCTAAAGTATTAATGGCATAATTTAAATCTAAAAGAGTATGATGCAGAAATGAGACATTTTGAATATTAGGAATTTTCACTGCGAACCATCACGCTTTTCTTTTCTAATTGCGAATGACACCGACATAGTTTTTTGAGTCATAATATTAACAATGGTCTCAGGTCAGTACTTATACTAACTTTACAAATAACTAATGAGTAACTTTACGCCAAGAGTCAAATCATTTTGCTTATTTTTAGATCCCAAATCACTGGAATCAATTCGAACTATACATCTAAGAAAAAGTTTCGTTCCCTACCGTGCGGAGAACGGGTACGCAGCTAGTTAATATTTAAGTTTCGAAATCGCAGTGTTCGTCTGCTATCCGTGCTCGTGCTTGAACTCCAGCCAGCACTTGGCTTAGCTAAAACGTAGCCAAGTTAGCACTTACTACGTATTAATTTAATAAATATTGCACTAATTTGATTTTGCCCTCTAATATCTGGTTAATTAGTCAAATGAGTCTAAAAAAAGTAATTTCTTCTAAAAAAAGTAATATCTGTCTGACTGGGAGACGAATTCCGGGTCCATCCCATCGGGAAGGGCCGATGTTTATAAGCAATTATTATTAATTTACCCGCATTTTACCTGCCAATTCCAGGATTTTCTGAGTATTTTCCATTATATTTTGATTATTTATTATCCCAAAGTCCTTAACATCACTTGCTGCCAGTTATTTAATTGTTTTGCACCAAATTCTGCTAACCCACGATAGTTTCGTTTTTGTACGTGTGAATTAGTGTCGTCTGCTAGGGAGCTTGGACTCAAATCTCCACTAGGCTTAGCTAGGCCTGACGTGGCCGACCGGGAGACTAATTCCGGGCTCGTCTCATCCGGAAGGGTAGTTGTTTATAAACAAATATTAATTTCACCGTATTTTCTCAGCAATTTCATGATTTCTTTTCAGTATTTAGTTTTAATTATTCTTAATTTATTATCTCAAAGTCCAAAACTATACCTGCCGTCACTTTTTAATTTATTTTGCATCAAATTCAGTTTTTCCAGTATAGTTTCGTTTTTGCACGTGAGACATTAGTGTCGTCTGCTAAGGAGCTTGGACTCCAATCTCCACTAGGCTTAGCTAGGCTTAACGTGGCCGACCGGGAGACGAATTCCGGGTTCGTCTCATCGGGAAGGGCAGCTGTTTATACACAAATATTAATTTCTCAGCATTTTAAAGATCTCCCTATTCCAATGTCCTTAACATAACTCGCTGTCAGTTTATTATTTGTTTTCCTCCAAATTCAGCTCTCCCACTATATAGTCTCGTTTTTGCACATGGCTCTTTAGTTCACTTGCTGTCTGTTGATTGTGTTTTATTTAATATTAATAGACTTTAAGTTCACTAGTGGGCAGTTTTCTTAGTAATTTGAACCGAAAAAATAATTTTATAACAATTCAGTTTCGCTTTCTCCAATTCCGCACTCAATGGCGTCTGCTAGGGAGTTTGGACTCCAATCTCCACTAGGCTTAGCTAGGCTTAACGTGGCCGACCGGGAGACGAATTCCGGGTTCGTCTCATCGGGAAGGGCAGCTGTTTATACACAAATATTAATTTCTCAGCATTTTAAAGATCTCCCTATTCCAATGTCCTTAACCCATTTATGCCTAGCGTCCCTTTTTTGGGACGGCATTTTCGCTATCAGTCGAAAACGTTATTTATTTTTCCTAGCCTTTATTCGCGAGTATTGAACCTCAATTCCACAAAATATTTTAATATGGCCAAATAGGATGTTGACATTTCTATTTTTATACATAGTGATTTTAAATGAAATCATCCCTTGTTCAAAAAGTTGACATCAGAAATTTATCAATTACTGCTGGTGTTAGCAAAAATCGAAGAAAGTCGCAAAAATATCCAGGCACGAATGGGTTAACATAACTCGCTGTCAGTTTATTATTTGTTTTCCTCCAAATTCAGCTCTCCCACTATATAGTCTCGTTTTTGCACATGGCTCTTTAGTTCACTTGCTGTCTGTTGATTGTGTTTTATTTAATATTAATAGACTTTAAGTTCACTAGTGGGCAGTTTTCTTAGTAATTTGAACCGAAAAAATAATTTTATAACAATTCAGTTTCGCTTTCTCCAATTCCGCACTCAATGGCGTCTGCTAGGGAGTTTGGACTCCAAGCTCCAATAGGCTTAGCAGGGCATAATGTGGCGGACTGGGGGCTGTTTCCGGGCCCGGCTCATCGGATCAGAAGCTCGAGTGACAAGCTTACCTAGCAACGAGCTCTTCAACGTAGCAACCAGACATTTCCAGAGGCCAAACGAGGACTCGAAGCCTAAACTCATTTGTTTTAATTACTCCAAACACTTTTTTAACTCAATTAGCTCTAAACTGGCAACCAGGATTATTCCAATGAAAAATTTTGGCCCTCAGTAAATGTCCTTCTCAACAATGTAATTCATTTAAATTGTCCCTTCAAGTATTTGTAAATGGTTCTATTTCTAACTTCTGATCTCGAACTAAAGGCAAACCTACTTTGTTGTTCGCAGGCGGCTTACATTAACAATTTCAGCACTAAACTAGTAACCAATTAATCTTTCTGATTATATTTCCCTCGACTGAGTTTCTAAGTAGCTCTTAATAATTTAATTGTAAGTTTGTAAGACTTTGTGCTCAATTCACAATCAAACTGGGAACAGGCCTGCTGGATAGCAAAAAGTACACCCTCCAAAAAAAGTATTCGAGCAAGAGAGAAATTTCCTACTTTGGTTTCGTATATTAAAAATTATTTATCATAGAATATGAATTAGGCTATGTATAAATATGACTATATCCATATTTCTATCAAATTGTGCAATTTTCAAAAACTCAATTATTATTCGCAAATCTAAAATAGAAAATATCTCTCTTGCTCGAATACTTTTTTGGAGGGTGTACGTAATACGGACAGCTCTCTGGTAAAGAACAGATTTTGGGGTCAGACTCCGTCCAGAGCCTGCAGCTCCTGCAGAACTGGCGCCCTCACCTAGAACCCGAGGGTTTCTCTAGCGAGCACCTTCTTCTGTAACCCAATTTCTCCCTTTTAGATTTCTTGGAGACAGCCTACTGCAAACAAGCCTATTTGGGGGCAGTTCCCCTTCGGATCACCCGGCTCTACTAGATTACCAACGCTCTGACCCCAGAGGTCAGAAATGCGCTCAACAGATAGTCCTCTACTCAGCTATGAGTCCTTTAACTCAACGTGGAATCCTATTTTTAGCAACTAGCCCCCAACACACGGAACACAATACCGCCAGCTACCTGTCCCCAAGAAGCGAGACCTCCCTACTCTCTTTTCTCACTGGCAGTTACAGGATAGGACATCCCTCCAGGGCATTTAGGATTCCATTCGGAGCTCAAGCCCCCCTTTTTTGTAGGACTACTCTCTGGTTTCAGGATCTGGTCACTTGTTCCAACTCTCTTGACTCCAAGCCGAGCAACCTCGCTAATGACGTCGCCTGCGCGCGGGAAGCGAGGTCGGCACGCCTTTCGGTCCACCGAGGTCGGTCCACCCTTCCTTTTTTTTTTCATCTGTGAGTCTGGCCCACTCACCCCTACCAGTTAGTGCATGACTATTGTTTATTTGATTTTGATATTGGTTTATGATCTAACACTTGACGTTTGCAAACATTGCTAAAACAAAATTCAGCAGAAAGAACTAGGAAAGAAGCAAAAATGGGAAAAACAAGAACTGAAATGAAGGACAAGAAGGGGACGAAGGTCCTCTCTGCAACGGACACAGACTAGGACTCAGTCCTCAGTTAAGTCAGTGAGATCAGTTAAGTCAGGATCCTCCATCGCCTCCAGCGCAGGACTCCGGAAAAAGAATAAGAGCCCCGTGACAGGACCCAGGATCCTTCTCCAGGACTGTTTGAAACTCCGAAAAGACGCTGGCTCCGCCAGGACAGCAGCGAGATCCCAGTCACAAGAGGACTCAATCCAGACTCTGCAGGCTAGCCCACTGAAGCAGAGCAAGGAGCAGCAGCCCCCGGGAACGCCGCCACCGCAGTTGCCAACTCCCAGAGAGTCTGAGAAGGACTAGGACCCAACAACAGACCTTCAGAATTCAGACAAGTTAGAGAAGATATCCAAGAGCTGGAGGAACCTGGAGACAGCAAGCACTAGGCCTGCTCCTTCAGATAAAGTTGGAAATGATGGACACTGTCTTACGGTAGAACCAGATTTAAAAAATCCTCAAAGACACCACCAATAAGATCCTAGAGAAGCTGGAAAGTAAGCAGAACTGTTGCCCCAACAGGCACGAGCCAGAGTTCTGCATACGCGCAAAAGCTAGCAGAGCCAGCGCCCGACAAGGTGCTGATTCTAAAACCCAAGACGAAGATGCGTCCCTATGAGGTCACGAAGCTCCTGCAGAAGGAATTAGGGGAAGGCGGCCTGAACTCCACGGTTATCAAGCAAACGAGATCGGGTGACCTCATATAGGATTAGTCCCCGACAGGCCTAGACAAGTTGGAGGGGGACCTCACCTGAAAGAGCAGAACGAAGAACATCGAGATCATCCGGAAGGGGCCTCGAAAACAAAGGATTACTGTATTTAACATCCACAACCTCATGCCGGATGAAGAGATAAAGCAGGAGGTCGCCAGAAACCTCAAAGACGTGTCACCAGACGCAGTTGACCTGATTAGAAGAACAACTAGCAAGATGCCACACCACCACCCCCACATGAGGGATGTCCCAGCAACAAGTGCCAGAATTCTCTTCAAAGGCAGGAAGGCTCCTGGTGGGGCACGCAAACCTGATAACAAAGAGGTACGTCTCCCTGCCGCGGTGTTTTCACTGTCTAAACCTGGGGCACCACTCGTCTCGCTGCAGCGACAGCAAGACAGAGCACTCGCCTGCGGCAGGTGTGCCGAGCGCCACCCCACGTCAGAGTGCAGAAAGACCGACCACCACAGCTGCGCCAACAGCAAGAGAGCAAACGGGAAACGCGCCGTCCACCCAGCTTACAGCAGGGAATGCCCAACATACCAGGAGAAATTAAAGACACACAGGCAAAAGGTAAGTGGCCATGTTTAAGTTGGCTCAATTGAATTTACAGGGCAATAAAACAGCAACATGCTCCGCAATCCAATTCCTCCTGGACAACAAATACAACGTGGCCTTACTTTAGGACACTTATCTGTCTGGGGGAAGGCCGTTTGAATTAACAGCCACCCCCTTTTTCTCTCCTGGAACTCAGTTGCTTCATAGTATTACTAAACCCTTCGATCTCATATTGTCTCGCACAGAAAAGCGAAAATACTGTATTAATGTCAACATCTTAGATAAAATATACACAATAGGAACACTGTACTCCCCCCCCTCAGGCGACCTTGGCAGTGAACTGGACACCTGGTCATCTTGTAAGCGGCTGAGTAGGCACGCCATAGTAGGCGGTGATTTCAACGCCTACAGCACTCTTTGGGGCTACGATAGGAAGACGGCAGAGGCCGGCCGCCTTTTGCACAGATGCAGCAACATACTGATATCTCTAAATGATCCCTCAAGCTTACCAATCTTTGAGCTCCCACACATAGCAGGCTGGCCAGACGTCACTCTCTGTTCTGTGAGTGCATTTCCATGCATTAGAACATGGTCACTCAGAGAGTAACTATGTAGACCATCGTCTCATCACCATAATTCTAGAAGCCCCCAGCCCTGGCACTCCTCGTCGGCGCTTCAAGTCCAAGGGCATACCAATGAAGCACCTCGTGAAGGACTTCTCAAGAGCACTTCACGCATCCGGGTACGACCTGACACAGGTAAGATCCCCAGCACAGGCGGACCATTATGTGGAGATGGCAACCAACCTGCTGCGGCAAACAAGCAAAAGATTTCTAAAACAACGAAAGGCATATCCAACCCGTAAGCTCAACTGGTGGTCGCTGGCCCTCACCGCCCAGAGAAACAAGCAAAACGCGTTATACCGCCGCCACAAAAAAAATCCACAAAACCAACAACATTAGGTTACTTACAAAAAAGAAAAAGCAATCTACAAGAAAATGATAGCCGAGCACAAGGCCAACGCGTGGTACAGGTTCTGCGCCCGCACTACATAATCTTTTGGTCCGGCTTGCAAAGTAGCGCTCAACAAATTCTTACATCTTGAACTGGAGGTGCTAACAAATACCCCTGGGATAGAAAGCTGTAGAGGAAGGATGCGCTGAGGTTTCTGATGGAGTCGATTTTCGGCCCCTCTGACGCCAATGAGTACACGTCACAACACACACCACAATCTCCCTTCACAATACAAGAAATTAAGTCAGCAATCCACTCGTTCAACTCCTCAAAGGCACCAGGACCCGACGAAACAGATCAGCACGTAATAAGAGCAATACACTAACACAACAGTAACTTTCTCATAAATCTCTAAAATACTCTTTTTAAATTAAATTACTTCCCGAGATTGTGGAAAGAGGGGCAGTTGGTGTTCTTCCCGAAAGAGGGAAAGGATACAAAACTCGAAATCTCCTACAGACCCATCACATTACTCCCAGCCTTTGGGAAAATCTACGAAAAACTCATACTAAATAGAACAGAACACTTCCTGCACCAACACAACGCACTACACCCACATCAATACGGATTCACAGATAACAAATCAACAGAAACAGCAATACACACATTTCCTAAAATAATCAGACAAAACCAAAACACGGACAAATACACAACAGCCATACTCATTGACTTCAAGGGGGCGCTCGACTCACTGTCTTGGCACCTCACCATCCGCAACCTCGGTCAGCTAAACCTATCTGGAGAACTACTCCAAACTATAGCCTCTTTCTTGAGCGGCAGGACGGCCATTATGGACTGGCGCCTCCCGGGAGAAAAGCCCGCTTCAGCAGAGGCTGCCCTCGGGGATCCTGCCTCGGTTCGTTTCTGTGGAAGATATTACTTAACCCTCTTCTACACGAATTCCAATACTCACGGAACACACAGCTATTAGCATATGCGAATGATCTGCTCCTTGCTGTTTGTGGGAAAAGTAGGAAAGATTTAGAGCTCATAGCCAATAATGCACTCCAAAGGATCCAAGAGTGGACCACAAGCAGCTCACTCAAAACATCACTAGACAAATGTCAAGCGATAACCTTTCCGAAACCAGCCAAGATGATATCAAAAAACAATCCGCAACACTTAAACTGCAATAGACCACCTACAATAAAGTTGAATGACACATCCATTAAATACACACCCATAATTAAGTACTTAGGATTAACGATAAATAATAAACTCATGTGGCTCCCGCACCTAAAGCAAAAAAAAACATGAATAACACAGACCCTAATGAAATTTACATCCACACATGGAGGAGTCACGAAAGACATTAAGATTTGGTACACTGCCATAATTGAACGGATATTGGCATATGGAAACAGTTGTTGGTTTCCCAACCTATCCGACACATACAAACACCAACTCCTACCAACACAAACTACTACAACGTCCATCATTGCTACTAATTTCGAGGGCTTATAGGAATACATCCACGGCAGCCTTGCAGACCCTAACAGGAATTCAGCCGCTGGACCTCACGTTGGAGACGGAATCGAATCTCGCTTTGATCTCGTGACACCAAACGGAGATCTCCTCAGATGAAGGAAGGTACTCAGCGGATTCGGTTTATAGGAAGGCCTCCCGCTGGAATCTAGACCCGACGACAGAACCGTTAGAAGAACCTCCAGCATCCTCTCCGGGACCGGAAGTCTTGGTCTACAAGGATGGCTCAAAATTCCCAACAGGAACGGGCACATTTTTCTGCGCCTTTAGTAATGGACAAATAGTTAAGACCCGGAATGCCACCCTATTAAAAACCAAATCAGTCTTCTAAGCAGAACTCTTAGCGGTGCAACGCTCCATAGCTTGGATAGAACAATTTCCATATAACAGCGCACACATATACACCGATATCCAGTCTGTCACAGACATACTTCGAGACGCAAGCACAAAAAAAAAACCCATAGCCTAGCACATCCTAAATTTGACAAACACCACCACAAAGAACATACACTTGTCTTGGATAAAAGCACACGCTGGACACTTTGGCAACGAATACGCAGACGCACTCGCAAAATTAGCAGCTCTTCAGATTAACTTTACTTACAGACTATCAGATAAACTTTAATGATAACCAATTCCCATCTCGTACCTGAATAGGTACTCAAACAGCTGGCCATGGATTCTTAGCAACGCCGGTGGGAGACGAAGGATACCGGTAGGTATACCTACCAATTCTTCCGAAAGGTCTCAAAGTCCCTAACTCTGCCACATCGGAACCTATACATTTATTTCACTAATCATGGACCCTATTTTGAACATTTAGAGCAAATTGGCAGAGTTCCCTCAAAATTATGTGTCTGTGGATCCCTGTCGAACTGCACACATTACTCTAAAGACACATAACACAACAATTTCACATAAAAAAGCCACCCTGCCAAATTAGTTCCACTTGGGCAGAATACATACTCAAAGACCCAAGGCCGGTAACAAAATTAAACGAACACAAGTGTGGGGCTCATCCTCGCCTACTCAGCCAAGCAAAAAACATCTCTGAGACCACTCTCTCACGTATCATGAAGTCCCCCCCCCCTTTTTAAATGTACCCCTATCTGAAAAACTTACAACAAAACTTTCAAGCCCTACCCAATATTCTTTAAAATGCCCAACAAGCCGACTTAATGTGGCCGCTTCACCAAGCCAGGTGAAGCAAGTTCCACAAAATTTAGAAGTACTTTACAAAGAACATGCAAAAAATTTGAAATGTATATAATGTAAATAACAACTGCATAAATATTTTTGTATTCAATAAATTTGGATTGACTTTACCAGCGGATTGTTTCAGGCCCGAGCCATGGCGTGGTCGAATTAGGTAGTAAAGTCTGCTCTTTAACCGCTGTAAAACGAAAAGGTCGGCTGTAGGCCTACCAGCGAATTTGTCGCCAGAAAAAAAGAAAGCAACGAAAAAATAGCAGAGTTTAGATGTATTGTACGTTTACTGTCATCTGTTGAAAAATATTGTTGCAGAAAACTTTGCATAGTTTTCGGGTTCGTCTCTTAAAGTCCAATGTGCGTGAAAAGATCTATTAAACAGACAAGTTGACAGGACAAAACACAAATTGTATTGGTTCTAGAGCTACTTTGAACAATCTGATGTACAAAATTGACAAGAATTCATAAGCAATAACACGTTTTATAACAGTCAGCTTTCTCAGATGCTGTATTTTGCAAACAATAAAATTTATTCACAGGCAAAAATTCAGTAAAATCTCTCGAGAAAAATCGTCAGCAGTTCTTCGGAATTCAGCAATGAAGTTTTCAAAACAGGCCTTTCAAAACAAGCAATAGATCACTTAGAATAACGCAATGCACAGCCGAATGCAGTGAACTCAAGGAGCATTCGATCACAACTGAACTTAGGGCGACCCTGCTCTTATGGCGATGTTACGCGAAAATTCCTGATAAATCCCAATCAATCGCGAATTTTTATTGAATAATAAAAATGTAATTGAATAATAGTAGGCTATCGTGTACTACTAATGCAGGGAAACAAACATTACAGGCCCCATTGGTAAAATCGCGGAAAATGTCGCGAAGCTTGGCGACTGTTTGGCAAGAAATCGCTACATTTTTCACCAAAAATAAGTTCCCAGGAATGACGTCAGCTAAGCTCTAGCACCAATATTTCTCGAGATTTCGAGAAAACCCTATGTTAAGCTATGGGGAAACCCAAAACTCCCTATCTCGAGTTCTAGCTAACCGATTTTGATGCAACAAAATGCAAAGTTTAATTACTTGACGCGTAGAATACGAATTTTAGACTAGTTTAATCGCCAGAAGAGCAAGTCGCTCCATATATATAACTTCGACAAGAATATTTCCAGTACTAAAATATTTATGATAAGCAAAAAAAAAAAAAAATTATAACTTTTTCCAGTGTTACAGAAAAAAAAAACTGATACATTGAAATCGAAAATGGTGCAATATTAATCATTGACCATACACACTGAGAGTTAACTTAAGTCTATCTAAATGACTATTGTGTCACTTACAAAATATTTTTGTGATAGTATAAATAAGGTTATTTATGTCACTCGCAAGTTTTTGATTGAAAAATTTCACAAAGAATTCAAATGAAAATTATTGAATGCATTAGGGGGGAATCTTACTATTATTGGATTAAACTGATCGCTCTCGTCTTTACAAAGACGCAATCCCTTTCAGTGTTTAGCATTGCTTACGTGAATTGGTCTTAGAATTTCTCACCAGTATCCAATACTCTATTACAACACTCGATACAAATAGGCTAGAGTGAAATAGGGAAATTCTTATGCATTTTGTCTTCGCAAAATTAAATTAATCTTACTGGTACAAATGTAGAAATTAAATAACCTACATTATTCCATTTAGTGAATGATATAAAATATTGAACTACCTTTAAAAAAAAGTTTCGGAGCTTTACATAGAATCTTATACATATCTTAGGATCATTACAACATATCTCAGAATATGTTGTGAAAAGTTCGTGCTACAGATTTGCATATTTATGCAGCCAAATATTCCTATTGTAAGAAAATAATAGACATGTAATGTACATCAGGGTAATTCCAGTAAAGATAGCATTGGACGAGATGCACCAGAAGCTTATTTCTCGAAGCAACTATTAGACGACGCAACTTTTAGTGCCATCTTGTAATAGTTGATGTAAAACATATGCTCTAGCATAAATTTAGTGCAATGAAGTTCATGCAAGTATTCAGAGATTGGATAGTTTGGGAAAATGCTGCATCGCATCAAAATTTAATGATAAAAGTGAGTTACAAACACACGCACACGCTCACAAAAAAAGTGGCTTTTAAGAGAAAAGCAAAAATGCGTTAAAATTAGAATCTGAAAAATGTCTGATGTGGACAGCACATGAGTCCCTTGTACGGTTATTAAATCGAAAATATTTTCGGCCCACTTCGTCTAAACTTATTTTGTTTGAAATAGATAAAATACTGCAGTAATAGTAAGGTTTAGCGATTTCTAGCCAAATATTTCCGATATCGCCTAGCTGGATTCAGTTTGAAAAATTTTCTTCTGACACTTAATTTGGCGATATTTCAGCAAAAGCCGACAAACTTGAGATAGTTTGCGAGAATTTGGGGACAGACAAAGTAGTCATTGACCACAGACTTTCAATGAATTGAATGTATCCACACACCTTCATTCATTTGGCTGACCTTGTAAATAAATTACCCAGTCGATTGCAATCAAAAAAGAGATGCACAGTTATATGTTACAATAGTTCTAAATACAAAATTTCAAAATTCTACGGAGTTATGCGAAATACGAAATAATTTTGGGCGCCAAATTTGGCGGTATTTCGTCAAAACTCGCCAAGGTCGACGACAATTGGCGAGATTTTAAGCATGGACCGAACAATGACTGACTTTCGCCAAATTTTGCGATATTTCGATAAAACTCCCAAGTACGATGACAAATTGCGATATTTTTGGCATGGACTAAATGACTGACTATCGCCAAATTTGGAGATATTTCGGCAAAACTCGCCAAGGTCGACGACAGACGGCGAGATTTTGGGCATGGATCAAACAGTGACCGACTGCAGATGTAATATATTGAAGATGTCCATAGGCGTTAATGTATTGAAATTCTTTTGGGTTTTCTTGTAAATAAACTCTCCAGTAGATTGGAACCAAAAATCGACATGTACAACTAGATGTTACAGCCATCTTATATCCCAAGTTAATGCTGGTATTTGTGCTAGACTAGCATTAAATGATGTATCCTAGCAAGGAAAAAAAGCATAAACTACCATAAATAGTTGCTCGTTCTAGGAGAGTTACTATCAAGTCATGGTGTGTATTGGGACACTTTTACTGCTTATCCAGCATACATAATCCAGCTTCTGTTGCTTGAATATTTTGCTGGCCTAGCAGCAATCAAGACCACCATTTGCTTGAAATTTATGCTATTCTAGCAGTAATTCACAACCAACAGATGCTTTTTATAACTTTTATTAAAATGTTCCAAAATAAGGTAAAAAATAAAATATAATCTAAACTGTGTTCTTAATGAGAATTCTTGTCTAATTATACATTATCTAACTGCAGATACATATTAACTCACATTTTTTTAACATTTCCTTACTTTGCCCGAGCTGGAATCGAATCCTCAACCAACGGAGCGGGTGACCGGGGCTCTAGATTCGACTTGTTTGTGGAAGACTGAAGTGAAGATTATTTTAGTCTCAAAATCGGACTTTGATGGAGGAATTGCTTTTAATGAAATTTACAGCTGCCTGTATAGATAATTACAAGAAACAATGATGTGTGCTCATTTTGAAAATATTTTTATTGTTTTACATTTTTTGTTTGATTTATAAATAACATTTTAGTCAAACTTTAGGAACATCCAGAAAAATTTCCGCTTGGAACATTTAAAAATATATTAATTATCAGATTTTAATTAAAGTTGTAACTAGTTATACTTTAATTTATTTTTACTTTTGTATTTTTCCCTCTATTAGCAAGACTAAAAATATACAAAATTCAAAGAAAGGGACTTTAAATTGAAGAAAAGTTAACAAGCATGAAATTACTCATTAAGATACCGTGTCGTGATTGGAAGAAGCTTTGTGTGTCAAATTAGCACTTTTTACTGGCGCACAACATGCCATGCTGTCTTTACCTAAGCTGCCTACAAAGCATACTAGGGTAGCAAGCATAAAAAAGCGTATCATAGCTCATTAAGGTACCTACCTCCCATGATTGGAGAAAGCTTGTACAGCTAATTAGCACTTCCTGCTGGTATATATCATTTCATGCTATTTCTGCTTGAGCTAGCTATACAACATATTAAGCTGGCAAGCATAAGAAAGCATATAATAGCTTGTTAAGGTACCTACCTCCCCATGCTGTGGAAGAAGCTTGTACAGCTAATTAGCCCTTCTAGCTGGTATACAGCTTTACATGCTATTTCTGCTTGAGCCAGATATGCAGAATATTAAGCTAGCAAGCATAAAAAAGCATATAATAGCTTATTAAGGTACCTACCTCCCTATGCTATGAAGAAGCTTGCACAGCTAATAAGCATGAAATGCTTGCATATAGCTTATCATGTTATTGCTGTATAAGCTAGGAGTATAGCATATGATGCTAGCTAGCATTACAAAGCTAATACTAATACCATGAAAATCTAGCAGACATAGCAATAATTAGCCTATTTTTGTTGCTAGTACTAGCATGAGTTTTAACTTGGGATATGAAATTTCAACATTCTACGACTAATAGTCTTTGAGATTTGAGAGTTAAATACGTCACACCCCGTCTCACGCGTACCCCAAAAGTCGCCAAGCTTGGCGACTTTTGGTGTACGCGTGTCAAAACGTGTTGGTGTACGCGTGTCATCAGAAACTAAAACAGCTGATCAGAATTATATACTGTAATGCGTCGATGTCAGGTTTGTGCCTATGGTAACAGGCATTGCGTTTTGCTGGTCAATATAATATTAATAGAACCAATGCTGCAAAAATTCCATTGATTAGCAAAGGTGAATAACGAACGTTAAAAGACAGTAAATCATTGCAACAGAAAAATATTGAATTGTTTTGATATTAAAAAGTAATATAAGCAACTTTTTTAAATGCAGTTTCTAAATATACGGGGTCAAAATGCCAAAAACAAACGCATGTATAGCTTTCTTACAATTATTAACACTTACAAGTCTTTCATAAGTCTGTAAACAGCTTTCATTATAATATTAGCAACGTTAATCCATCTCACAAGAGCGTTTTTTGATTTTTTTATCCAAGAAAAACAAGTCAAAAATTTCAGAAATATCCATCCAAAAAGGCATCTGAAGAGTCATTCATTAAGCAAAATTTTGTCCAAATTGCTTACAAATTCCTTTTTGGCTTGAAGAAATTCGTAGTAAACTTTCATGTAAGTTGTCGGATCACTTATGATGCCTTCCTTCAAGGTTTCTGCAAGTTCAATTTCTAACTGCAAGAAACATGGACGAAACCTAGGGAAAAAGAACAAGTATTTCATTTACACTGTAAATAATTAATAAAGCTTTTTTTTTTCTTGTTGTTTTCTTAAAGTATAAGACTGCTCCAAAACTTTATGTTATGTGAAAATTTTCGAATACTTTATTTGCTTATTTTATGTCACACGATTAGGATTCCAAAACTGCTTTATTTTTGTTTCTACGATAGCTAGAAGCCAAGTTATAGAAGGAATAGTGAACTGGAAATGAAGTATTTTGTAGAGTATTAAAATCTTAAACTCATTTTCTGAAAGTGTGTTTTCCGTGAATTTTCTTTACGATAAATGTCATATCTCATAACGTTTTTAAGATATTGACTTAAAATATTGTCAGGATATTTAATCATTATTAGTTGTGTTCTGAAGCGGAATATTTTTATCTTTATTTATTTATTTTATGACCATTTATTTTCTTCGTAAAACAGTATGTTGTTTTCAGGAAAAATAATGCACTTTCATATAAACACAGATATATCTTCATGAAAAAACTTTTTCAAATACTTTGCTTTAACACAGATAAATATAGATAGTATACATAGTTATGTACTGTAAAATATCGTTTAAAAAAATTATATGATTAGTTACAAGAAGAGCGTGGCGTAAATGCAATTTTTAACCGAAATGTCACTTAAATTTGACAATATTTCAGAACTTACTATAATTTTCATTAAAACTGTATTAAATGTTTTATTTTCATACCACCATTTTACTGAAAATCATGGTTTTTACTTTTAAAAATGTGGCTCGAAAGTAGGTTTACACCTTAAACTCGTAAGTCATTTATTTATTTATTTGAGCGTGTGGTTGGTCCGTTTTTTTCAGTAAAAGGTGAGAAGGCAGATTAAATCGATTTCTGTATCTCTTATCTAAAGTTTTGAACTTGTACAGAGGGAGAACGTCTGCTATTTCAGTTTCTTGCTTTGCTTGTCTTTAAACACTGCGAAGTACTATGTCCGAGTTAACAAAATTAGACGTGTTTTGTATGTATGTGTACCTACAACACTACGCTTATCAATCGCAGTGATTAAGGTACATCTAAAAATATTTAGAGCATTAAAATCCACTATCTGTCACCAGTCTAGAATTATATGAAACATGAAACCATCTTAACTCTTGACTCTAAACATCGACTTTTTACATGTAAAATTTACATGTGAACTAGCTGAAACCTTTCTATGGAAAAACGTTGAACCATCATTTGGTGCTTAGACTGATCAAAGAACTAAATCATGGTTCAACGTTTTTCCACTGAAAGGTTGCAGCTAATTTAGCTCTATTGTATGGTAAAACATTGAACAATTTCTGTTAACAGTGTACTGTCTTTTAAGTGTGAACGGAACAAAAGTATTTTTTGAATTTTCGTTATCTACATTCAATTGAATGTGCGTGCGTGCGTGCGTGCGCGTGTGTGTGTGTGTGTGTGTGTGTGTGTGTGTGTGTGTGTGTGTGTGTGTGTGTGTGTGTGTGTTGTGCGGTGTCAAGACTAAGATGGCAGCTTCTTCCAATGCTCACTCATTCACGGTTTCTATTCTAAGCAGTATATTTTAGTGAGGAAAAGCATCAAAGTCAAATTTTTCGTCTTTGTCAGTTTTTCGGGGAGAGCAGCGACTGTAAAGAAACAGATCACACGGAACTGTAATCTACTCTTGTAATGCAACACTTTAATGCAGCAATTTTATATTATGAACTTGAAAAGTGGAAAAAAACCTTAAGTTAGGGCACAAACTCTTAAAACTGTCCTGTCTATGCCCACCTGTATGCAAGCTGTACGCCATGCTTCCAAAGGATGAAAAGAGCAGGCTATTATAAAGATTTTCTTTCGCAGTTATTTAACGGCAGACTAAAAAATTGTTAAGATTTTGTCATTTGGTCGTTTTAGTATTTTGTAAGTGCCCTTTTTGCTTGGATAAAGGCAAAACACGTGGCAATGTACTTCTTGGCAAGCTATGGAATTTCTGAATCATATAGCCAGACTTTAATGAGTCTCTCAATGAGCTGTTGTTCATGATAAATAAAATTAAAAGGAAATTTTTTCAATCTGTCATAGAAGAAAAGTCTTGAACATTGTGCGTATTTTAAGTAGGTTGAACCTTAAAAGAATTAATAGGACCTACTTATGTATTCCACAAAAAAAAAACGCCATTTGAAAATCATCAAAATTTGCCAGTTGCTTAATACACTGCTGGCCACCCAAATTGCAACACCAAGAAAAACAAGAGATATCACAACAAAATTTATTGTGTAGATAACATGTTGACCAAGTAACAAATGATTAAATTTACAGCATTCTATGAAGCGTGGTTCCTGCCAAAATCAGTACCCAGAGTAGCCGCCGTTGTTGGAGATCACAGCTGCCACACGCCTCGGCATTGATTCAAAGAGACTTTGAATGTGTTCTTGGGGTACAGCAGACCAAGCAGCTTCGACACGTTGCCAAAGTTGATCTGGTGTGACAGCTGGGGATGAACTCTGGGTCAGTCGTTGAGCAACCATGGACCACATGTTTTCTATCGGCGAAAGATCCGGAGAGCGCGCCGGCCAGGGAAGCAATTCAATCTGGTGATTGACGAAGAACCCTTGGACAATGCGTGCCACGTGTGGCCGTGCATTATCCTGCTGAAATATGGCTGTTGGCAAGCCCTGAAGGTAAGAAAGGACAACTGGCTCCAACACCTCGGAGATGTAGCGCTGGCTGGTTAAAGTACCGGCAATGCGTACTAGAGGAGTGCGAGAGAGATATCCGATACCGCCCCATACCATAATACCCGGTGCAGGACCAGTGTGACGGTGCATAATGCAGCTGTTCAGCATCCTCTCTCCACGGTGTCTCCAGACTCGAATCCGACCGTCGTGGTGTTGCATACAGAAGCGTGACTCGTCAGTAAAGAGAATTTCATTCCATTCTGTCGTCCACATCCTTCTTTCATCGCACATTGGCGGCGGAGACGTCTGTGGTTCCGCGTCAGAGGTAGACAAAGCAACGGACGTCTTGCGGACAGACCATTCTGCTGTAAACGACGTCGAATGGTACGCGCAGACACTGGATGATGCGTTACAGACTGAATCTGCTGTGATATGGTTCGTGATGTGACTGAGCGGTCCGTCACTGCCATGCGTACAATCTGCCTGTCATCACGTGACGTGGTGCACTGAGGTCGATGCGGTCGATCACGTCTGTCCGTCGTACCCTCCTGCACCCAACGATCACATATCCGCATCACAGTTGTTTGGTTTCGTCCAATACGACGACCGATTTCCCTGAAAGATAACCCACAATCTCGGTATGCCACTATCCTTCCTCTGTCAAACTCGGATACTTGATCAAAAGATGATCGTTGCTTCCTACGAGGCATAATTTATCGTTTTTTTTGAAAAAAAAGCAAGAAAACACAATTGCTGTACTTGAAACCGTCGAAATCTCCAAGCCTTAAATAGCGCTTTGAGGTGGCGCCACAGGCGCGCTTGATGTGCGTCTGCGCTGAAATTCTAATCATTTGCATATCTCACCTCAGCTAATGCATGTTGTAAATTTCATATTATTTGCATGCTTCCTTCAGGGTGTTGCATTTACGATGGCCAGCAGTGTATTTCCAGCGTGTAATTGCGGATAGAGTTTGGCAATTTGAATTTGTTAGTTGAAAGTTATTTTCTTAATAATTTAGCAAAATTGTCATTAGGTACAGAGTTTTTGTTAACATTTAATGTCGCGTACTTAAAAATGGTAAAGCAAACGTGATCAAATCGGGAACAAATTTCATCTCTTCCTAATGACTAATGACAGAAATGTACCTTTTCCTTTTTTCTTTTTTTGTAGCGTTTCATATCCTTTTATAAGGAGGTAGAAATGGTATTCTTTGATTCCATGTTTATCGAGAGTATAGATAAATTTGAAAAGCTCCCCCTTTTTCTTGAACTGTTATTTGAGTTCCTTATTTTGAGTGTGATTTGGAGATTTTTCCTGTTGCAGCTTTAATAATTGCTATTACTTAGAGATTTTTCAATTTATGGCAGCTATCATACGGAGGGCATTTCTTAAACTAACAGCAAAGGAGTAATCTGGGTAAGTGCGTTTTTTAAGGAACCATGATCCGAGGTATTAGGCAGCAGTTTCACTAAATTTTATTTACAATACTAATTAAAATTAACAGAATTGGAACAAGTACTTTAAACCTATAAATAAATTACACAGCTGCGCGAAACTTTTTCCACAGGCCCATTGCAAAGCAACGGCTTCGGCAGAAAATCAAGAAATCACAAAATTTCAATCAATTTAAAGAAATTGGTCAGAAACGTTCAGTTTTAAGCAACTTTTCAGTAAACTCAAAATGAACTGTTGAAAAACAATGAGAAGTTTGCATTGTTTGCTACAATGCTTGTATAACAATAGATTTGGAACGTATTTGTTGTGTATTGTTTCAATTGGTTGGTTTTACATTATTGTAGCCCAAATGCCATTGTTATGATGGATTTGAAACAAATGTCTCTCATTACCTTACGCTAATTAGGTAATCCAATGTAGGATGTTACTGATTGAAATTGTAATTCAATCAGTAACATCCAAAATAATGGCCGAATGTCTTTATCTATTATTATCTATTTTTCCACTAGATGTCTGCCACGCTTTTTGGCAATCAAAGAATACACGTAATAGTAAATCATTCAACATTCAAGTTGCTGTTAAAAAGTGTTTTTGATGATTTCTTCATTAGAAAATGCCAGAATGGTTTAATGAACGCCACTAAGTTTTTAACTAATGTAAGTTTTTGAAAATTTACGCGAGGAAGTTTTGTTTAACATAGTCCTTTATTCCCTACCTTATTTTGAACATTTCTTCAATTTACATTGCTCCCTTATCTCTAATAAAGAAAAAAAAAACTGTATTACCTCCTTTTTAGGACACCCTGTATAGTGATATACGTTCAATGGTTTCAAAGATTTTACAGACTCTCACATTTAATAAATCAGCACTTTCCAATTTTCAAGTGATTCAATATGAAACAAGTTTTTTCTAAATTTATTTTTTTTCGGCAAACAGAATAATTTAATTTGAATGTTTATGAAAATAAATATCATGAACCCATAATAAATTATTTAAGGGGGAAAAAATATAAACATTATCATAAAAATTATGGGTGTTCTCACTGAAATTCAACATTTCATCTCTGTAGTTGTTGCACTGAATTTTTAATCACCTTAGTACCATACCATGTAAGACACTATTTCACTGAATAGAATCAAAAATAGTGTTTCAAGAGCAATCTTGTATTCAAAAAATTATTGAATAGAGGAAGAATGAAATAAAGTTTTCTCTTTACATTACAAACACATTTTCAATACAGATTAAACAATAACTCGTTGCCATTCGTGTAGCATCAATTCTGCCAGGTTAGGGAAAAAAACAGAACGCCATATTTTTTATGGGAGTATCGGAGTCAAATTCATTTTCATAGACGGCAGTAGTATGTATCCTTTCCATGCGACCTGTTTTGTTTCGAAATTACATTTGTTTGTGTATTTTAACTTGCTAGTAGTTGTTCTCTGCGCCGCAAAAGGAATATGATGTTAATATACAAGGTGTCCAGAAAGGGTGACAACACGCTTTAATTCTTTATCTATTAGAGATAAGTGGACAATGCAAGTTGGAAAAAATATCCAAAATGATGTAGGGAAAACGACTAAGAAAAAAATCCCCATCTTTATTTTTTTTTTTTACAGTTGCACTTTTTACGTTTGTATACGACCCCTATACAGAAAAATTATCAATTAGTAAAATGCGCCCCATAGGCTAATGAGGCAATATACAAAATTTCAGCCATTCATCATAAAACGTCTGAGGTATATCTTCAAACAAAGATGATCAGGGGCTATACATTTTTTTAAATGTAAATATTATTGCTCGGGAACAAAATTATTTTCTTTCGTAATTTCTGTGCAATCCCTGAAAAGCGATCATCCGACCTGATTTTTTTCCCTTCCAGAGTCGTTGAAAAGTTGTTCGAGTCATCATATATTTATCTTCATATCTCTGACACTTGTTAATATATAATTCTCAAATTTTGTGCAATACCTCATTAGTGTATGAGGCATATTTTACTAATTCAGATTTTTTTTTTTACGGGAAAAGAATATTACTGTCATTTTTTACTAAGAATATTACTGCAAAAATGACATACCAGGTGGAAAGAAAAAAAAAATAGAGCAGAAATAGAGCCAAAAAGTATGAAAATCGAAGTACAATGAACCATAAGTTAAACAAAAGTGAATGGAATGGAAATTGTTGCGGAATTACTCTGCTACTCCTGGGGTTCGTCGTTCTAAAGTCCAGTTGGTGTAAAAAGTTCAAGTAAAAAACCACTTGTCAGGATGGAACACAAACTTTATTTCTTCTAGAACTTCGTAGAACAATCAGCTGCACACAATTCACAAGCACAATCTAGCAGTAACGTGCTTTTAACAATCCGCTTGGATTAGACGCTCTCACAAATGCTGTATTTCTCACACAAAATAAGTCACTTTTACAGGCTAAAATTCCGTGGAAATATTCAAGGGATATAGTACACTATCCCTTAAGACACAGCAATGAACAATTTACACACAGCACTTTAAAAACAGCTTCACAAAGCAAGCTAAAACACAGCTTCTATAGCACTATCAGTTCACACAAAAGCAAGCGTACTCAGAGCTCTTCACACATTGAATGTTCAACTCGCAACTGACTCTCGGGGCGATGCCGCTTCTATAAATAGCCGACGCAGGAGGTACAAGAGGTTTCCAGAAAAGTCAATTTCTCGAGGGTTCTACATAAAGCGTGAATTTTGATTACGTCATAGAAGAGAAATGTTAGGTTATTATGCGTTTTTAATGCAGGAAAAACAACTTCCAGGCCCCATTGGGAAAATCGCGCCAAATGACCAAAAAGTCGCCAAGCTTGGCGACTTTTGGCGAAATATCGCCAAATTTGGCGCAAAAATAAGTCCTCAAAAGTGAAGAGATCTAAGCTCTAGGACTAATATTTCTCGAGATTTCTAGAAGCCCATAGAAAAACATATGGGAAAGCGAAACCTCCGTATCTCCGGTTCTAATTGGCCGATTTTGATGCAACAAAAAGCAAAATTTATCTATTTGAAGCGTAGAATACGAATTTTAAACCATTCTAAGCCCCAGAGCAGCGGGTTGCCCCGAAAATTCGTAACATTGCCCCCTTCCCAAGGACTGCAAGTCCCGGGCAGTACAATCCCTAGTTAGGAGGTCACACAGGTACCTACACTGTATAACACTTAACAAGATCTTAACAACATAATTCAAGCAAGTAATCAATAGCACAATAAGCAAATACACATTAATAATCATCATAATAAACAATTACACTGTAATAAGTAATCAATGTAATAACAAATACACATTAATAAAATCAATATATTACAAATATGTACACTAAACATGGCGTAAGTGGTGAGAGAAAGAGAGTTGAAGAAAGAGGAAGAGAAGGGAAAGACAGGAAAGAAATGAGAGTTGAAAGAAAAGAGGAATTATGCCATAGTGACCATGGTCTGAGCTAATTACAACCGGCTAGCCGATCGTAATGTACAACTCTTGGCTTCGAGTTTGGTGACTTACGAATCCGTACGATGACGTCATTCAGCCGGTTTAGGACTGTGTAAGGACCGTCCCACGGCGATTGCAGCTTGGGAGACAGGCCTTTCCGTCGAGTAGGATTCCATAGCCAAACTTTGTCACCTGCGTTGAACTCGTGTCCCGTAGCCTTCGTGTCGTAGCGAGTCTTCATCTTTTCCGTGTTCAGGTTGATCCGCTCCCCGAGCAAAATGATGACATCTTCAAACCGTGCCCGAAGGTTTTCCACGTACTCCTCTGGCGATGAAGGCGCATCTGGAGGGCGGCCGAACACTAGATCGGCGGGAAGACGAAGATCTCTGCCGAACAGCATCTGGGAAGGTGTGAAGCCGGTAGTCTCATGAACGGCGCTCCTATAGGCCAGCAGGAAGAGGGGGAGTTTCTTGTCCCAGTCCTCTTGATTCCTAGATACCAGGAGCGAGAGGTTGTTCCAAAATTGTGCGATTGACCTCTCCACCATGCCGTCGGATTGTGGGTGTAAAGGCGTAGTCTGGGTTTTGTCCATTCCGAGAAGTTGGCATAGACCTTTAAAGACTGCAGAGGTAAAGTTCGTTCCTTGGTCAGAATGAAGTTGCAGAGGGGTTCCCATATCTGGAAATCCATTCTTGCACCAGTACCTCTGCTACGGTCGTAGCTTCTTGATCGGGAATAGGAAACGCTTCGGGCCATTTAGAGAAGTAGTCAATGACAACTAGGATGTATTTGTTGCCATCCGAAGTTCGCGGAAGAAGGTCCCAGGATGTCGAGTGCAATCCTCTCAAAAGGCGCTCCTACATTATAACGATGTAGTCTTCCACGGCTTCGTTTCTTCGGGCCTTTACGGGCGGCACAGGCGTCACAAGCTTGACACCACTTTTCGACGTCGCCTCGAGCCCTAACCCAGTAGAAGCGCTCGCGAACTTTCTGCAGGGTCTTCATCACGCCAAAATGGCCTCCAGTTAAGCCATTATGCAGCTCTTCTAGAACCTTCGGAATCCTCGAGCGAGGGAGTACTAACTGCCATCGGAGCATCTTGCCGTCGTCCGACTCCCATTTACGATACAGGACTCCATTCCTCAGGCGAAGCGAATCCATAAAGCCCAGTACTGTTTTGTTGCCGGACTGTAAGATGATATTTCTTGCCAACTGGCTTAGCGCTGGATTTTTCCATAAATTCCACAATAGGTTTGATGTCGCGGTCTGCTAATTGGTCCGCCCGAACATTTTCGTCACTCCAGGGATCTTGGGATGGTGTCGATGATGTAACTTGGCGGACAACGGGATGTTTCAGATGGTAATTTTTCTCTGCCCTGGAGCAATAGCGACAGCTGTCTATACAGGGCCTTCTTGACAAAGCATCTGCATTTCCATGAGATGACCCTTTCGATGGACGTATCTCGGTGTCATATTCTTGTAATCGCTGTATCCACCTGGCTATTTGGCCCTCTGGATTCTTGAAATTTAGAAGCCAGGTTAAAGAGGCATGGTCCGTTCGGAGCAGGAACTTCGGCCGTACAGGTAATGATGGAAGTGCTCCCACGGCCTTAATGATAGCAAGGAGTTCCTTTCTCGTATACACAATAGTTACGTTCTGCCTTGAAAGGCATTTGCTCCAGTAAGCAATGACGATGTTCTTGGCCATCTATATCCTGGGACAAAACTGCTCCGACACTCTCCTTACTGCGTCTGATGTCCAGGATAAATGGCTTGTCAGGGTGAGGATACGACAAGATCGGCGAAGGATGTTAAAAGCCGTCTTCAGTTCGTTGAATGCGTTCCATCACATTTCCTCAGTCCATAGAAATTTCTCGTCCAGTCTCGGTCAATTTTGTGAAGAGGTTCTTGCAATTGGAGAAAAGCCCTTCACGAATTTTCGATAGTAAGTACACAGACAGAGAAAACTTTCTTAAGTCGTGGATATTCTCGGGACGACTCCAGTTCTGGACTGCGGGCGTCTTTTCGGGATCGGTTCGGACTCCGTGGGCGGATATTATGTGCCGAGGTGACGTACTTCCGACGAAACAAATTGCACTTCGATGGACTCAGTTTCAAGTTCGCCTCCTTTAATTTCTGCAGCACCTTTCGGATGTTCTCTAGATGCTCTTCGAAAAGTCCTTCCGACGATGATGATATCGTCCAAATAAACGAGACATGCTTCGTAGGAAAGTCCTCTCAACACTGTCTCCATTAGACGCTCGAATGTAGCCGGTGCGTTGCAGAGTCCAAAAGCATAACTTTGAACTGCCACAATCCTTGTCCCGTGGTGAACGCAGTCTTTTCACGGTCGTCGGGATGAATTTCCACTTGCCAGTAACCACTTTTCAGATCCAGAGTGGAAAACCATTCGTTTCCCGATAAAGTGTCCAAGGTGTCGTCTATCTGGGAAGAGGGTAGCTGTCTTTCTGGTAATGTCATTCAGACGTCTGTAGTCAACACAGAACTGGGTGGAACCATCCTTCTTTCGGACCAAAACAATTGGCTAGGCCAGGGACTAGTCGACGGCTCGATGACGTCATCACGCTGCATCTCCTCTAAAAGTCTACTCACCTCTTCTTGCTTAGCAAACGGCAGCCGCCTAGGATGTTGCTTGATGGGAGAATGGCTGCCTGTATCTATCCTATTGTTACGAATTTTCGGGGCAACCCGCTGCTCTGGGGCTTAGAATGGTTTAAAATTCGTATTCTACGCTTCAAATAGATAAATTTTGCTTTTGGTTGCATCAAAATCGGCCAATTAGAACCGGAGATACGGAGGTTTCGCTTTCCCATATGTTTTTCTATGGGCTTCTAGAAATCTCGAGAAATATTAGTCCTAGAGCTTAGATCTCTTCACTTTTGAGGACTTATTTTTGGCGCCAAATTTGGCGATATTTCGCCAAAAGTCGCCAAGCTTGGCGACTTTTTGGTCATTTGGCGCGATTTTCCCAATGGGGCCTGGAAGTTGTTTTTCCTGCATTAAAAACGCATAATAACCTAACATTTCTCTTCTATGACGTAATCAAAATTCACGCTTTATGTAGAACCCTCGAGAAATTGACTTTTCTGGAAACCTCTTGTACCTCCTGCGTCGGCTATTTATAGAAGCGGGCATCGCCCCGAAGCAGTCAGTTGCGAGTTGAACATTCAATGTGTGAAGAGCTCTGAGTACGCTTGTTTTGTGTGAACTGATAGTGCTATAGAAGCTGTGTTTTAGCTTGCTTTGTGAAGCTGTTTTTAAAGTGCTGTGTGTAAATTCTTCATTGCTGTGTCTTAAGGGATAGTGTACTATATCCCTTGAATATTTCCACGGAATTTTTGCCTGTAAAAGTGACTTATTTTGTGTGAGAAATACAGCATTTGTGAGAGCTTCTGATCCAAGCGGATTGTTAAAAGCACGTTACTGCTAGATTGTGCTTGTGAATTGTGTGCAGCTGATTGTTCTACGAAGTTCTAGAAGAAATAAAGTTTGTGTTCCATCCTGACAAGTGACTTTTTACTTGAACTTTTTACACCACTGGACTTTAGAACGACGAACCCCAGGAGTAGCAGAGTAATTCCGCAACATTTGGTGTCAGAATCGGGGTTCTAAAGAAGGACTTTAATTTTCCAGTTTATGGTTTTGACTAGACAAAAAATGGAAGAACAACTTCAAAAACTCATGAATATGATGCAAGAAATGAAAGCTGGACAAGACGAGATGAAAGCCGGACAAGACGAGATGAAAGCCGCACAAGAACAGATGAAAGCCGGACAAGACGAGATGAAAGCCGCACAAGAACAGATGAAAGCGGACAAGAACAAATGAAGGCGGATTTAGAAAAGAAAATTGAAGCCGGACAAGAAGAGATGAAAACTGGGATGCAGAAAATAGAGAAAAATCAAGAAAAGTTGGAGCAGAAGATATAGAAAACCCAAGAAAATTTAGAAGAAATTAAGCAGGGACAAGAAGAAATGGAGAAAAGAGTTTCTCTCTTAGAAGAAACTCAGACGAAATATGAACAAAGAATTGAAGGGAATGTTAAGGAATTACAGCAGGATATTTGCAGAATGCGTGAAGAATGTGAAGCTAAAATTGAAGAGAAATTGGACTCTCTCGTAAAGCTGGGAAAGTTACCCGAAAACATCAGGTTATCTTCACACCGCCCAGCAGTGAAACGTACTGCCTATGACGGAAAGACTCCCTGGGAAGCTTACAAGACCCAATTTTCGATCGTCGCCAGAGCCAATGGTTGGAGCGAGTCCGAGAAAGCTAATCAACTGGCCGCTTCCCTTAGCGGTGATGCAATTAATGTATTGCAAACTATCGAGCGACGAAGATAGGAGATTTTGACGCGCTTGCCAGTGCCTTGGAGATGAAATTCGGAGAGAAGTGCCAGAAAGAATATAGTAGAATCCAACTTAAGTCAAGGATGCAGAGATCTGGCGAGACCCTTCAAGAGCTGGCTTCGGACATAGATAGGCTGTGTCATCTAGCCTACATGGACCACCTTGATAATGTCCGAGAAGAAATGGCGGTGCGTCATTTTATTGAAGCCATCCGTGATCCAGAAACCCAAAAGGCACTCATGTTGGAGGATTATCAGGATTTGAAGTTTGCTCTGGTGTTCGCAATGAAGCTAGAGGCAGCCCAGCGGGCCGTGAGAAAAGATCGGCATGCTGTTAGAGCGGTCACGGTCCAAGAGGAAGCTAACAAAGACACAGAGAGCGTCGAGAACAGATTGAAGAGAATTGAAGATCTCATAGAGCGAAAATTAAGATCCGATAGAACGAGAGATGGCCCAAAGAAAGTGAAATGCTGGAAGTGTGGCGTCGAAGGCCATGTACAAAAGCATTGTGGTCGAAAGTCTCAAGACCAGCAAGAGAAATCTAAGAACATGAAAGAGGGAAACTAGGAGGTGGCCATCTCGCGGGGCGGAGGTTGCCATATAGTCAAAAGCCCCACCTAAAAGTCTTGCAGATTTCATCAGTGAATGGGGCAGTAATGGACTCTTCGTACTGGGATATGTTAATGGTTCCCCATGCCACATGGTGATTGATACTGGAGCGAACGTAACCATCATAAGGACGGATCTGGCCAAGAAATTAAATTTGAAGATTATCTGGACTCCGTCCTCGCTGACCCTCCAGACTGTGACAGGTGACAAGATCGAAGTGGGCGGAAAAGCGCAAGTAGAAATCACGTTTGGAAATGCCAGATACGACCATGTGGTATATGTCGCCAATATTACAGACTCTTTTATTCTCGGACTCGACTTTTTAAAATCGCACAAATTTAACTTGGACTTTAAGAATAATGAGCTTCGTTCAGACTCAGAAGAAATAGCTGCGTTCGATATTAGAAATGAAACTGTTTTGCCTGTTCAGCAAATAATAGCCCAGACTGATATCACTCTACCTCCCAGAACTGATTCCATAATTTCTGGAACAGTAAAAGAAAGCAATAAATTCCGTTTTGGATTAATCGAACACCCAAGCAATAGTGATTCCGTCAGAGGAGTACTTGTGGGAGCAACACTTGTGGACTTGTCGAGAACAGAAATTCCAGTTAGAGTAGTAAATGTGACGGACAAGTCGAAGGTGATAAAGAAAAATGAAGTGTTGGCGACATGCACTCCTGTTACCTGCATTAATAAGAACATCAGCCAAACGACAGCTAAATCTTCCGAGTGCCTGACGAAGGAATTATTACAAGACGTGGAGTTAACGGCAGAACAGAGAAGCGCTGCGGAGAAAGTAATAGCTGAATTTGAAGACCTCTTCTCTCGTACTTCCGGTGACTTTGGCCGTACGAGGTTAACGCAGCATAGAATAGACACAAGCAGCCATTCTCCCATCAAGCAACATCCTAGGCGGCTGCCGTTTGCTAAGCAAGAAGAGGTGAACAGACTTTTAGAGGAGATGCAGCGTGATGACGTCATCGAGCCATCGACTAGTCCGTGGGCCTCGCCGATTGTTTTGGTCCGAAAGAAAGATGGTTCCACCCGGTTCTGTGTTGACTATAGACGTCTGAATGACATTACCAAGAAAGACAGCTACCCTCTTCCCAGGATAGACGACACATTGGACACTTTATCGGGAAACGAATGGTTCTCCACTCTGGATCTCAAGAGTGGCTACTGGCAAGTAGAAATCCATCCCGATGACCGTGAAAAGACTGCGTTCACCACGGGACAAGGATTGTGGCAGTTCAAAGTTATGCCTTTTGGACTCTGCAACGCACCGGCTACATTCGAGCGTCTAATGGAGACAGTGTTGAGAGGACTTTCCTACGAAGCATGTCTCGTTTATTTGGACGATATCATCATCGTCGGAAGGACTTTCGAAGAGCATCTCGAGAACATTCGAAAGGTACTGCAGAAATTAAAAGAGGCAAACTTGAAACTAAGTCCGTCGAAGTGCAACTTGTTCCGTCGGGAAGTACGTTACCTCGGGCACATAATATCCGCCCACGGAGTCCGAACCGATCCCGAAAAGAAGTCCGCAGTCCAGAACTGGAGTCGTCCCGAGAATGTCCACGACTTAAGAAGTTTTCTCGGTCTGTGTACTTACTATCGAAAATTCGTGAAGGGCTTTTCTCAAATTGCAAGACCTCTTCACAAATTGACCGAGACTGGACAGAAATTTCTATGGACTGAGGAATGTGAGGACGCATTCAACGAACTGAAGACGGCTTTAACATCTTCGCCGATCTTGTCGTATCCTCACCCTGACAAGCCATTTATCCTGGACACAGACGCAAGTAAGGAGAGTGTCGGAGCAGTTTTGTCCCAGGAGATAGATGGCCAAGAACACGTCATTGCTTACTGGAGCAAATGCCTTTCAAAGGCAGAACGTAACTATTGTGTTACGAGAAAGGAACTTCTTGCTATCATTAAGGCCGTGGAGCACTTCCATCATTACCTGTACGGCCGAAAGTTCCTGCTCCGAACGGACCATGCCTCTTTAACCTGGCTTCTAAATTTCAAGAATCCAGAGGGCCAAATAGCCAGGTGGATACAGCGATTACAAGAATATGACATCGAGATACGTCATCGGAAAGGGTCATCTCATGGAAATGCAGATGCTTTGTCGAGAAGGCCCTGCATAGACAGTTGTCGCTATTGCTCCAGGGCAGAGAAAAATTACCATCTGAAACATCCCGTTGTCCGCCAAGTTACATCATCGGCACCATCTCAAGATCCCTGGAGTGACGAAAATGTTCGGGCGGACCAATTAGCAGATAGCGACATCAAACCTATTGTGGAATTTATGGAAAAATCCAGCGCTAAGCCCAGTTGGCAAGAAATATCATCTTACAGTCCGGCAACAAAACAGTACTGGGCTTTATGGGATTCGCTTCGCCTGAGGAATGGAGTCCTGTATCGTAAATGGGAGTCGGACGACGGCAAGATGCTCCGATGGCAGTTAGTACTCCCTCGTTCGAGGATTCCGAAGGTTCTAGAAGAGCTGCATAATGGCTTAACTGGAGGCCATTTTGGCGTGATGAAGACCGTGCAGAAAGTTCGCGAGCGCTTCTACTGGGTTAGGGCTCGAGGCGACGTCGAAAAGTGGTGTCAAGCTTGTGACGCCTGTGCCGTCCGTAAAGGCCCGAAGAAACGAAGCCATGGAAGACTACATCGTTATAATGTAGGAGCGCCTTTTGAGAGGATTGCACTCGACATCCTGGGACCTCTTCCGCGAACTTCGGAGGCAACAAATACATCCTAGTTGTCATTGACTACTTCTCTAAATGGCCCGAAGCGTTTCCTATTCCCGATCAAGAAGCTACGACACGAAGGCTACGGGACACGAGTTCAACGCAGGTGACAAAGTTTGGCTATGGAATCCTACTCGACGGAAAGGCCTGTCTCCGAAGCTGCAATCGCCGTGGGACGGTCCTTACACAGTCCAAAACCGGCTGAATGACGTCATCGTACGGATTCGTAAGTCACCAAACTCGAAGCCAAGAGTTGTACATTACGATCGGCTAGCCATCTACCGCGGTTGTAATTAGTTATTTTACTATCAGACCATGGTCACTATGGCGTAATTCCTCCTTTCTTCAACTCTCATTTCTTTCCTGTCTTTCTCTTCTCTTCCTCTTTCGTCAACTCTCTTTCTCTCACCACTTACGATATGTTTAGTGTGCATATTTGTAATATATTGGATTTTATTAATGTGTATTTGTTATTACATTGATTACTTATTACAGTGTAATTATTTATTATGATGATTATTTATTTATGTGTATTTGCTTATTGTGCTATTGATTACTTGCTTGAATTATGTTGTTAAGATCCTGTTAAGTGTTATACAGTGTAGGTACCTGTGTGACCTCCTAACTAGGGATTGTACTGCCCCGGACGTGCAGTCCTTGGGAAGGGGGCAATGTTACGAATTTTCGGGGCAACCCGCTGCTCTGGGGCTTAGAATGGTTTAAAATTCGTATTCTACGCTTCAAATAGATAAATTTTGCTTTTTGTTGCATCAAAATCGGCCAATTAGAACCGGAGATACGGAGGTTTCGCTTTCCCATATGTTTTTCTATGGGCTTCTAGAAATCTCGAGAAATATTAGTCCTAGAGCTTAGATCTCTTCACTTTTGAGGACTTATTTTTGCGCCAAATTTGGCGATATTTCGCCAAAAGTCGCCAAGCTTGGCGACTTTTTGGTCATTTGGCGCGATTTTCCCAATGGGGCCTGGAAGTTGTTTTTCCTGCATTAAAAACGCATAATAACCTAACATTTCTCTTCTATGACGTAATCTAAATTCACGCTTTATGTAGAACCCTCGAGAAATTGACTTTTCTGGAAACCTCTTGTACCTCCTGCGTCGGCTATTTATAGAAGCGGGCTTCGCCCCGAAGCGAGTCAGTTGCGAGTTGAACATTCAATGAGTGAGGAGCTCTGAGTACGCTTGTTTTGTGTGAACTGATAGTGCTATAGAAGCTGTGTTTTAGCTTGCTTTGTGAAGCTGTTTTTAAAGTGCTGTGTGTAAATTCCTCATTGCTGTGTCTTAAGGGATAGTGTACTATATCCCTTGAATATTTCCACGGAATTTTTGCCTGTAAAAGTGACTTATTTTGTGTGAGAAATACAGCATTTGTGAGAGCTTCTGATCCAAGCGGATTGTTAAAAGCACGTTACTGCTAGATTGTGCTTGTGAATTGTGTGCAGCTGATTGTTCTACGAAGTTCTAGAAGAAATAAAGTTTGTGTTCCATCCTGACAAGTGACTTTTTACTTGAACTTTTTACACCACTGGACTTTAGAACGACGAACCCCAGGAGTAGCAGAGCAATTCCGCAACACTATGTTGAGTTAAGCTCGTACGGCCAAAGTCACCCGAAGTTCGGGAGAAGAGGTCTTCAAATTCAGCTATTACTTTCTCCTCAGCGCTTCTCTGTTCTGCCGTTAACTCCACGTCTTGTATTAATTCCTTCGTCAGGCACTCGGAAGATTTAGCTGTCATTTGGCTGATGTTCTTATTAATGCAGGTCACAGGAGTGCATGTCGCCAACACTTCATTTTTCTTTATCACCTTTGACTTGTCCGTCACATTTACTACTCTAACTGGAATTTCTGTTCTTGACAAGTCCACAAGTGTTGCTCCCACAAGTACTCCTCTGACGGAATCACTATTGTTTGGGTGTTCGATTAATCCAAAACGGAATTTATTGCTTTCTTTTACTGTTCCAGAAATTATTGAATCAGTTCTGGGAGGTAGAGTGATATCAGTCTGGGCTATTATTTGCTGAACAGGCAAAACAGTTTCATTTCTATTATCGAACGCAGCTATTTTTTCTGAGTCTGAACGAAGCTCATTATTCTTAAAGTCCAAGTTAAATTTGTGCGATTTTAAAAAGTCGAGTCCGAGAATAAAAGAGTCTGTAATATTGGCGACATATACCACATGGTCGTATCTGCCATTTCCAAACGTGATTTCTACTTGCGCTTTTCCGCCCAATTCGATCTTGTCACCTGTCACAGTCTGGAGGGTCAGCGAGGACGGAGTCCAGATAATCTTCAAATTTAATTTCTTGGCCAGATCCGTCCTTATGATGGTTACGTTCGCTCCAGTATCAATCACCATGTGGCATGGGGAACCATTAACGTATCCCTGTACAAAGAGTCCATTACTGCCACCATTCACTGATGAAATCTGCAAGACTTTTAGGTGGGGCTTTTGACTATATGGCAACCTCCGCCCCGCGAGATGGCCACCTCCTAGTTTCCCTCTTTCATGTTCTTAGATTTCTCTTGCTGGTCTTGAGACTTTCGACCACAATGCTTTTGTACATGACCTTCGACGCCACACTTCCAGCATTTCACTTTCTTTCGCAATCTCTCGTTCTATCGGATCTTAATTTTCGCTCTATGAGATCTTCAATTCTCTTCAACCTGTTCTCGACGCCCTCTGTGTCTTTGTCAGCTTCCTCTTGGACCGTGACCGCTCTAACAGCATGCCGATCTTTTCTCACGGCCCGCTGGGCTGCCTCTAGCTTCATTGCGAACACCAGAGCAGACTTCAAATCCTGATAATCCTCCAACATGAGTGCCTTTTGGGTTTCTGGATCACGGATGGCTTCAATAAAATGACGCACCGCCATTTCTTCTCGGACATTATCAAGGTGGTCCATGTAGGCTAGATGACACAGCCTATCTATGTCCGAAGCCAGCTCTTGGAGGGTCTCGCCAGATCTCTGCATCCTTGACTTAAGTTGGATTCTACTATATTCTTTCTGGCACTTCTCACCGAATTTCATCTCCAAGGCACTGGCAAGGGCGTCAAAATCTCCTATCTTCGTCGCTGCGATAGTTTGCAATACATTAATTGCATCTCCGCTAAGGGAAGCGGCCAGTTGATTAGCTTTCTCGGACTCGCTCCAACCATTGGCTCTGGCGACGATCGAAAATTGGGTCTTGTAAGCTTCCCAGGGAGTCTTTCCGTCATAAGTGGTAAGTTTCACTGCTGGGTGGCGTGACGACAACCTGATGTTTTCTGGTACCTTTCCCAGCTTTACCAAATTGTCCAGTTTCTCTTCTAGCTTGTGATCGATCTTTTCTTCAATTCTTTCCTCGTATTTCGCTTGACTTTCTTCCAGGAGCGACATTCTCTTCTCCATATTTTCCTGATTTGTCTCTACTCTCTCCAGTCCGGATTTCATTTCTTCTAGCCCGGCTTCTATTTTCCGCTCCAGTCCTGATTTCATCTCGTCGTGTGCGGCTCTTAACTCCTCCAATCCGGTTTTCATTTCATTGTGTGCATCCTTTAATTCGTCCAATCCGGTTTTCGTCTCGACTTGTCCGGCTACAATTTTCTAACGTTTCGCTCATTTTTTTCAATCGGTCTGTCCGGCTTCAATTTTCTGCATTATATTCATGAGCTTTTGAAGTTGTTCTTCCATTTTTTGTCTAGTCAAAACCATAAACTGGAAAATTAAAGTCTTTCTTTAGAATCCCATTTCTGACACCAAATGTTGCGGAATTACTCTGCTACTCCTGGGGTTCGTCGTTCTAAAGTCCAGTTGGTGTAAAAAGTTCAAGTAAAAAGTCACTTGTCAGGATGGAGCACAAACTTTATTTCTTCTAGAACTTCGTAGAACAATCAGCTGCACACAATTCACAAGCACAATCTAGCAGTAACGTGCTTTTAACAATCCGCTTGGATCAGAAGCTCTCACAAATTCTGTATTTCTCACACAAAATAAGTCACTTTTACAGGCTAAAATTCCGTGGAAATATTCAAGGGATATAGTACACTATCCCTTAAGACACAGCAATGAACAATTTACACACAGCACTTTATAAACAGCTTCACAAAGCAAGCTAAAACACAGCTTCTATAGCACTATCAGTTCACACAAAACAAGCGTACTCAGAGCTCTTCACACATTGAATGTTCAACTCGCAACTGACTGACTTCGGGGCGATGCCCGCTTCTATAAATAGCCGACGCAGGAGGTACAAGAGGTTTCCAGAAAAGTCAATTTCTCGAGGGTTCTACATAAAGCGTGAATTTTGATTACGTCATAGAAGAGAAATGTTAGGTTATTATGCGTTTTTAATGCAGGAAAAACAACTTCCGGGCCCCATTGGGAAAATCGCGCCAAATGACCGAAAAGTCGCCAAGCTTGGCGACTTTTGGCGAAATATCGCCAAATTTGGAGCCTAAAATAAGTCCTCAAAAGTGAAGAGATCTAAGCTCTAGGACTAATATTTCTCGAGATTTCTAGAAGCCCATAGAAAAACATATGGGAAAGCGAAACCTCCGTATCTCCGGTTCTAATTGGCCGATTTTGATGCAACAAAAAGCAAAATTTATCTATTTGAAGCGTAGAATACGAATTTTAAACCATTCTAAGCCCCAGAGCAGCGGGTTGCCCCGAAAATTCGTAACAAAATTATAATCTCTGGGATATTCATCAGGGGCCATACCCAGAAGATTATAATTAAAAGCAACAAATATATATATATATTAAAACATATATCTTCCAAGTATTTAAAAGAAAGCACTGAAAAGCAAGCAGAAATCTCCAGACCTAAAAGAGTTGAGGAGTCAACGCTATTTTGAGAATAACACAAAGGCAGTTGTTTTTCTCATAAAAATAATCAATTACTTTTTCACATACTAGCATTATTCAAAAATAATTTGTTTCAATGCTAAAAAATATTTTTATAATTTAATGGTATTAGAGAGCTTAAATTTCTCGGCCATCCCGCATTTCCTAAAAACTTTTTTCTAGGATTTTAAACCACACGCATAGTACGTGTTTTCATGAAAATTAGTCTTCACCTTTTTTTAAGGGAGAAAAACTTTCTTTTAAGATCAAATTAGTTCCTTCTCGGAGTCTTAAACTCACATCTTTTTCTCTTAACACTCTCTTATACCTAACATTTGTGTTCTCAGAGTTACCTGTTTTTCATGAAAAAGGAGAGAGATAAAGGCAACAAATTCGTTCTCATACCGGACCTGTATGATGTGAGTTTTTTGTTATTACGCAGACGAAATTATTTTCACGTGAAAGGCTTATTTTGAGGTTCACAAATGGCATGTTCTAATTCAAAAGTTATTTCATGGAACATGTTTTCAAAGCGTCATTTACCTCTTCAACTAACCCATGAAACTTTGTATTCATTGGGTCATGAATTCTTTCAGAGAATTTTTTAACAACAGAATTTTGTCTCAATACTTTACATGTTAACCTACATTTATACCTGACATTCTTACCGTTCCAAAAAAAAGGGGGTGTCTTTTATTATTTTCTAGAAACATCAAGAAGGCGAGAAAAATAATTTAAAATTTTGTTTTCAGAGTTCTTTTCCTTTAAAGAATTTGAAGATGCACAGGAAGTAGTATGTATGGGCTGGTTTTTTTTTTTTTTTCTGACAAACGAAATATGTGTAGAGAAGAAACAAGTCTTTTGTTCGTTCACATAATAACAAAATTTGACAGCTTTCTTTGAGTTGTTTACAGAAATGTTTAATACGTTTGTACGTTTAAATGTTGCATTTCCTGAGAATCTTCGTTTTTACATGCTCAGCATTCCAGAGCAGCTATATTTATGTTTATACTTTTGTCGTTTGTTTTTCAGAAAAAACTAAATTGTTTTTTAAGTTCGAAAATTGTCACACTGATTTATCATTTTTTTTTCTGGTTTGTTTTATAACACCAGGGGCAGCTAATACTGACTTATAGTTTCAATGTTCTTGAGTCAAACACTTTAGCCTAATTAAGGAGAAAAATTTTTCAATTTGCGTTTCCGTGCTATCTGTGACAGATAAAGAGTAAGAGTTTAGCCTTTAAAAAAAGAAAATTCCGCAGTTAAATGAATAAATGAATATAATACAGGGTGTATCAAAAAGGAGGTAACACGCTCTTACTTTTTATCTGTCAGAGATAGCACGGAAACGTAAATTGGAAAAATTATTCAAAATAAGGTGGGGGGAAAAGACTATGTTAGCAAAAAAATTTGCTCCTTCATTTTCAAAAATTTACACTTTTTAAATATATATATACGACCACCGTACAAAAGAAAAACTTCAATTAGTGAAATATGCCCCGTACATTGATGAGGTGATTTACAAAATTTGAGAATTATATCACAAAAAGTATCAGAAATAAGAATATAAATATATTCTGACTTAAATCCTTTTCCAAAAGCTGTCGAAGGGGGGGGGGGAGGAAATCACGTCGCATGATTGCATTTCAGAGGTAGGACAGAAATGACGAAAGAAAATATTTTTTTGATTTGTTTTATAACGCATTTTACTAAGCGTTGTACGTAGGTTGTATACAAATTTAGAAAGTGTAGTTTTTAAAAAATTAACGACAAGAACTTTGTTTGACGTATTCTTTTTTTTCCTATGTTATTTTGAACATTTTTTCAGCTGACATTTCCCGTTTATCTCTAACAGGTAAAAAAATTAAAGCGTGTTACCACCTTTTTGGGAAGCCCTGTATACAAGGCATACAGGGACTGATAGATTAGTGGGCAGTGTAAATTGAAAAAATGTTCAAAAAAAGGCCGGATGTAATAATCCGTTAAGAAAAAATTCCTCTCGTTCATTTTCAAAGAGTGACACTTTTTAAACTTTTATACGACCCCGGTACAAAAACATCCCCAATTAGTAAAATGTGCCCGTACACAAATGAGGTGATGTACCAAATTTGAGCCTTTGATCACACGAAGCCGCATAAATATCTTTAAAGAAAAATGATCGGGGACTATATATGAATTTGTATGTAAACCTTTATTCCTAGAGTGGGAAAAAAAAAAAAAAAAAAAAAAAGATTTTCTTGCGTATTTTCTGTACGATTCCTGAAATGCGTTCATTCGACGTGATTTTTACTTTTCGAGCATGTACCATGCAAGGAAAGTATTGTAATCAGGAAAAAATTCGACTTCGAGAATTTCGTGTATTTACAAGTTTTGAGATCTTCTGAATTCATTTATGCCATTTTTACGAGATGTATGTATGTACGTGTGTGTATGTGAGTGAACACGATAGCTCTTAAACCGGCATTCGACTGAGCTCAAATTGGGTGCATATGTTATAAACCCACACTCGCAAGACCCGTATTGATTTTGGTGTGTATAGGACTGATAGATTTTCTGCTGGGCTATGACAAAGATTTCTTTTACATTATGGCATATGGGGAGAAATTCTTGAAAGTGCGCTAGCGTTTAAACGGCGCATTCGTTTGAGCTTCAATTTGGTATATATGTTTGAATTATTCATCGATTAAAATTTATTTAAATGCTTGGTAATGATCTTAATTCTAAGTGTTCGGAAAGTCGAGTGGAGTCACTCCAGATATTTTCCTTTTGAGAGGCATTGAAAAGTAGTTTAAGTCAGCGTTATATTTATCTCCATATATCTGAAACTTTTTAAGGTATAGTTCAGAAATTTTATATGTTACCCCATTAGTGTATGGGGCACATTTTACTAATTAGGAATTGTTTCGTACAGGGTTTGTATAAAAATTTAAAAAGTGTAACATTTTGAAAATTAACGAGATGATTTTTTTCTTAGCGGAGATAGAGATTATTTTAAATATCTGATAAATGCCGTGAATAAGGCTTTATTTTAGCGGAATTGCGTAACATTAGGGTGAAAAATCAACCATCAGTTAAAGACGAAATATCAACCATCCGAAAAGCATTGATTTTGAACGCTTTCACACACGCATAATGTTACGAATATCCAGCCTTTTCCTGTCATCGTTCAAAAATGCAACATTTTATTCTCTTTTCTACACCTAGTAATGCATCCAAAGCTATATCCTTATAAATAAAAATGAAATTCTGTTTGTTTGTTTGTTTGTTTGTTTGTTTGTGGATTTGATTCGTATACAAATCCACAAAAATGGACCTATCAGCCTGAAATTGGGCACAGATGTGTAAAATAATATAGAATAAAAGATAGTCCACTTTAAAACTTTGAAAGTCCACCCGTTCCCGGAATTTAAGAGATTTTTTATGTTCTCCACGCAAAAAGCTTTCCGTAATTGTAACCCCTGTAGTCAAAAAAGTGTGAAATAAGGATCGTGGTTGCCATGTATGGCGATTTTGCCGAATAAAATGTTTTAAATTCTCAAAGTAAAAATAAAAGAATAATAATAATTTTTTTTTTGTTGTTGTTGTTAGTTTATATTCGTAATGTTATTTTTTTTTAATTATAATATCGTGTGCATGGGAAATCGGAGCAGGAATGAAATGTTTTATACGCAAAACAATAAGAATTGAAGATTTCCGAGGCTAATATGTTAAAATTTTTTAGTTTGGCGAAAAAATAAAATGGCTCAAATGCCGAGAAAGTGAGTTCTAGAAGTTTACACTGTTTCCGGCTTGGCTCAATTTACTGAGAGCTTAAGGAAACGGATTTTTGAAAACAAGTGCAAAGGTTTTATTAGAATACAGCGTTAGATTTTAATGATCCGTGCGGAAATAATGCAGTTATTAAGGGATTTCAAGCGATCTATCTTCAGCATTCTCGCCAATTGAGTGCATTGATTTTAGTTGGGGGAAATCCGCCAAATTTCAGAAAATTGAAATCTTCGCATTTAGTACATCGAGGTAACGATGAATGAAACATGTTATAGTTGATAATTTAAAAAATGAGGCTGTATTAAGGGATTCCACTTTTCAAAAAAATGCCTGGCGGTCGAACCATTTCCCATTTTGATTGCTGCTAAGTTAATGCTTTGAATGATTCCCTGAAAAAACTCTTGCAAAATGGCGTATGTTGGCACTTTGGTGAGGCTTAGATTTGAAACTGGATTTTATTTGAGACTGGTATCTATATTAATAAAACAATGTGTGTAAACTGTTTGTTTGTCTGTGTCTCGCGTAGCTCGCAAACGGGTGATCGTAGACCTACCAAATTTTGAACGGAAATTCTCCATGACAGGTCCCGACACACCTCGAAGCAATTTTTTCAAAATTCGAACTATTTTAGGAAATATCGATAAAAACGTATCGCAAAAGGCTAATTTTTGCTTTCCGCCATTTCGTAATTGTAACCCCACAGTGCATTAAGCGACAATTAAGCTTATCTAGGTTGCCACATTCGGCAGTTCATTAAATGATTCAGACTCTTGAAGTAAAATTAAAAGTATAACGATTTTTTTTTATTTTGACTAGATTATTTGTAAGGTTGTTTTTAAACTAAAATATCGTGTGCATGTGAGAATCAGAGCGGGAATGAAATGATTTATACTCAAAAAAATAGAATTTGGAAATTTTCCGAAAATAAATGTGCAACTTTTTAATTGGGCTAAAAATAAAAGGGGTTGATGTCCGATTTTGTGGAGGATTCTAACGCTTGGCGCTATTTATCGTAATTTAATCGTCTGCTATTTGGGTTATGAATACACCTGCGTATAAGTTTTTGAAATTTTCATTCAGTTGGAATTGTGCATTTTTCTGAGCAGCTTTTCTGCATCTATTTCTAATATATTACATCCAGAAAAAAGGATGTTAGAAATATCAATTTTAATTTTGTTTAATCACACTCATGAATAATGATACACTTTCCAACTTAATAAAAGGAACGAAAATAGGGAAGACCCATGGATTATAACTCTTTTTATATATAGCACTTTCGTGCGTATTTAAAATCTGAAAGTGTGTCAGATTTTCTATGATTCTAGCGCTTGGCGCAATTTAATGAGAGGGTATTTTTAAAAACAAGCGTAGGTAATCTTATAAATAAAAATCAAATTCTGTTTGTCAATTTGTTGATTTGGGTAGTATACAATTCCACAAAAATGGACCTGTCAGCCTGAAATTTTACACAGATATATGTAAAATAATATAGAATAAATGATAGTCCACTTTAAAACTTTGAAAGTCCATCCGTTCCCGGAATTTAAGAGATTTTTTATGTTCTCCACGCAGAAAGCTTTATGTAATTGTAACCCCTGTAGTGAAAAAAGTGTGTGAAATAAGCATCTTGGTTGCCATGTGTGGCGATTTTGCCGAATAAAATGTTTTAAATTCTTAAAGTGAAAAGAAAAGTATAATAATGATTTTTTTAGTTTATATTTGTAAGGTTATTTTTTTAATTATAATATCGTGTGCGCATAAGAAATGAGAGCAGGAATGAAATGTTTTATACGCAAAACAATGAGGATCGAAGATTTCGGAGACTAATATGTAAATTTTTTTAGTTTGGCGAAAAATAAAATGGCTGATAGGCCGATTTTTAGAAAGTGACTTCTAGCGGTTTGCACAGTTTTAGGCTTTTTGGCGTAATTTACTGAGAGCTTAAGGGAATAGCATTTTTGAAAACAAGTGTATAGGTTTTCTTAGAATACAGCATTAAATTTTAACTATCCGTGCAGAAATAATGCATTTATTAGGGCATTTCAAGCGATGTAGCTTCAGAATTCTCGCCAATTGAGTACATTGATTTAACTTGGGGGAAATCCGCCAAATTTCAGAAAATTGAAATCTTCGCATTTAGTACATCGAGGTAACGAAGAATAAAACATGTTATAGTTGATAATTTAAAAAATGAGGCTGTATTAAGGGATTCCACTTTTTAAAAAAATGCCTGGCGGTCGAACCATTTCCCATTTTGATTGCTGCTAAGTCAATGCTTCGAATGATTCCCTGAAAAAACTCTTGCAAAATGGCGTATGCTGGCACTTTGGCGAGGCTTAGATTTGAAACTGGATTTTACTTGAGACTGGTATATATAATAAGACTGGTTATAGATAAAAATGAATGTTGGTATGTGTGTAGGAGGTTGAAAAACTCAGCACCGTTTCACCGATCACCATGAAATTTGGTTCACCTAAGTCTTTTATCATGGAGAAGGTTTTTATACTATCCGTTTTCCTCTAACTTGCCACTAGCTGGCGCAGCAGAACGTCGAATTCTATTCCGTTTAGCCGTTTGCTATGCGAATATCGTCCAACCAATTTCGATGAAATTTGGTACACGCGGATATTAGAACACGGAGAATATTTTTCACTATCCATTTGCTGTAACTTACCGCTAAATAGCGCTGCAACGCATCAACTTCTATACCGTTCGACCGATCGGCATAAAATTTTTTATACTTACACATTTGAGCACGAAGAATATATTCTAACTGTGTTACTTTTAATGTTACTCACCACTAGGTGGCACTGCAATGCATTATTATTTTAACTCGCCACTAGATGACACTGCAGCAGGCCAAATTTTTGACCATTCAAACGGTGGCTATGAAAATCAGTTCTCATAGCTATTTGAACAATGAGAATATTTTGGCGTTATCCATTTTGCTATAACTCGCCACATGACGGCGCTGTAGCAAATTCGTATGCATCGATATCTGAATGCGAAGAATATTTTCGCCGTATCCGTTTTGCTAAAACTCGCCACTAGATTGCGCTACGCCGCATCGCCTTCTGCACCATAAAAATGATTGCCTTGAAATTCAGTATGCATGATTATTGAACACAATATAACGCGATATCCATTTTGCTATATCTCTTTATTACAATAAATAGTAATCACAACAAATATTAATGTCAAAAAGTCCATTCATTCCCGTGCGAAGAACGGGTACTTCAGCTAGTGTGATATAAATATCCATCTCTCTGGAGATTGGAACTAGTAAAACAGTTTTACTAAAATAAATTTTAATCACCATGGGATATAATCTATGAAAGTTACTTTGAGTCCCTGTAAGAGAACTGCCAATTCTAGAACTGCCCTTTATGATGGAGAGCTTCTATATGTCATTGACCTCAAAAATTGCTCATCGACAAACGCAATAAGATTCCACGTTATATGTAAAACAGTTTTAATGATAGGAACAAATGAAGTACGAGGGTGGTTCAAAAAGTAGGGTCACAACTCCTTTAACCGAAAAGTTTATTTACGAAATCCAAAAGATACACACATATAGCAAGTCACTTGGTACAGATTATTTTTCAGCATATCCTCCGTGAGCATCAAACTATTTTTTCCCATCTGTATACCACTTCTTGCTGAGCCACTTAACAACAGCGTTCTGAACTGACGCATCAGTTTGGATACGGCATCCAGCAAGCTGCTTCTTCAACGGCCTGAAGAGATAGAAATCACTGGGTGCGAGGTTCGAGATCTAGAGAGAATGTTCCAATATGGTCCATCGGTAACGTTATGGCTGACGAAGGGATATCTAGTGGCCATCTAGTAATCGCATTTGATTTCTGTGATCGTCTGTTTTACGTAGATAAGGAATTTCATTCGCTCGGGGAATATGTGTACCCCTGGGAGCTCTTATTGCCCAACATGAGTGTCGCGATATTGAAAGTTTTAAAACGTGTGCTACTTCTAAGTTTATATTAAGCTTATTTCCCTATTACTAGAGTCTCTAAATCACACATAACATTATTTTAATTTTGATTCATCCCATGGAAAAATAAAAGAAATGGATCAACACATCGGCCTCTGATCGATCTCGCCGGAAAATCGCGTGATAACCATAACAGTCACTTCAAACTTTAGTCTTATCAGTGCAACTCAGGTTGGCCGAGGGGTTAGGACGCTGGCTTCCCAACCCTTTTGTACCGTGTTCGATCCAAACCGCGGACGCTTGATGGTAACAGATTAAAATAACTTGAAATTTCAGCGTAGAGGGGAAAATGCGTGGAAAAATAAAACATGTGGGGCGAGTTCGCCGACGGGCGCCCCGTTGATTTAGGAATTTTTTTTTTTGGAAATTTTTTTAAGCTTGCTATGTCAAGCTTGATTCAAGCTTGCTAAGTCAAGCTTAATACAAGCTGGGCAAGTGTAAACTAGAACACTTGATTCAAGCTTGTATTAAGCTTACACGCTTGAAATTTTCAAGCTTAATTCAAATTTATTGACTTGATAAATCAAGCTTGCTGCAAGTTTGATGCAAGTTTGCTGTGCTGTCTGGGTACTGGCCAAAATCGAGACAAACGACTGATTTTGAAATCAATTTCGTAGTATAATTGTATTTTACTTTGAAGAATTTCAATATTTGGAAATATAGAATCTTTTTTTTTTTTATTCTATGGTCAAGTACATTTATGACTGATGGTAAATTATTTGTTATGTGGATGTGGCTTTGACAAATAAGCAGTCATCAAGTTGTATTCAAGCTTGACAGTTCAAATGTCTTCTCCAAGCTTGCTGCAAGCTTAAAATGAATTGAACTGTCAAGCTTGTATTAATACATCAAATTCAAAGAAATGTCAAGCTTGATTTAAGCTTATGTGCTGTCTGGGTCATGACAACATACCCGCTTCGTGGTTACCGAGAACCTGGCAAATAATGGCACCGTAAAGATAACCCAGTCTCCCTACAGCTTCGATCTTACTCCAGCAGACTGTTTTCTCTTTCCCAAAGTAAAAACCGTCCTCAAAGGACTCCGCCACGGGACCCTGGATGCTGTCAAAGCTGTTTGCACGCATGCTCTGAAGGATGTTCCGGTTGCTGACTTTTATGGAGCGCACGGAGCGTGATAAACTCGCCTGCAGAAGTGCGTTGATGTGGAAGGAGCATGGTTTAACCCTTTAACGCGCAGTGTTCCCGCTCTGGGAACACCAAACTCTGACGTTTTGACTGTTGCCAGTCACGAAGAATAGATTTGATTTCTATAAGAATAGTGACAGAATCCTTTACTTTGTAGGACGTCATTTCCCGTAAAAAAATGGTCACGATTATTTTTAACAGCACTGACATCTGCTGAAAAATGGAAGAATGCGAGAACAGCTGGATAGATTGCGCAATGCTGAAAAAAGGGCAGACGTTGCCATCACTCGACTTAACTACCAGCAAGATGGCGGTCGATGAGAACGTTCATCGCGTGCCACAGATCTAGAGACTTTTTTTGACGACAGCTGGCTGTGTTGCACAGCCAGCTGTATATGATGAACGTTTCGATCGTCCGCCATCTTGCTGGTAGTTAAGTCGAGCGATGGCAACGGCTGCCCTTTTTTCAGCATTGGAAAAGGGTTGCGCCTCAAAGGGTTAAAGACTACTAGAGTTTTGTAGCGGTATCTCTCATGATTTTTTTCTTATGAATTCTCATTACTTACAATACACACCCTGCATAAATAGTAATATTTTCTTTTTCACTTCTATCAATTGGTTTAAACTGGGGCAAATCAATTTTTTAAATAGCATTCTTTTTTAATTACATGGAAGATATTTTTCTGGTTGAATAAATCAAATTATACCAGTACAGATTAGTATTGTTACGAATTTTCGGGCAACCTGCTGCTTTGGGGCTTAAAATGGTTTAAAATTCGTATTCTACGCTTTAAATAGATAAATTTTGCTTTTTGTTGCATCAAAATCGGCCAATTAGAACCCGAGATACGGAGGTCTCGGTTTTCCCGTATGTTTTTCTATGGGGCTTCTAGAAATCTCGAGAAATATTGGTCCTAGGGCTTAGATCTCTTCACTTTTGAGGACTTATTTTTGGCGCCAAAAGTCGCCAAGCTTGGCGATATTATGGTCATTTTGCGCGATTTTCCCAATGGGGCCTGGAAGTTGTTTTTCCTGCATTAAAAACGCATACTAACCTAAAATCTCTCTTCTATGATGTAATCATAAGTACCGCTTTATCTGAAATCTTCGAGAGATATACTCTTCTAGAAGCTGCTCGCAGTTTCTGCCTCCTCTATAAATTCCCCAGCGCGTTGCCCCGACAGTTCAGTGCGAGTTGAACGCTCAATGTGTGAAGAGCTCTCAGTACGCTTTGTGAATTGATAGTGCTATAGAAGCTGTGTTTTAGCTTGCTTTGTGAAGCTGTTTTTAAAGTGCTGTGTGTAAATTCTTCATTGCTGTGTCTTAAGGGATTGTGTACGATATCCCTTGAATATTTCCACTGAATTTTTGCCTGTGAAAGTGACTTATTTTGTGTGAGAAATACAGCATTTGTGAGAGCTTCTGATCTAAGCGGATTCTTAAAAGCACGTTACTGCTAGATTGTGCTTGTGAATTGTGTACAGCTGATTGACGAAATATGAACAAAGAATTGAAGGAAATGTTAAAGAATTGCAGCAAGATATTTGCAGAATGCGGGAAGAATTCAAGAATAAAATTGAGGAGAAACTAGACTGGAAAGAAAATATAGTTTCGAAAATACATGAAGAATATGAAGCTAAAATTGAATGGAAATTGGACTCTCTCGTAAAGCTGGGAAAGCTACCTGAAAAAAAATCAGGTTATCTTCACACCGCCCAGCAGTGAAACTTATTACCTATGACGGAAAGACTCCCTGGGAAGCCTACAAGACCCAATTTTTAATCGTCGCCAAAGCCAATGGTTGGAGCGAGTCCGAGAAAGCGAACCAATTGGCCGCTTCCCTTAGCGGAGATGCAATTAACGTATTGCAAACTATTGGGGCGACGAAGATAGCAGATTTTGATGCCCTTGCAAGTGCCTTGGAGATGAAATTCGGAGAGAAGTGCCAGAAAGAATATAGTAGAATCCATCTTAAGTCAAGGATGCAAAGACCTGGCAAGACCCTCCAAGAGCTGGCTTCCGACATAGATAGGCTGTGTCATCTAGCCTATGGCACAACATTTTATTGAAGGCCTCTTGGACTCTTAAATTCAGAAAGCATTGATCTTGGCGGATTATAAAGATCTCAAGTCTGCTCTCGTATTCGCCATGAAGCTAGAGGCAGCTGAGCTGGCCGTAAGAAAAGAGCGGCATAATGTTAGAGCTGTGTCATTCCAGGAGCCTACGGATGGAGAAATGCAGAGATTAGAGAATAAATTAAAGACCCTAGAAAATCTGGTGGAACGACAAGAACAGTCAGAGCCAAGAAAAGTGAAATGTTGGAGATGCAACAGCGAGGGGCATTTACGAAAATACTGTGACGCACAAAAGAACTCTCGTCGTAAAGATCGCAGTTATCAATGCACCAGAGAAGTCCAAGAAGGAAGACAGAAAAGAGACGACTTTCAGGAACAGAGGCTGGTGGATATTCAAAAGCCTCGTTTGAAAGTCTTGCAGATTTCATCAGTGAATGGCGGCAGTGATGGACTATTTGTACTCGGATTCGTTAATGGTTCTCCGTGCCACATGGTGATTGATACTGGAGCGAATGTAACCATCATAATGACAGATCTGGCCAAGAAATTAAATTTGAAGATTATCTGGACTCCGCCCTCGCTGACCCTCCAGACTGTAACAGGTGACAAGATCGAAGTGGGCGGAAAGACGCAAGTGGAAATCACGTTTGGAAATGCCAGATACGACCATGTGGTATATGTCGCCAATATTACAGACTCTTTTATTCTCGGACTCGACTTTTTAAAATCGCACAAATTTAACTTGGACTTTAAGAATAATGAGCTTCGTTCAGACTCAGAAGAAATAGCTGCGTTCGATATTAAAAATGAAACTATTTTACCTCTTCAGCAAATAATAGCCCAGACTGATATCATTCTACCTCCCAGAACTGATTCAATAATTTCTGGAACAGTAAAAGAAAGCAATAAATTCCGTTTGGATTAATCGAACACCCAAACAATAGTGATTCCGTCAGAGGAGTACTTGTGGGAGCAACACTTGTGGACTTGTCGAGAACAGAAATTCCAGTTAGAGTAGCAAAAGTGACGGAGAAGTCGAAGGTGATAAAGAAAAATGAAGTGTTGGCGACATGCACTCCTGTTACCTGCATTAATAAGAACATCAGCCAAGCGACAGCTAAATCTTCCGAGTGCCTGACGAAGGAATTAATACAAGACGTGGAGTTAACGGCAGAACAGAGAAGCGCTGCGGAGAAAGTAATAGCTGAATTTGAAGACCTCTTCTCCCGTACTTCGGGTGACTTTGGCCGTACGAGCTTACCTCAACATAGAATATATATACAGGCAGCCATTCTCCCATCAAGCAACATCCTAGGCTGCTGCCGTTTGCTAAGCAAGAAGAGGTGAACAGACTTTTAGAGGAGATGCAGCGTGATGACGTCATCGACCCATCGTCTAGTCCGTGGGCCTCGCCGATTGTTTTGGTCCGAAAGAAAGATGGTTCCACCCGGTTCTGCTTTGACTACAGACGTCTGAATGATATTACCAAGAAAGACAGCTACCCTCTTCCCAGGATAGACGACACCTTGGACACTTTATCGGGAAATGAATGGTTCTCCACTCTGGATCTCAAGAGTGGCTACTGGCAAGTAGAAATCCATCCCGATGACCGTGAAAAGACTGCGTTCACCACGGGACAAGGATTGTGGCAGTTCAAAGTTATGCCTTTTGGACTCTGCAACGCACCGGCTACTTTCGAGCGTCTAATGGAGACAGTGTTGAGAGGACTTTCCTACGAAGCATGTCTCGTTTATTTGGACGATATCATCATCGTCGGAAGGACTTTCGAAGAGCATCTCGAGAACATCCGAAAGGTGCTGCAGAAATTAAAAGAGGCCAACTTGAAACTGAGTCCATCGAAGTGCAGCTTGTTTCGTCGGGAAGTACATTACCTCGGGCACATAATATCCGCCCACGGAGTCCGAACCGATCCGGAAAAGACATCCGCAGTCCAGAACTGGAGTCGTCCCGAGAATATCCATGACTTAAAAGTTTTCTCGGTCTGTGTACTTACTATCGAAAATTCGTGAAGGGCTTTTCTCAAATTGCAAGACCTCTTCACAAACACACTTGGCCCTCACACTTGGCTCGAGGCGATGTCGAAAAGTGGTGTGAAGCTTGTGACGCCTGTGCCACCCGTAAAGGCCCGAAGAAACGAAGCCGTGGAAGACTACATCGTTATAATGTAGGAGCGCCTTTTGAGAGGATTGCCCTCGACATCCTGGGACCTCTTTCGCGAACCTCGGGTGGCAACAAATACATCCTAGTTGTCATTGACTACTTTTCGAAATGGCCCGAAGCGTTTCCTATTCCCGATCAAGAAGCTACGACCGTAGCAGAAGTATTGGTGCAAGAATGGATTTCCAGATATGGAACCCCTCTGCAACTTCATTCTGACCAAGGAACGAACTTTACCTCTGCAGTCTTTAAAGGACTATGTCAACTTCTCGGAATAGACAAAACCCAGACTACGCCTTTACACCCACAATCTGACGGCATGGTGGAGAGGTTCAATCGCACAATTTTGAACAACCTCTCGCTCCTGGTATCTAGGAATCAAGAGGACTGGGACAAGAAACTCCCCCTCTTCCTGCTGGCCTATAGGAGTGCCGTCCACGAGACTACCGGCTTCACACCTTCCCAGATGCTGTTCGGAAGAGATCTTCGTCTTCCCGCCGATCTAGTGTTCGGCCGCCCTCCAAATGCGCCTTCATCGCCAGAAGAGTACGTGGAAAATCTTTGGGCACGGTTTGAAGACGTGCATCATTTTGCTCGGGAGAGGATCAACCTGAACACGGAGAGGATGAAGAATCGCTACGACACGAAAGCTACGGGACATGACTTCAACGAAGGTGACAAAGTTTGGCTTTGGAATCCTACTCGACGGAAAGGCCTGTCTCCCAAGCTGCAATCGCCGTGGGACGGTCCTTACACAGTCCTAAACCGGCTGAATGACGTCATCGTACGGATTCGTAAGTCACCAAACTCGAAGCCAAGAGTTGTACATTACGATCGGCCAGCCATCTACCGCGGTGGTAATTAGTTATTTGACTATCAGACCATGGTCACTATGGCGTAATTCCTCCTTTCTTTCAACTCTCATTTCTTTCCTGTCTTTCTCCTCTCTTCCTCTTACGTCTTTCACTCACTACTTACGCCATGTTTAGTGTACATATTTGAAATATATTGGTTTTTATTAATGTGTATTTGTTTATTACATTTATTACTTATTAGTGTAATTGTTTATTATGTCTAGTATTTATTTATTAGAGTGTATTTGCTTACTGTGTTTATTGATTATTTGCTTAAATTATGTTGTTAACATTTGGTTAAAGTTAGACACTGTATATATTTGTGTGACCTCCAACTGGAGATTGTACTGCCCGGGACGTGCAGTCCTTGGGAAGGGGTCAATGTTACGAATTTTCGGGGCAACCTGCTGCTCTGGGGCTTAAAATGGTTTAAAATTCGTATTCTACGCTTCAAATAGATAAATTTTGCTTTTTGTTGCATCAAAATCGGCCAATTAGAACCCGAGATACGGAGGTCTCGGTTTCCCGTATGTTTTTCTATGGGGCTTCTAGAAATCTCGAGAAATATTGGTCCTAGGGCTTAGATCTCTTCACTTTTGAGGACTTCTTTTTGGCGCCAAATTTGGCGATATTTTGGTCATTTGGCGCGATTTCCCAATGGGGCCTGGAAGTTGTTTTTCCTGCATTACAAACGCATAATAACCTAACATCTCTCTTCTATGATGTAATCATAAGTCTCGCTTTATCTGGAATCTTCGAGAGATATACTCTTCTAGAAGCTGCTCGCAGTTTCTGCCTCCTTTATAAATTCCCCAGCGCGTTGCCCCGACAGTTCAGTGCGAGTTGAACGCTCAATGTGTGAAGAGCTCTCAGTACGCTTTGTGAATTGATAGTGCTATAGAAGCTGTGTTTTAGCTTGCTTTGTGAAGCTGTTTTTAAAGTGCTGTGTGTAAATTCTTCATTGCTGTGTCTTAAAGGATTGTGTACGATATCCCTTGAATATTTCCACTGAATTTTTGCCTGTGAAAGTGACTTATTTTGTGTGAGAAATACAGCATTTGTGAGAGCTTCTGATCTAAGCGGATTGTTAAAAGCACGTTACTGCTAGATTGTGCTTGTGTACAGCTGATTGTTCTACGAAGTTCTAGAAGCAATAAAGTTTGTGTTCCATCCTGACAAGTGACTTTTTACTTTGACTTTTTACACCAACTGGACTTTAGAACGACGAACCCCAGGAGTAGCAGAGTAATTCCGCAATAGTATACTTAAACCTTTGTTTTAGTTACACTTAAAAAAGGGTGTGAGATAAATGTCTCACAAATCTGCTTAGGAAGCATTAAAAAGATGCAACTTCCTAACAAACATGAAAATATTTTAATTTGATAGACTCATTTCACTTTTAAAAATTTGTTGTTGGATAATAAATAAATGACTGTTCATTAAACTTTAATAAAATCACATTTAATGAGATCATTTTCCTCGTTAAGAATCATTTTTTATTCTTCCCCTGAAAGTTTATCCTCTGAAACTATTTCATTTAATGAGCGAGAGTAATTATATGTTGCTATATCAACCGTGAGTTGCTCCCCAAGAATCGATTTCTGATTGCACAAAAAAATCGAGTGATTTCTTTTAAATTCTTTGTTTATTGCTTCGATTCGCATACTTCAGAAAACTTGTTTTCGTCAGACTAATAGTTGGTTTAACAAAGAATTTAGGTTGCATTCATACCAATTATATACCTAAACTCACAAAAAAAGGTCGGATGGTTGTTTAACAATTTCAATTAAGGGCGCGAAAACCCCCAAAAGCACATAGCGTTCTGAACTGGGAGACAGAAGTTGCCTGGTTCAAAACCAGGTCACGTCCGTCGACTTATCCGTTCGGATTTTTCCGTGTTTTTCTCTGAAAATTAACGTAAATACGTTTTATGACCCCTTAGAAAGACTCCCTAGTGCAGGTAATCGGCCGTAATACCACAAACAAATGATAGTGCGATAAAAGTTCTTGATTTTAAATTCCTCCCTCCCGCACACTCAAAACACACACTTAATATGGGAAATGTTCCTGCTTCCAATACACCCAAGAATAAAAAATCAATAAATACTTTTAAACTGTAAAGCAGTCCTCATTAGTTTCCTAAGAGACATTGAAAGTGTTTGATGTTAGTATCTAGAATTTTTTTTATGAAGAATGCATTCCTTTAACAAACAAAATATAAATTCGTATGGGGGAGATAAAGAGTTAATCGAGATAGACCTCGTATGGTTCTTTCTATACATCGAGAATAGAATTTCTATACTATGGATCTCGTGGCACTTTCTATACATTCATCTCAGTTGTTCTTAAGTACACAAGTTGATCTTCATTTTAAAATTTTCAGTTTACATCATAATATTACAACACAAACTCATATAGCATCCATGAACTGACAGGATTTGAACCCGAGATCAAACCAATCGCACATTGGCCGGCAGCGACAGGTGTTCAGACCCGCCTACACACATTACTTTTCTTATGTTTGAAGTAATGGAAATGTCTAAAATGCAGTTTAAACAAGAACTGATTATAGACCGTAAATTACTGGAATTACTTCGTGTACTAGTGTAAAATAATTATTAATGACATACAAATCGGTCCCCATACAAGTTCGTCTGTAAGAAAGTGCCAAAATAAACAGGATACACTCTAAAATTAACGAGCACACCATAAAAAAGAACTGATCAAAGCAAACTCAAAATACTTTAACCCTTTGAGGCGCAACCCTTTCCCAATGCTGAGAAAAGGGCAGCCGTTGCCATATCGATTTAACTACCAGCAAGATGGTGGACGGCTTCCCTTTTTTCAGCATTGGCAATCTATCCGGCTGGTCTCGCCTTCTTCCATTTTTCAGCAGATATCAGTGCTGTTAAAAATAATCGTGACCATTTTTTGACGGGAAATGATGTGCTAAAAAGTAAAGGATTCTCGTGGAGCGATGTCAACCGCAACTATTTTTATAGAAATCCAATCTATTCTTCGTGACTGGCAACAGTCAAAACGTCAGAGTTTGGTGATGCCAGAGCGGGAACATTGCGCGTTAAAGGGTTAAATACAGTAAAACTTCTCTATAACTATATTCGATAATACAATAAATCCCACTTTAACGATAAATTTGTATGGTCCTGTAGAATTTCCATACAATATAATCTCTCCTCGATGTAACGGTACATCCCTCTAGAACGATAGTTTTATTGGTAAGTATCGTTGTTGTACCAAGGTTTTATGTAATTCTCAAAGGAGGACCTCAGCAAACCCATCATTGCTTCTGCAATTAAAAGCATTCAGCGCCCCACCATGGCCGAGTGGATAAGTCGCTCAAAATGATAGACGGCTGGAGTGTGAAGGTCCCGGGTTCGGGCGTCAACGTGCGGCTGCCGATCTAAAAGTCTGGGGTTTTGGTCATTTTTATCCAGATGTAACGTGAATACGTGTTAGAACTCCTTAGAAAGTTCTCTGTCCACGGCACCCGCCGTCCTAGGCAGATCGCCCAAGTGTAGCGTTGCCATTACAGCACAAATAAACAAACATCAAAGCATTGATCATCCAAGCGAGTAATATAGGAAACGTATAAAATCTTCTTAAACCTTAATAACGAATAAATATCAAGAATCAAAAAACGCATACATTACAAAGCAATGTTATTTCAGTAAATAACTTAAGATATCACTTTATGTTAAAGTTATAATTAACTATACACATCATTTTTCACAACTACTCAAAAAAAGGGGGGATCATATTAAAATGTGTATGATATATTTTCAAAAAAATAAAGAAGTGTATAATTTTTTTAGCAAACTATTCTACGCAAAAAGAAAAGTAACTGACTTATGGCCAAACATTTCTCTTAAAAAATAACTTTTGTAAAAGTGAATTTACCTTGAAATTTTAGGTTTTCCCTAATGTATTAGAATGTATTTCATGAATAATCATTCATGTAGAAAGTATTTTAAGAAAAAAAATTGAAGGTAGTGTAAATTATGGAAAATTTGTCAATCAACGTAAAATGTAATTAAGGTTTGAGAAAAGAACTTTCAAAGGTTATTTAAAAATGCTAATCATATGTAAAAGCCTTCCTGAAATTATTTACAAATGTTTCATTATCCCTCGGTTGTGTTTCAAAACCTTTGGATTAGATGCTCCAGCTTTAAAATTTCAGAAAAACTTTAGGTCTCTCTTCCAGAATTCTATGACTTCCGCTTAAAATTACGGTCGTGATTTTAAAAATCTATAACAATAACAATAATTTATAATTATATATTAAACATATAAGAAAATCGTTCTCGTTGAAATACATTACAAAGCTAAATAGATTTTCTATACTTCAAAAAGTGTTTGCAATTTTCATATGTAATGTGTGCCAATAGTTATTCGATGTTATGATTTATGATGCTCCGTTGAAGGAACAGCTGTTCTATTTAGGAAGTATTTCAACGTATTCCACACTATTTATCTTTTATGTGTCAGATATTTATGGTTTAACTTGCGAGATCGATCGTGATTCGTTGAGCGCAAATTGAAATTTTGATGAAAAGGACAAATGCTGTATTTATGCGTAGAAATGCATCTTTCCAACTAATTTGGAAAATGTTGTTTTCGGTGTATCTGTTTGTGCTTTAACCCTTTGAGGCGCAACCCTTCCCCAATGCTGAAAAAAGGGCAGCCGTTGCCATCGCTCGACTTAACTACCAGCAAAATGGGGGACGATCGAAACGTTCATCGCGTGCCGCAGATCTAGAGACCCTTATTTGACGACAGCTGGCTGTGCTGCACAGACAGAAACGTTTCGATCGTCCGCCATCTTGCTGGTAGTTAAGTCGAGCGATGGCAACGGCTGCCCTTTCTTCAGAATTGGGCCATCTATCCAGCTGTTCTCGCATTCTTCCATTTTTCAGCAGATGTCAGTGCTGTTAAAAATAATCGTGACCATTTTTTTACGGGAAATGACGTGCTGAAAAGTAAAGTATTTTCATGGAGCTAGGTCACCCGCAACTATTTTTATAGAAATCAAATCTATTTTTCGTGACTGGCAACAGTCAAAACGTCAGAGTTTGTGTTCCCAGAGCGGGAACACTGCGCGTTGAAGGGTTAAAACTGCCCTCTTCCGAACAAGCTTTAAAAATGTGACCAAAAAAGGAAAGTATCTGATATCATTCGAAAAGTCTGCCCTCTCTGCGTGATCTAATAAATAGTAAGTAAAGTTTTAATGATTTCTTTTCATAAAAATGTTTTATTCATAAAAAATAAATTTCATTGATTTAATTAGTTCTAATGATTTCCTTTGATAAGAGCATTTTATTTATTAATTTGAAATTTTCCTTTGATCAAAATATTTTATTCATTAATCTTCATAATAGTTTAGTTCATTCTAACGAGATTGTACAGTATTTTTCAAATTACTTTAAACATTAGCAAATAACTAAAAACATTACCTTACTGGAACATTAAACTTATTAATTTAGTCCTATTTTTCATTAGACATGGCTTTTTTCAGGAATTCTTTATTTCGATGAAAACCACAACACAGAAGTTGAGAACAAATTTTGACATTTAGAAGATGTTTAACATTACATATTAAAAGTCTACCCTTTCTGCCGACCAAATATTCCCCGCAATAGAAAAAAACTCACTACTGCAGCAGATGTCCCAGGCAAAGACATCACAAACAACCAATTTAGAAATGTTGCAACATGAAGTATCAAGACTTCTGAAAAGCACCACTTCTCTTAATTAAAAATGTTTACAATAACTTAAAAGATCATTTAAAAACAAAATTTTGAATTTTATCGCAGTTTTTCAGTCATTTTCGGGTGCCCCCCTTCAAATTCAGAGGGGAAGCTCAAGCTTCCCGAGCCTTTTCTGTAATCAGACCCTGGCCACGGGTTGTTTAGTTGACGGGCCCCATAGTAGCTGACCAAGTACAGGTGGTAATGCTGCTCAGGCAGTTCAGGAAGAAATGGAGATTGTAGTGAGTTCGTCTACGCATGGGAAAGTCAGCACTCGTGAAGTTGCTGTGCTTCATGCTGTGCCGGAACAACCAGCTGTCGTCAAAAAAGGGTCTCTGGATCTGTGGCACGCGATGAACGTTTCGATTTTCCGCCATCTTGCTGGTAGTTAAGTCAATCGATGGCAACGGCTGCCCTTTTTTCAGCATTGGGCAATCTATCCAGCTGTTCTCGCATTCTTCCATTTTTCAGCAGATGTCAGTGCTGTTAAACCAGTGCTGTGTCAGTGCTGTGACCATTTTTTACGGGAAATGACGTGCTAAAAAGTAAAGGATTCTCTTGGAGCTATGTCACCCGCAACTATTTTTATTCTACGCATGGGAAATCAAATCTATTTTTCGTGACTGGCAACAGTCAAAACGTCAGAGTTTGGTGTTCCCAGAGCGGGAACACTGCGCGTTAAAGGGTTAAAACCGCCCTCTTCCGAACAAGCTTAAAAGATGTGACCAAAAAAGGAAAGTATCTGATATCATTCGAAAAGTCTGCCCTCTCTGTGTGATCTAATAAATATAAACTACTTAATTCATAAAGAATGTAGTGTTGCTACAATTTATTTCCAATATTCTATAATGAACAACAGCCATTATTTTCAAGTAAACGGCATAAAATTTTAGCTAAAAATGTTAGAAAAAAACACCCAGAAATTGAAAGCGCACAGTTTATTAATTCCGTATATTGTAATGCAACGTGTTAGAAATCTGAAGTAATGCATAATTAAGGAAACGATTTTAAGAGAAATTTAGTTTAAACTATTGAAACAGAGACAGCGACCTCTCAATTTCTGAGTGCTTTTTTCTAACACTTTTAGCTAATATTTTATGGCGTTTACTTGAAAATAGTGGCTGTTGTTCGTCATGGAATATTGGAAATAAATTGTAGCAACACTACATTCTTTATGAATTAAGTAGTTTACATTCATTAGATCATGCAGAGAGGGGCAGGTTCTTTCACTGATATCAAATACTTTTCTGGTCAATTTTCTCTTAAGCTTGTTCGGTAGAGGGCGATTTTAATGCTTTTTGAAGTTTTTATTGAAGATATTTTACCGATGACGTTAACAGGCGAGTTTAGTTTAACCCATTTATGCCTAGCGTCCCTTTTTTGGGACGGCATTATCGCTATCATTCGAAAACGTTATTTATTTTTCCTAGCCTTTATTCGCGAGTATTGAACCTCAATTCCACAAAATATTTTAATATGGCAAGTAGGATGTTGACATTTCAATTTTTATACATAACGATTTTAAATGAAATCATCCCTTGTTCAAAAAGTTGACATCAGAAATTTATCAATTACTTCTGGTGTTAGCAAAAATCGAAGAAAGTCGCAAAAATATCCAGGCACGAATGGGTTAATTCGCGTGTCAAGTGTTTCATAAATACGTCTGCAATTCAAGTAACATCAACAGCCGGTTTGACCCTCGGAAGCCACGCCGAAATTGTATTGGTCAGATGTCATGCTAATACTTGTATCTGGCATGGTGAATACCATAGAACATTTCAAAGGGGCAATCAGCCGGGAGGGGCAATCCCGTTGTGCGTAACAGCTTTAGATTCTCGTAATGCATTTCAGTTAAAGAATCCTGATTTTCAACATTCAAAAACGGTATTATCATGTTAAAAAATTGTTGAGGCATTAATACTTTTGAGTTTCCAGCGGCGTATTATGTTTTGAAGTATTTATGAATAATTAAATAAAGTTTTGAAACATTAAGGATAATCAATTTACAGTAATGTGTTTAACATAAGGTGGCCAAACGTCCCATTTTCCGGGGACAGTCCCCATTTTCTGGGCGTTTTTCAACTTGTCCCCAAAATAGAAAACAGGAACTGGGGACATTTTTTAATTATTGCATTGTTTTTTAATTAAATTACTGTTAATTATTGCATTAATTATAAATGTCCCCAGTTTTGTTCTCTGAATCGGGGACACGTCCCCGATGCTGACAACAAAACTGTTCAAAAATCTGGTCACCTTAGTTTAAAACCCTTTCTTTGTGTGAATACAATAGTAATACAGTGGGAGAATCTGCGCAGAAAGAATGCGCAGCTCGCTCTTACTCAGGTGGCGTCATTGAAACGTCATGTGGAAGTGGACATGCTGTATCCCCCCCCCCGCTAACTTTTCAAGTAACTCCTCTGCTGAGTTAATTCACAGGTTTGATTTTTGGTGAATAAAAAGCCATTAGTAACATAATCGCACTATTCTCGACAAGTTAACTCATCTACTTGATTCGCTCCAAAACAATTTTCTGCATGAAACCATTTATTACTTACTCTACTCTTATAACTTTAAGGTGGAATTTTCTCTTACATGTTTACATCATCAAGTTGAAAGGATATTCTGCTCTGGACAAAAATCAATACAATTTAATCTCTTCCACCCTTATGCATTTTCGAAAATGTTGGAAGCGTCCACAACCTGTTTACGGTGGTTTCGGAAGAAGCCATTCTCGATCCCGGGAAAAACATTCTAATTACAGAAAATTTCTCTAATCATCAGAGTGTGTGTTGGATGAATTCCTTGACACTTTATGTATCACTACTCGTTAACTTTCGCGAATCTTCCAGTTATTCGAAACCAACGTAGCAATTTAAGAGATATTTTTGGAAAAAAAAAAATCCAAGCTGTTTCGTAAAGCAAGTAGATTCAAGAACTGAAACTTTGCTTCATTTCTACTATTTTCAGTCGGCAATTTTTTTATGAATATAATATTTCATATTCATTAACTTATGTTCAAGCGTATTATTTACACTTTTTTAAAGTCCTTGTAAAGTAAACGATCGCAAAAAATCTTGGTACCTAGATTTTGACGGAAAAATCGATTTTCATAATTCCTGATAGTACTTCTTCATGTGTTTGCGTGTCGTCTCAAAGTACGTATATATTTATGACGTGCATGCACATTCTATCCATTATGACCGTGTATTTACTTCGACTTCCTTTTGGTGACGTCTGTACGTATGAATGTATGTATGTAACTCGTATAACTCAAAGACGATTAGTCGTAGAATGTTGAAATTTTGCATACAAAATTATTATAAATCTAGTTGTGCACTTCTCTATTTAATTGTAATTTATTGGGTTTATATTTACAGGGCCACTCAAAAGCTTTTCAGTCATTAGCTTCTATGAAAATTTTCAATAAACAAAAACAGAATTTCAACAAAAACCTATGCCTAAACACTGTTTGGATCATCGTTTGGATCACTGTTTGGATCTCTCCGAAGTTGGCGAATTTTGGCGAAATATTTTAAAATGAGTTTTTAAAACTGAACCCAAATTGGTGATATCTCTTATATTAGTCGTGAAATCGACAAACCTTAATATTATTAAAGTATCGTGTGTCAGTTTTAAATGAACTAAGTTTAAACTAGTCAAGTTTAAATGAAGTGTATCAAATGTGTGTTCGAAAAGTGCCAAAACGTTCTTTTCACATTTCCCTTCATATCTCAGAGGAAAAAAGAGACAGGCATAAAATCCTTGCTTTTAAATGCAACTAACAGCAATACTTAAAAATCATTTTCAGTGTTTTTTTAAATTCGTACCCAAAGGGGCGCAAGGGTCCAAAACGTTCTTTTCACATTTCCCTGCATATATCAGAGGAAAAAAGAGATAGCCGTTAAATTCCGGCTTAAAGTATAGTGAGTACAAATGCTTAAAATTCATTTTCAGGGTTCTTTAGAATGCGCATCAAAACGGGGATAAGGGGCCAAAACGTTATTTTCGAATTTGCCATCATATTCCAAAGGAAACTGGCGATAGCCATAAAACTCTTGCTTTATAATATAGCAAACACCAATGCATAACAATAAATTTCAGGTTGTTTTAGAATTCGCACAGAAACAGGTGTAAGGAGCCGAAACGTTTTTTGACGTTCTTTTCACCTTTCCCTTCATGTATCAGAGGAAGACGAGATAGCTTAAAATTCTTGCTTACAAATAATGAACACAAATGCCTTAAAATCATTTCCACGATTTTCTAGAATTCTCATCAAAACGGGGATAAGGATCTAAACGTTGTTTCCAAATTTGCCATCATATATAAAAGGGATATGGATAGCCATAAAATTCTTGCTTTAAAATGCAGCGAACACGAATGCATAACAGTCATTTTCAGGGTTTTTTAAAGTTTGTGTCCAAACTGGTGTGAGGGACCAAAAAGTTACTTTCATATTTGAAACATACATCGAATACTTTCTTCATACTTTCATATTTGTCTACATACATCGAAGGGAAATGAGTATAGCCATAAAAATCTTGCACCAAAATGAAACGAACAGTAATTCATAAAAATCTTTTTCAAGGTTTTTAAAAATCGACCTTAATAAAGGATGGTGGACAAAATATGTGTTTTTCACGTATTTTTTAGCTTTTGAGTGCTGTTAATTCCAGATAAAGGTTTTTGTCTACCTGGTGAAAGGGGGAATCATGTTTCAAGGGTTGCCAGAATAAATGTGAAAAATCTCCAAGGTTTGCCATTTTTAGTGATTTATAGCGATGTTTGGCATAAAATAAATGAGTCATTGAAACAATATGTTCATATTGTCAGATGGTCAGTCATATGTTCCATCTTTGTCGAGTGTTCCACCAGCGGCAGAGCGCTTAGCACGCTGAACTGGGAGACGGAAAGTGACTGGTTCAAAACAAAATCGCGTCCGCCGACCTAACCGTTTGGAGTTTCCGTGGTTTCCTCCGAAACTTAGCATAATTACGGGTTAGGACCCCTTAGAAAGACTCCCATGTGGGGCACCCCACTCCCGGCTTAGGGCCAACGTTTAGCTAATTGGCCATAATCCCACAACACAACCATCTTTGTCGAGAAATTGCCTAACCCTACTGTTTATTTAATTAGAATATTGGTGTCTATATTCGTGTAAATAAAGGTGAAGTCTAGTTAGAATATTTCTGACGGGAATTTTGAAACAGTTTTAATGGGCGGTTTTAACGTATATTTCAATTTTGAAGAACAAGACAAATATGTGGTGAATATGATGCGCATTCCAAATAGTATTGGAAAAAATCAAGTATGGTTAGAATATGGCTGACGAATACTGTAAAACAGATTTTGTAGCGATTAAATAACCAAACGATGTAACCAAAGTATTTTTAATATATATTTATTTATTTTCCATTTATAATTGTTGGTTTATCAATATCTATTCCGGGCGAAGAGCGGGTGCTTCAGCTTGTTTTAAATAAATGAAAAAAACAGTACTTTACAATAGAAAAACCTTAAATTCTATATTTTAGACCTTAACTATTGTATGTAAATTGTACACAATAGAAAAAAATTGTCTTTTGAAGCAAAAACAATTAAATCATTAGAACAACTGATACAACTATTACTATATTTCAAAGGGCTAATATATGGACTGACTTTTATTATTATTATTATTATGTTATGTTATAAAAAGGCATTTTACTACTTAATTGTTAAATTTGAAAATATCTTGTTTAATACTTTACAAATGTTTATTTAGGACTTCAGTATATTTATCAAATTCACAAATATTTAATACTTTCAAATTGAACTTCTTATTTAATCTATATGGCTCTAATACACTCATGTCCATAAATTAAGGATAATGAAGTTCAGGCAAAGAAAGAGAAAGAAGCAAAACAAATTTGACTTATTTGTAAAGTCTATTTATTAAACAAAAAGTAAAGAGCAAAAAAGATGCTATATGTTTGCCATAATTAATAAAAATTGCAAGTTTTACTCCCTTGACCAAATTTAAAAAAAGAATCTATTTACAAAAAACAGTATAACATGGTTAGTAGGATGGTTAATACGGAGTATGTCTCCCGGACGATGCAATACAGGCCTGACAACGCCTAGGCATGCTGAGTATCAAATGATCAATCTGATCTTGGGGAATATTACACCACTCATCAAGCAATGCACTCCGAAGTTCCGGTAGACAGGTGGGAGGGGGTTGACGGGCTGCAATTCGTCGGCCAAGCATATCCCACACATGCTCTATTGGATTCAAGTCCGGTGAGTATGCTGGCCAATGCATACGGGTGATATCCTCCGATTGAAGGCATTTGTCTACAATGTTTGCACGGTGAGGACGGGCGTTGTCATCCATAAACACAAATTCAGCACCCATGGCGCCCCGAAACAAACGTACATGTTGTTCCAGAATGACATCCCGATAGATGTGGCCTGTCATCGTTACACTCTGAACATGCAGGTCAGTTCTGGAACCAAGAATAATTCCTCCCCAAACGAGATATCCTGCACCACCGTAACGGTGTCTTTCAATGGTGTTCTCTTGGTGGTAACGGGTACCTGGCGCTCTCCAGATGAATGTCCGGCGAGAATCAGACTCCAAACTAAACCTGGACTCGTCGGAAAACATCACACAAGACCACTGTTGCGGTGTCCACAATGCATGCTCTCTACTCCAGGTTAATCGCAGGCGACAGTGAGTTGCGGTAAGTGGAACACATCTGACAGGCCTACGAGCATATAGACCAATGTGCCCTAAGCGTCTGTACACGGTCTGCCTTGAAACTGTCGTACCGGTAGCTGAAGAGAGCTGACGAGACAGGTTTGATGCTGTACTCCGTCTGTTTCTTTTGGCAGTAACTGCCAAATAGCGGTCCTCATTCGGCGTTGTAACTCGGGGCGACCTGTGCTGTAACGTCTACTCACATTACCATCATCTTGGAATCGTTGCCAAAGCCTGGAGATGACACTCTGGGCGATTCCAAGTTCCTCGGATACTTCCAGCTGGGTACGTCCACATTCCAGTCGTCCGATAATTCTGCCACGTAAAACATCATCCAAGTGCCTCCTTTGTGCCATAACTATGCGGTTTTTGCACTGAAAGGCTTTCACAGCGCTTGTGAACAATTTTCTTCTTTGCCACCATTCCTTATATACCCCTCTCTTACACTCTCGTCATTGTGACGTACCATCCACATAATCTGGTGGTTTCCTGTAATTTGCATATTCTTCTTCAAGATGTGTGTGATCATTCCACAGGTGAAATTTTTATTTTAGAGATCAATTTCTGTGTGATTCTGAATTATCCTTAATTTATGGACATGAGTGTAGATATAAACAGGCTCCTGAAATCTACCTCTTACACGAATTTTTCTTTTGGAAATTCACCATTCTGAAATATTTTCAACATATGTTACATATTTGATATTCTTTTTAAGTGAATAAGTAAAAATGTCATGAAGTAAATACTTGATCTGCATTCTATACAATTTGAAATTTATACTTAATCTATCAAAATGTAAAAGAAAAATAATGGGGGAGGGGGTGTAAAAAATGTTTTTACTCCCAAGATTTTCACCAATCCACATGAAAAAATCTCCAAAATAGTTCATATTCGAATATTTGAGAAAAGGAAGTCTGAATAATGGGAAAATGATGACTACTGAAACAGAATAACATACACAAATGAATAAACATAATGATTTTTTAAAACTTTTATTCATTCAAAACATACAATTACAAAAATTCATCAAATAATAAAAACGATTATATAATATATTAAAGTTATAAGAATATCAAATACAGCAATAAGAAAAACCTCTACTGTAGAACTACTACAAATCAAAATTTAGTTACTTACCTGTGCAAATAAAAATAAGTCATTTTTAAAGCTGTAGAGAAATATTACTTTTTTGATAATGACATATTTTGTAAGACACTAAAGTGGTATTTAAAAGATTTAAAATTTTAATAATTAATTTAATAATTAAGTGTGAAGGTCCTGCGTCGAGTCCCATTGCGTGGTTGTCGATCTAACGGTCTGGAGTTATGGTAGGTTTTCTCCTGATGTAACGTGAATACGTGTTAGAACCCCTTAGAAAGTCCTCCTGCCAAGGCATCCCCCATCCTTGGCAGATCACCCTTGTGTAGTATGGCCTTAAACACAAAATCAAATAAAATCAACATGTTCAGGAGACGTGCAATTTCGTTTGTCATTGTAAATGTTTCCTGCTTCCGAAAAAATGCGCTAACTGTAAGCAGTGCTTACTCAACACATGTAGCAACATACTTTACACATGTTCATACTTCACAGAGATTTAAAACTAATGTTCGTTTTATTTACTCATTTGGCAAAATAGTCATTAAAAAATGCATCAATAATTATATTTTCAATTGAATTTATGTTAGCTTAAGACAATTACAAGTTTTCATTTAAAAAAGTGTGAAATTCCTCATTTGCACATCAGTGGTTCATTTTTGCTTATCTACTCGGTACTCGGCCGAGTACTCGGCTACTCAGCCAAAGTGCTACTCGGTACATCACTAGCAACAAGTGAGCCCCATGAAAGTCATTTTACATGCAATTTTCCACACCACCACGGAGGTATTGCATTAGGTGCGTTAATAACTTTTTTTCACATGGAGTGTTTCCCAGAGAGGCCTATCAAACCATGAGATTTGAAACAGGCTGTTTCACAACATCTAATGACATAAGAACGTGACAGCAAATTTTGTTCAAAATTGATAGCAACATTAAGCAAGGTTCATCAGACAGGAACATTCTAATCAGTTATAAATAAATAATTTCAGAATATGACAACTGATGAAGTCTTCAACAATAATTATTTGTTGAATTTGAAATATTAAATTTTTAAGAGTATAAACACTTGGAGCAGACATCATGATTCGATAAGCATAAATGAAATGAATCTGTACAAATTTTTCAAGATATATGAAAGCTTCTGCATTATTCTTTGTATTCGGAAAAAAACAGCACAGGGCAGTATAAATTACAATAAATCAACAAAGGGAGGCAGCAGGCTTCATGAGACAGGAAGAATTTTCTCTTATACAAATTTTCTCAAAAACTCTTAAGAAATAACAAAATACATTACTTGATTTGAAAAAGGCAATTTAAAACGATGTACACTGGGAGCAGGTGTCACGATCTGGTAAGATTATTATGAATGAAATATATCTGTAGAAAATTTTAAGACAAAGATTCAACAAGCATTATTCTTCGTATTCAAAAAAGGAAGCAGGCTGCAGGAGATAGGAAGATTCTTCTCACTTATACAATTTCCTGAAAACTCTTCAGAAATTGACATAAGACATTACTTGATTTGAAAAAGGCAATTTAAAACTATATACATTGGCAGCAGGTGTCATGATCTTGTAAGATTATTATGAAATACATCTGTAGAAAATTGTAAGGCAAATGAAAGATTTAACATGCATTATTCTTCATATTCAACAAAAAAGGCGGCAGAAGACAAAATAAATTTCTAGCAGCAGGCTTCTTGAGACTCTAAAATTCGTCTTAGTTATGCAAATTTTCTGATAAAACGTGAAAGTGAGAAATAAATAGACATCACTTAGTTTGAAGAAGGCAATTTAAAACGATGTACATTGGGAGCAGGTGTCACGATCTGGTAAGATTATTATGAATGAAATATATCTGTAGAATAGGAATCCCTAGCATAGGATGTGGTGAGGATGACCGAAACCGATTAACGAACGTGATGTCACTTAACCAAAGAATGACCACAACCGGTAGCACGGATGCATAACCAGCCGGGGAATTATCAAATGGGCTTGTAGTTTATGCGGATTAGAGAGATCGTTAAATTATACATTTGGGTAAAGAAACAGCATGCGCAGAACGATGTGCGAAGCTGTCACGCACGTGACGTCACGGATATGTCGCGTCGAAATGCTCTATGGACATTTTGCACGTGACGTTACCTTGCGGCATTTGATACGCCACGTGCGCGAACTTATGATGATAATTCGTTTCTTTTTGAGCTTGTTTGGACCTAAGGGATTATTAGCACTCGTTTGTTATTTCTTTCAAGAACGGGATTTTTGTCTACGCGGAGCGCCGGGGCCACTTTTCCGTTTGATCCATGTTTTCTGCAGAGTGATTTGATATTGCTAACGGAAACATGGACTATCCCTTCAGATGATTTTCAAATACCAGGATTCACTTTGGTCGGACGGATAGACAGTGGTTTCCAAAACAGAAAGCCATCTGGAGTTATGATTTTTATAAAGGAAAACTTAATGAAACACTTTACCGGTGCCTACACGAGCTAGATCAATGGTGTTTAAATGGTCATTGCAATTACATACGTTAGTCCTCGAATTTCTGATGAAGATAAATTAGAAGCTATATTCGAAACGTTGCTGAAGGAGGATAATTGTAAGACTGTTTTAGTTGGAGATTTTAACATAGAATTAAATTCCGATCAAGGATCCAATTTCATAACTGAAATGGATACTTTAGATTTTCCAATACGGACTAATCCAAAACATTTCACCAATAGGGGCCAAAATACAATTCGTGCAATTTTCAGCAACAAAATTATGCGAACAAGAGTCTATATGATCACTTACAGCTATCATTTCCCTGTCTACGGCAGAGTTGATTCAATAGATTAAAAAAAAAAAAAATGAAATTCTTACAGCCGAGTGCGTAAATAAATATAGCTGTTGCAAAAGAAGCTAGAATATTAGTCATTAACAAATAATAGCTTTTCATAAATTAATTTTATCTTCTATGTGAGATTTCATTTAAAATGTTGATAATAATTAAATACCAAAAATAATTAAAAAGATCGTACTTTAAAAAAGGTGGGGGAGTTTTTTAATTAATCTTTGTACTATTTTAAACTCATAAAACTCAAAATCAACTCAATGGTGTATTATTTATATAGTGTTTGCAGTAACTTAATAATTTTAGAATGCTACTAGTCTTTTTACTAACAAAGTTTGAAGCGAAATGCGATATCATAGTCTTCTAATCCATCTATTTAAATATTAAAATGACAATAACTCATTCCGAGCGGTTAGTAATGAGAAACAATAATTAAAAAATGGATACTCAATGCATTTCAATAGAAGCTAATGCAATCAAACAAAATTTTATAATTAATGAAATAATTAACGGTAATCTAATTAAAAAACAACGTAATAATTAAAAATTGTCCCCAATTGCTTTTTTACATTTTGGAGACAAATTAAAAAAATAGAAATTTTGGACTGTTCTCGAAAATTGAGGACGTATGGTAAGGTGACCATACGTCCTCGAAATTCAATTAAATTTGGGGACTTTTCACGTCCCCAAGATGTCAAAGTATCTCACATAGTAAGATTTGTACTTTTTTTCCTGAAAGTTTCCGTTTCGTTCATGTCTTCCAGAAAAAACTGAAGAAATAAGAAAAATAAAACAACTATAAGCGCATTCTACTCAGAGAAACAATGAAATCCGATCTCTGAAAACCTTTGTTGTCATTGTGCGTGTAGCGTGTACAAACATTTAATAAAATTTTTGACTATGAGCCAAATTTCCCATTTCAGTTTTGTTAATGACTAATCAATTTTCAAGAAGAATCATGCTTTAAATATGAAATTGACGTACGAAATTTTTCTTGCACTCGAATACTTTTTTAGACAAAGTTTCATGAAAAATTGTCACAAAAGGAGCCAATGTAAAGGGCAATGTCTTCTGAAAAACACAAATACTATGCCAAGAGTTAAATTTTGAATAAATTGCGATATTTCAATATCATGTTCCTTTCATATTTCTGGTTCAAATAAATATTTATAAATGAATGAAATGTAATTTATTAAAAATAAGAATACACAATTGATATAAAGAGCTATTAGAGTTTATTTTTAAGTATCAAAGTCGGTCAAGATTTAAAGTATCGGTACGCTGATATACATGGTAATATGTTGTGTCCTCGAATATGTCCCCAAAAATATTTTCTAGTATTAAGTCGAGTCGACCATATTTCTAAACAGTATTTTGGGGACAAATCAAGCATTGCCCTCGAATCCAAGGAAAACTTGGGGACACTAGAAAATATTTTTGTGGACTTATTTGAGGACACAACATATTACCATGTATACCAAAGGTGACCATACGTCCTCGAAATTCGATGACAGTCCCCAAATATAGATCTTTTTTACATTTTGTCCTCAAAAATACTTTGTCCCCAAATTTAAAGATTTGTACATTTTTTTCCCCCGAAAGTTTCCATTTAGTTTATTTCTTTCAGAAAAAACTGAAGAAATAAGAAAAAATAAACCAAGTAAAAGAGAAACAATGAAATTCGATCTCTGAAGTTGTCAGTGTGTGCGTAGCGTGTACAGACATTCAATAAAGTATTCGACTATGAGCCAAATTTCCCTTTTCAGTCTTGTTAATGATTAATCACTTTTCATGAAGAATCATGCTTTAAATATGAAACTGACGTACGAAATTTTTCTTGCACTCGAATCCTTTTTTTCGAGGGTGTACAAAGTTTCACGAAAAATTATCAGAAAATGAGCCAATGTAAAAATCAATGTCCTCTGAAAAGTACAAATACCATGCCAAGAGTTAAATTTTGAATAAATGGCAATATTTCAAGATGATGTTCCTTTCATATTTCTGGTTGAAATAAATATTTATAAATGAATGAAATACTTCCATTAATTTATTAGAAATAAGAATGAACAATTGATATAAAAAGCTATTAGAGTTCATTTTTAAGTATCGAAGTCAGTAAAGATTTAAAGTATCGGTACGCTGGTATACATGGTAATATGTTGTGTCCTCGAATATGTCCCCAAAAACATTTTCTAGTGTCCTCAAGTGTCAAGTTTTCCTTGGATTCGAGGACAATGCTTGATTTGTCCCCAAAAGACATTTCAGGAATTTGGTTGCCTTATGTATACCAGTATACCCATACTACAGTGGCGCAGAGAGGGAGGGGGAGCAGGGGAAAAATCCCCTGGGCCTCAGCTTGTGAAGCCCCCCCCCTTTTGCTGTTTATATGATACTTAATTTTGTGTTGTCAATTTTGTTAAAAAAAAAAAAAAAGTCTTGTTAAATAGTGGAAGAAAGTGTATAGCCAGAGGAGAGACTATGGGCCGACCCAATCTCCGAAATTTTGAATTTTCCTTAACAAAATGTTAAAGATCAAGCCTTTCTATGAGAAATTTTGAAATGTTCACTTTTTTGGCCTTCTGAAATTTTTTGGCTGCCTGCTTGCATGGAAGTATGAATAAAAATATTATTTGTTTTAATACTGTAGAAAGATGCCATGCAAAAATGTTAACGTTTCAAATACAGTTTCTCTATGGAGGTGACGAAACCTTCAAAACAAAATGTTGGTATTTTTGAGAGCATGGATGTTTATTAAAGAATAATATTCTTTTAAATTAATAATTTTAATTACATAAATTATTTGCCAATTACTTTTAATTTAAAGTTTCTTTAAATGCTTAATAATTTTAATAAGCAATAAATGATTTATCGAATACGACATCAAAATGATTTCTGGATAGGAAAGGGACCCCAAAGATTTTATCCCCGGGGCCCCGACTTGGCTCTCTGCGCCTCTGCATACTTATATACATGGGTATACTGGTATGGGTTATATGAATCTTGACTGACTTTGATACTTAAAAATGAACTCTAATAGCTTTTTATATCAGCTATATTTTCAGATATCGAAATTCATTGTTTCTCTGAGTAGAAGGCGCTTTTAGTAGTTTTATTTTTTTTTCTTCATTTTTTTTCTGAAAGAAATAAACTAAATAGAAACTTTCAGGGGAAAAGTACAAATCTTTAAATTTGGGGACTTTTCGCGTCCCCAAGAAGTCAAAGTATTTTTGAGGACGAAATTATAAAAAGATCTATATTTGGTGATTGCCCTCGAATTTCGAGGACGTATGGTAAAGTGACCAGATTTTTTAGGCCGTTGCTATCCGGACCGACCGGTGCGGATAGCTTACAGGCTATTCGGACCGTTCTGTAGTGCTGCCATCTATATTTAAATGTCCGTACTAATAATTCACCAATAATTTATTTAAAATTGTATGTTTATTTAGACCAAAGAAAACGAATTTCGTCCGCAATTTCTATTTTTAAAATTTATATTAAAACTGACTGAAAACTGACGCCAACACCGTAGGTAAAGTGGTATAAGTCATCATTTTCAAAATTAATTTTCTCGCTAACTATTTCTCGCTAACTATATCCGGGATTTGTTTCATTAATTTTCTTAGACAAAGAGCAACATTCTTCTAAATATAAAGGGTAAGAAAGAGGGACCGTATAAAAACTAAATTTCGTATTTTAAATGTACACCACCCCTAGTAAAAAAATGCCATATCTGAAAGCTAGTCTTAATTTGACGAACTTTTCTAATTGGAAGTATGTTTCGATCACTTACGGTTTAAAAAATAATTGCCTTAACATCTATTTTGAATCACCCTGTAACGGTATTCTTATAAATCCTTTATTTTTAAGAATTATTATTTTAAAACCAAAGAGTTAAATGATAAATTACCATGAATCAGAGTAAACTCTTGCACTTATAAAAAGAAAACCAGTAATAATAATCCATAACTGATTACGAATCAGACTAAAGGTGGTAATATATTACAGAGAACGCGCATGTTAAATCTGTAGAGTCATATTCTTTTTTTAGGATTGCCTGTTAAGTGAGAGATGGTATTTAAAATTTTCGAAAATGTTATAAATTGTTACCGAATGACTAGGACTTTGTCCTAAGAATACACACAAATTGAACAATCAGTTAATTAAATTAATAATTCAGTAATTAAATTATTTCTTTATTTTATTATTTTCAAGAGAATATATCATATTACCTTTAAGATTTTAGTTAATATGAGGCACATGGCTTCTGAATATTTTGATATTAGTTTGAATGTTTTATTGTCATTTATATATAATTCATCACTATTTAGAAGTTCCACAAAACTAGGAAATAAAAATGATTTAAATATTTTAGAGAAAAAAAATGAAATTATTATGATTTTAAGTTTCATTAAAATTTAAATAAATCGTTTGAATTCAATTCAGTTTCTATTCAGCTTTTAAAAATTTTCATTTATATAATTTTGAATATTTTGTTTTAAAAAATCTCAATAAAAGGATGTATCTTTCTAGATAGAATAGCTGATATAAAAAATGTGATAAAATATTTATTATCACATAGCTTTTAAATGTTTTTACTGGGTATAATATTCTTAAATGTAAAATGTTTGTACAGTACATGTATTTTGTGAGTTGAACAGGAATCAACCTCAAAGAAATTGCTTGACCGTACACTATTTCCGACGGTCATAGTATCTTTTGTTGGAGGAATCTTTCCTTTTTTCCAGGAAAAAGAAGGGAAGATTTCCCTCCCCTCCTTTCTTCCCTTTTATGACCTTCATGATCTTGACATGTGGCTTGGTTTTAAATTTTTGTGATTAATATGATAATAGATTAAAATTGAATGCTCGAAATTACAAAGCCCCCCTTCCCCCCCAAAAAAAAAAAAAAAAAT